>CM068309.1:24114034-24579034 GCA_034768735.1 Schistosoma mekongi | reverse complement strand
TCTGTATGAGAAGTTAAGTAAAATGGACCCATAATTAGTTGTTTGAACGCTAAAAATTGATGAATGCAACTGTGTAGTGGATATGGCATGGTGTGGAACCTCAGTAACGAAGAGCGCCTATTTTTGAAACAGGTTTCATCTAGGATGAAAACTAGACGTTAAGCGTACGTCATGAATATCGGGACATAGGTAAAGGTGGTTGTAATGTCTCTCAGAATCTCATTAGATGTGCACGATCATAAGATAAGTATTGGATGAATATAGAAGCTAAAATCTTAAGAAATGTATTACTCAAACTACTTTATCGTAATTATTAGCTTAATGTAGTAATTGACTTGGAATATCGTGGCAACCCAGCTGACTAATATATAATGGAAAAATGTTTTCGACAATTCCAAGCAAATGAAACAGGATAAAATTAGGTATCAGATTTGAAGCCAAATATATACTGCTGATTGTACTAGAGTGGGATCACATCACAGTGTTTACACAGAAAATCACCACCTCTAGAGATGTTGACAAAGAAAAAGTTGGAAAAGGCATGGCTGAAAATAATACACACTTCCCATTCTTTACATGAACTTTGATGCCACATGTAAGGATTCTAAAATACGGACATCATACAAGAGATATAACTCCACAGAATGGCAGCAAGAGACCGTCCTCTAGTCGTTAATTTTTCGGAGTATGATGTCACATTTAACGTTCTATAAAGCGATTAGAACCCTCAAGAAGAAATATTCATTGATAATATTGGTAACCGGAAAGTGTCAACTTCTTATATACACTGACAACAGTACAGTTATCTTTCAATCACTCTTGAAGTGCCTCAAAGGTCAATGTTAATCTACCAACATATTTCTACGACTGTGTTTCCATTTGTCATTTGCATACAAAATAAAACAACTGAATTTACTTAGAATAATATTTCTGTGAGTTTGAAATGTATAGAAATATAGAGAAACACTATCTAGTAGAAATACATGTTATTAAAACTAAAAAGTGAACTGAATCATAAAACTCACTAATTTGTACAGAACGTAAATACAATTGTTCAGCTTCTTTGAATCGATTCATATCATAATTATATAGACTAGCTAAATGACCAACACTTAAGCCAACTTCAAAGTCTGCAGGGCCAAGTAAACGTTCTTTAATTTCGATAGCTCTTAAATGCATAATTTCCGCTTCCTTCATAATTATTGATATGTGAACAAATATTAAAAGCAGAAAGAATCAAATGAATATTTGATGATGCACAACATACACAAGATAACATTACAATTTGATTCGTAGTATAAGTAATCAGAAAAAATGCAATCATACAATAGATAATTAAAATCAATGGTTGGGCATGCTGGATGAAATGACCCAGAATATATTACAGTAATGCAAATGCATTCACTATTCAGCTTCTAAGTACTAAGCTTTGACATTATTTCACATCTTTCTGTTTACTTATGATTCATTTATACCTGACTTTGCGAATTATGACTGAGTAGTAAAACATAGTTTAGAAAGCAGTCAGTTTCTTATTTGATCCCAAAAAAGTGTAGAGACAAAAATATAATGGTTTAACGTTACAATAGCATTCCAACCAAACTGGAGCTATAATCTGATAACAAAAAGTACCCAACTTGCAACTATCGGAACGCTCGTTCGTATACGGAATGTTATAGTCCTACTAAGGAAGATAGTATTACTAACTTGTAAAAAGAAACAAGTATATGACATGTCTGGAAGAAGATATGAATTGGTCAATGTAGTGTGACACACATAATAGACAAAGACTAGATCTTATGTATATATCTTGTACGTTATTGATTTATATTATTGTAATAACACACACATGTGAGCAAATAATCGGCTTCTTGACATATCAGTCAGATCATCGTGCCTGAGTAGTCTATTAAGGCGAGGCTGGGTGCGTTGCTGATAATCAGGATCAATGATATCGGCCATTTCCCATTTAAGGCAAACAAAACTAACAGAGTACAACAATGAAATACTCAACCTAGACTATCAGCCATAGATTAGAGTGGCCTATTTAATTAGTGAATATTCAATTGTTCAGTAAAGTATCATCAATCGCTTTATTATGTAGCATGTAACAACAGAAACATACAAGTACTTTGTTATTTTTCTTAAAAATTGTTATTTGCAAGGACGAACAATTTATTCTTTACGGAAAAACAACATATCACCCAATATGAATAAGAATTACACACACGTAAAACGTCCAGTAAATGATATTCATACTATAAAATATGAAATCTGAGCAAAATAGAATGGCATTTTAGCACGATTGTTTTTGAATTTTATTTATTTTCGATAATTTTGATTTTGATCAAATTCAGATCAGATTATTAAGAGAAATGTTGGAATTATTTAATGCAAACTACGGAGATATTTGCAAATATAATTTCATATCTAATGATTTCTATCTACTAGTAGTAAATTCCTCCTATTATTAAAAGTATTCATTTAAATCTTGAAATGAAAAGCACGTCATGTAATTTAATCTGAACGTAGTCTCAGGTTACAGTACATTTTGAGTGTATATCAACCTAAATAAGGTAGGTAAATAAATAAAAAGATTAATTAATCTCTTATAATTACTTTATTATTCTGCATAGATTGGTACAATCGACCAAGATTTCCAAAATGTTTTGCAGTTTGAATATTCCACAGTCCGTAGGTCTGTAAAAAATACAAACAAACAGTTGGAAACACAGAGATTCCATAAAAAAGAACTCTTAGATTGATAGCAGACAGCTATCAATACTGTTATTAATAGTGCTATAAAATGAACTTAGGTAGAATAATAATAATACTACAACGGAACTATCTAATCAAACACACACTATTGACTTCAAATACATACAGATCATATACAATATATGTGAAACTGACACATTGATTTGACCATGGATAGAGTCGAAGCCTACATTACTGAATTTACAACATTGATAACAAGCTCGCCTTTATGCACTAAAAAGTAAGTTGTTTTTTATGTATGTTATTGTCTTTAATTGTAATTAATTAATAATGCGAAACACTGATTAGAAAAATAATGCTGATATTTTGGAGCAGCAAACGTATTATTTAACCTACAAGCTTGAAACCCATATACTTAGTCAGTAACTTTTAGGAAGATATTGAAATCTTCTACGAATACCCACGCCTTAGATGCCTGTATTATTTATCTGGAGAAGTTATCATACATTTTCCAAAAGTACTTTACATCCATACTTATTCGAATAATTCAATTAAAGAATCAATGACAGCAAAAACACGCCTGTTGTGAGTCTTTTGTGTTATTGTAAAAAGTGACATTATGGTGTACCCGAACGTTATACTTAACAATTTGTTATAATACAAAGTACCATGTAGAAGTGAAAATTTTATAAAAGTTAAATAAAGACGTCAATTAATTCAAAGTTTAATAACAGAACTATATTTACTAACTTTGAGATTTAAAGGAAAATAAAGACAAACATGCTAATATCAAGGTTATTTACATTGTAGTGACATTAGCTAGGGAAATACACAAAAAAGGAAACAAATTTGACAAACAGTGTCCAATGAAGCAACTACCGGGGGTTAAGTCTATTCTCGACTGTTTCCAACCTATTGACTTCCATCACACTTCACAAGTAGTGCGAAAGCCTGGAAAAAAGAGGCTAGTTTCAGATCCGGTCATGGATGTATTGATCATATTTCCATCTTCCTACAAGTATTAGAACACCGTCAGACAATGCAACCCAACATTCGTGTTTCTTGGTATCAGGGCCAACAATCGTCGTGTTTCTCAAAGTCAAGACCATCTTCGGATTTTTCGACAAGACTGAGCTCTGGAAACGTCTGCTGGAGAATGGTGAGTCATATAATTTTATCAGCATCTTAAAGGCTCCGTACATAAATACCACAAGCCGGGTAACAGTATGTAAACAACTTCATCCACCGTTTAAATTTAGCAAAAAATCAAGTAGGATTGCCCAATCTTACTATTCCTCTCCGACTTTAAGATCGACAACCTTCCGAAAACAGCTCTGAAGGAAGTAAGTATTGGTGATGTAAATTTGTTATTTGGAGAAAGGCTCCTCGAGATCTGTTACACAGATAATGTCGTGTTACCCTTCAATAACACACAATCCCCACAAATTGAAGGTAATCAACTATAATTAGTATCTGAAAACATGGCATGCACATTGCACTTTCCAGGCACAAGGTACTTCTGCAAGATTGGCAAGAGGGTTTATATGACTCTGGTGTTTGTGGTGAACCGCTAGAAGTAGTCCAAATGTTCATGTATCTGGATGGGTTGTGTAAATGTTGGTGTTGGTATGTCAAATGAAATCAACCTCCATATAATAAAAGCAAGATCGGCTTATGCCGAAATGAGCCATCCTTGGCGTCATGGTGATAAGTCTGATCATAAAAGATCAGGTTTATAATGCTTCAGTGAAAGAAGCTCCACCCCATGCTTGAGAAACTTCATCTTCCCGAGCTGGGGATGTTCGGCGTCTATGTTGTCTCTAAAGAACTGCCGAGATCTACTGGAGCAACCCAGTGGCTTGAAACCTTATTAAATATGACTCAGGATAGAAGTTATTGCCGACAATGCTGCAGTTTTCTTTTAAAATCTCTATACAAATGTGATGACTTTTCTTGATAGAATGAAGTCTTTCTCAATTGCCTTTCTATCCGAACTGTATGTCCTTGGAAGTTTTCTTGTTGTCTTACTAAACTTTACTAATTTTCTTTTTCCATAATTACTGTTCATTTCTGTTTCTTCACGATATTACGTTGTGTGGTGCACATATTTTTGGTGACCATTTGTACCTAACTTTATATGTTTAAATAAATAATAAATAAATAAATTCTTAAGCGGTAACATATGCCAATGCTTCCAATGTTCAACAACGAGCAAGTATCAAAAAAAGGATTACTGAAAACTTAACTATTAACGGTGAGCACTCAACAAAAATTAATCCATTATTAACAAACATACACCATTAGTAACTTTTACACATTGTGAGCAGCAGCTCAGTGATTAAGGCGTTAGAATTTTGTCTCATAAGACACAAGCTTCGTTTTAGGCAATAAAGAAGTATCACTGACTGTCATATACGAAGTAGCTTAAAGCTCAGTAAAGTATCCGGTAAACTAGTTAATACAAAACTACAGGTATCATAAAAAATATGTAGCTCCAAAACAACGGATATAAGTTTTAGTACAAGGGCATACGGCTGAAGGTTTAAGAAGTATGTAGCTAAATCTAAACTCATTTAACCTAATAAGTCATTTAAAATAGATAGGGTGATAGTCAATAAAGTGTCTAGTGTTTTAAGCCATATAAAACTTAACGATTTTACCAAATAGTAAAATTATAAACAGATTAGCAACCAGAAACTGAATGTCATCAGAAATGTATTCTAAGCATAGAGAATGTTGCCATGGTTGCTACATGGACGATCCTGTAAGAAGTTAATGTCATACAAATACATAGGTCTATTTCAAATTAAAGGTTTTAGGAATCCATGTAAGTTTTAGACAGAACTAAACTTAAACATAAATAAATGAAGTGCATAACTTACTCGTTCACAGAGTTTCAATGATTCCATATGCAAATCACGTGCCAACTGCAAATCACATCTTGTTCTAGATGGGTCGTTATCATCAATAGCGATTTCTTCAATAATTAAAGCTGAAAATGATTGACAGAAGAAGTAAAGTATTAATAGTTCTTTATTATATGTTTGTGAATATTTGATTAGTGTGCACAAAGTGTAAAGAACTTTTATGACAACAGATGAACAAAATTATTAATTTCTGAGTAATCTGACTAGAATGATATAAAGAACAGAGAGAATAGTCACTAGACGAGAGCAAAACAAGCAAGTACCTGTGATTACGGATAATAGGTTTCGTAATTAATGCAAAAGAGTTAACGAGATTTAATGTCTAAGACATATATGTCATTCTTTAACTAATTACCTGTTAATACATCTATTAGCGATTGTAAATCATAGTAAATCTTGTGCCCGCCACTCAGTTTATACCACTAGTACCATTGTTATATACAAATTTTGAGTTTCTATTTATGCTGTACAGAGATATTGTGATTGGTGTATACAAATGTGTATTTTCGAGTCATGTTAATAAACATAGAGCATATGGTAAACTGGCCGCCCTCCTTTTATGTTCTGATTGGGAGTTGGTTACGACTAAGATCATAACACCATCAAAAGTAATTACTTTAACTTATGATAAAAAATAGCAACTTTTAGCTAAATTATTGGTTCACGGATTCGACTTTAAACTACTTGTTTTGTATGGAAGTTAATTACTATGCAAACCAGTTGCTAAATCCAAAGTAAGCATCAGCGTAATTCTAATTTGTAACCCAACAGTTTGAAGTTGCATATTCTCTGATCATAATCTCGTCAACCCCCTCCCCCCCACACACACACAGTAGGGGACACTGTTTTTACGGAGTACATTCATTTATCAACAACGTAGAAACGGGTACACACGCCCATAGGTTCATGTTGCCATACCACATTAGCACTACGAGATTACAGAGGTAATACAATAACAGAATACGAGAGAGGAGAATAAAGTGAAGGTGTGCAAAGAATAAGAATAGAACTTAAGGCCTACAGGAAGGTATATAGTAAATACACTTGCGCTACTGTGACCGATTCTGAGCCATGTTGCCCAGTGTCTCCACCAATTTATTGCGATTATCACGCGGACATTAACCAGGTAATTTACATGTACCAACATGGCTTAGGCCAACAGCCAAGGACTTCATAAAAGTTCAATCAAAAGGAAAACTTATTCAGTAAAAAAATTTACCACTAGTTCACTTCTCTAAAACATTCACTGAACTTAATTTTGTTCCTATTAGCTTCATAATAAATCGTCAAATGATAAAATCCATCTACCAGGCACAGATTCGTGTACTTGCCATAAAGTCACTATCCGATTATTCAAATAGAAGTAAATGGAGCAGTAAAAAAATCAAAGACGTTTGAACGAAGAATATTCTTTTCGATAAATGCTCATCAGGTTCTACATTTATTAGTTCAAAATTATTAGTGACAGAAATAGCCAGTTTTGAGGCAGATATAACGTCATTTAGATATCAAGGATAATTGGTGGTTGACGAAGAAACGGAAGCATTTCATAAAACCCTCACTGAGAATGGTTACCCCACAAAGTATATAAAAAAACACGCTATTTTTAAGACAAACAGAAGGATGTTTCAAACCGTAGATAGAAAGCCACTTTTTATGAGACTAGAATTCAGAGAGGACGCGCCCAGCGAAATGCTAACGCTGAGGTTACGCAGTTCCATCCGGAAAACGTTTAACGCTGTAAAACTACAACTGATGTTTTCTACCAGCCGTATGGTGATACCGAGAATAAAGAATAAATTACCTAAGCTTGCCACTTCATTTTGTATCTATCAGTTAAATTGCTCCTTTGGAGCAAGTTACATTGGCAAATGCTTAAGGAATTTACTCCTCCGTGCAGGAAGCACCTTCCGGTTCGGTTAACCAAAGGTGTGGTCAGAAGTATCAACAGTTCACTACTAGCTCACCTAATTCAAACAGGTCATGCGGCGAGCATAAATCAGTCATTCACAATAATATTCTGTGTAAACAGTTATCTGCCAAGATCGGTTAGACTCAAAGTCTTTAAAACGGCAGAGGTGATAGCTATACGGGTCAAGAGGCCAGAGCTTTGCATACAGAAGAAGTACGTTCAACCCCTGCTCCTGCCATGGCCGACGCAAAATCTATTAAACCAATCTCCACCTTGATCATATGATTTAATTTGACCAATGCATATTTATCTTTCCTTCTTTATGAGGATTTCTATAATTTGTCTACTCTATTCAAATACTATACACTTTGTTTACAAATGAGCATATTTATTATTATTATTATTATTATTATTACTATTATTATTATTATTATTATTATTATTATTATTATTATTATTAATAATCAAGGTATACAGAATGAATTTAAATATCTTCTTCCCTAATTTTAATGACTTTACGACATCCTAAGACCAAACAAATGAACTGATTATAATTCTTTCTATTATTGTTATTGTTACTATTTGACGAATTTTGATTATCACTCACTCCATTTTGTAATCTCTTACCTATTCGGTTACATTTTAAGTAGGATTGTTTATAAACACTTGATCTAATCGTATTTTGCTACCACCTCATCTCCTATGTCACTCATATACAGAGATGCCTAGATATATAGACGATTAAAAATCTTGTTTATTTCAATTGTCATTTACGTTTCAGAAGTTACACGATTATAATTATTTCAACACTAACATTCGTATTTTACAAATAACCCGAAGTGACAAAATTGATATCCAATTATCTTTGATATCTAAATGTTGTATCTGCCTCAGAACTAGCTATTTTTGTCACTAATAATTTTGAACTAATAAATGTAGAACCTGATGAGCATTTATCGAAAAGAATATTCTCCGTTCAAATGTCTTTGCTTTTGATAAACAAGGTAATTTTTAAATAAATGGAGCAGTGTATGAACATTGGACTGAATGGCTGAAATTTGGACGCCTTATTCACAGAGCCACAGTTTTATATTTATATCAGGAGAAAACTAGTGACAACGAAAAAATGACTAAACAATAATACCTAATTTCGTAAAACAAACATAAATTATTATAGCTAACGTGCTGATGATAAGTATTGCTTCAAAAATGCAAGTAAGTCATACAAAAAAGCAAAATGGCAGGATAATCAATTGCAAGAAACTTTTGAAATAATAAGCACACTTATTGTAAAACAATAACTTACATTACAATATCTCTAAGTAATTCAGCAAGATGTTAGAACGTATCAGCATCAGAGATTTATATTAATTTTTCTTTGAAGTCTAAGTTAAAGTTTATACACTGATTCTCTATTATACATAATTATTTTTCTAACAAGATCATGCCATGATGTCCTTATATATCAGCTGACTGCATATCCATGTATATCGTACCAATGCAAATAGGTCATCATGTAATTATGATGTCATTATAGTAAGATTAAGAAAGTATTCTTCATGCAATGCTAACATTATATTCTCTTAAGAGTGCACTTTTAATAAAATCAACAACCGAGAATAGGAAAAGTGCAGTATATTACAGTTTAAAAATTAAACATTCAGAGCCTCGCATCATGTTTATTAAATAATGGTTAGTGTGAAAAACGGTAACTCAACTGAGACAGAAAATAAATCTAGAACTTATTGATTAAAAGTCGATTTAAATATACAACTACTACAACAGTGATTTGCTAAACGGAACCGCTATTACACAAATAGCTATTATTATGATTACCAGTTGACAATTATACACCGCGTTGGAAAAAACTAATGAAGATTTGGGCTAGTTTATAATATACAGCCGAAGTTGAACGACTCTTATAATGATTTTGAAGAACCAAACACTAGTCAATCAAGCAGGGAGCCGCAAATCCGAATGAATGATATATATAAGGGAATAAGACAGTCCAAAGAGAATAAGACGTAATGCATTCTACCATATACAAAAATTCATCTGCGAACACCCGAGTTATAAATAAATATAGTTTCAGAGTGGGTAAAAGAATTTAGAATTAAGATAAATAAACACAACATTACTTCTAACACTAATACTAACCTTACCCTTACTCTTAGACCCAGACCTTAATCTTGACCAAAAACTTAACCTTAATACTAACTCTTCCTCATTGCAATTATTAATAAAACAGTTTACTTTAAGCACTGTCTCAATTTAGCCACAACGATCATAAAATGGCCTACTAGTTCGTTATCGACTCTAACATATTATAGGCTAGTCGAAAATTGTTCCCTTTACCATCCAGTCTTAATCAATTAGCAAAGTGCATTCAAATCGATAGATGTACGTATACATGTAGCTGACATGAAGTAGACAATATTTTACATTCAACTGTAAGTTTTGAGGAGAATACCAATACAAGTACACATGTTTTTAAACGACTTTCCGTTTGAACTTTGTTCGACAAAATGTAAATAAATAGTGATCTCCTTTTAATTCAAGTTATTGAAACATATGCTACATGCGCCAGATAAGTTTATCTTTGTAACATGCTAGGGAATGGTATTTCTCAAGGTTACTGGAAGGTGAGAAATGTAAACAAGGCATTTTATCCGAGTAAAGTATATCGTGTTCCCTTTACAACTAAACATAATATCATAATTTACCTTTAACTCTATTCGCTGAAGCTGCTTGCATACAAACACCATAATTTAAACGACGAAGCATAAGGCCAGCTATTTCAGCACAGTTCAATGCGTAAGCAAAGTCACCTGATGTATATTCGAGTACATAATGTGCATAGGCTATCGCTTCCAAAGCTAAAGCAACCATAATGCTAGCACCAGGTAAATAATTTAATATTAATGCTAAAGCAATCTGAAAAGGCGAAGAGAAAAATTAATCAATAACAAAAAACTACAGTGAAGGAGAGGCTTTGTGGTATTACAGGTTTAGTTTGAAAGACTCAACTCATTCATTCATAATTAACGTAGAACCTGAAATAAATGCACACTGGCTGGAGTTACATCGATAATTGGCACGATGAAAAGAAAATAAACTGATGAATAGTAAAAGACAAGAAGTAATGATGGAGTAATGGCAATAAGGAATGAAATATAGATAATGTCGTTTAAAAGGGACGAAAAGGTCTGTAAGAATAAATAATGGAACTCAGAATTCGAGGGGACGTATGGCATCAACACACTTGCGCTATTGTGACATATTTCGAGCTACGACTCCCAATGTCTCAAATTACTGACCACAGCAATTACGCTGATATCAACCAGATAGTCAGTACCTATCAACACGACTCAAACCAATAAGTCAGTGATTTTACTGTTTGGTGCTATGTTTTAGTTTTACCAGTGTACCTTTCTTCCAATCTACTCCTATACCAGCTAATATCAGTTGAATAATATAATATTATATTATGAGAAAAACCAACCTATCAAGCATATAAAATAATTTACATGAGTAAAAAACAGATGAAAAAAAGTCAGATGTTATAACCAGAAAGCCAACTGTTTATGGGTATTAAATAAATGTATACTTTCTCAGTCCATAATCTAGAAAGGTAAGTAATTTCACTAACGAAAAGTATATATATAATTGATTCCAAAAAAGTATACAATGAGATAAGAAGTATCTAAACAAAACCAAAAACTGAAAGTTGAAGATTTTGTTATAATCGATGTAACGTCAAGTATAACACAAAACCACATATAAACTTTTGAAGTGAATAGTTTGTCACAGATAAGATATCGATTATAGAAAGCGTTCAAAATATAACAAAGGCAAATCTAGAAAAAAAATGAAAATCAGGTCTGAATAGCGGATACAAAACAGAAGAATAGAAATAGTAGTATTAATAATAATTCAAGCAAAATATAGCAAATTACTTAGACAGCTAATTAGTCATTAGCAACTTAGAACCTGGCTCATACGAACATTCGTTATCAACAGAGTAATAGAGGTAATATAGGCGGTAGTGTAAAATGGATCAGATATAGGGGTGGTTAGACAAAAGTAAATTTGAAGAGTAAAGAGCTTTAAAATTGTTTGAATTTAAGACCAAGGGTGAGTGTAAAATTGATTTATATTTGATGATACTCCCACTATTGCTAACTCGAAATCTGGTTCATGATCGGAAGGTTATCACTCAAATGAATACGTATAGTATAGTCGACTGTCTGATTTGTTATCGCATTACCTAGCGCATGAATAATATTACTGCATCGTATTATGAAAAACCATAAGTTCAAGTTTCCAAGAGTAGTTTCACTCAGTTCGTACATTAGTATACATATCAAAGTTGTACTTCATCACGATTCATCAATCAATGTTTCAACTATAAACTAATAAGTGGTAGGTTTGCGTCCCATTCTAATAACGTCAGTTTGGGCATTTCTAACAGATAGAGTGATATAAAGCCGAGTACATGAACCTGTACTTCGTAAGTCATATCTACAGCCGAATTACAAACTTGGCGTAAAACAACCACATAATAATCTGTAGCTTTCAAATAACTACCTGTCTAGCAGCAGTTAATGGTTTTAAAAAATCTTTTTTTATTTAACGGATTTGCACCACAGTACAGTAAACCATTCAAAACTGAAATGGAAGAAAATGATCGGCTGCAGCTCTAATAATGATAATTATTATACAGTAGATTAGGACGTAAACGAACAATACTGTCTTCGATTATATCTTCATCAAGTGTATATGCTTTAATTTTACGTAACTGTAGTTTTTATTACCACTAATAATGGTATTGTCGTCTGGATTGTACAATATAGCAAATGCACAATTACAGTTATGTTTGTAGGTAAAATTTAGGCAAAATAGATAAAAAAAAAACAGAATTAAGACAATGTAAAACAGTTTGCCAAACAACAGGTAAAACTAACCCGATAAATTTCTGCTGCTTTACGTGTTTTGTCTGTGTTCAGCATTAAACATCCATATTCAATAAGTATATTGGCATATATTAAATTACGATAACCATAAGAAGATCTGTGAAAACAAGAAAAAACAACGAAGACTATCTTGCAGACTATAATGCAGAAAATTCAAATAACATAGTACAGGTATTTACTTAGAAGCGGAGGATTGAAAATTGGATGTTTACAAGGAAAGTTACCAAAAATAGTTTACATGTGACTTTCATTAACAAACAAAATAGATAAACAACCTTAGAGTTCAGATAATAAAATAAATTTTTTAGACTTATCTGTTTAAATGATTTCAACGCGCACACGTTTTCAACCACATGACGTTAAGGGTTTATTGTTTAGACAGTTGTAACCTACTAGTACATAACGAATACAAATATTGCTCCATGTGTGTGAGCATAAACAACAATATAGCTAGTCTTTACATAAACAATATAGCCGTTACACTAACTTGGATACTGAGACAAAATACCAAATAAAAATCAATTGTAGTTTAAGAAATAACAAAGCAACTAGGAAACGTTGAACAAAATGATGTTTAAATGTCAAATAAAAACCAATCTTCGTCGTCTAGAATCAAACAACAGTCGGAAGATGCTTTGAATAAATAAAGGTTAACTCTGATTACACGCTATGTATTGCGAAGCAAATTTTTATCACCACTAACTGGTTACCTTTTGTATGCATGAGTCATAAAAAATATCGTAAAAGATAACCATGATTGTTACGTGAGATATAGTAAAACACTTTCACGTTCACTTTTCTTTTAGTCTGACGGATAATCTCAAAAACAGTCTAGAAAAAAGTAATACTCAGGAAGACGTCTGATTTTTTAACTCTAAGTATTTGACAATGAAGAGAATGCCTCACCTTTGATCTTTAACTAAGAATTTCTACAAAGAAACAACATTTAATCACACTGTACCAAATGTTATCATACTATAGTCGTATGTACCTACTATCTAGAAGCTTTTATTATCTGTAAGGATTTAAACCATCGTGGGGATTACAAGAATATGTCTAGCAAAAGAATCACGTGATTGTTTTGATAAACAGTACAAAGATTGTTGAAAGAAGTATTGTTATTTAAGATAATGTTATTATTTTCTATGTCTATGAGTGACACATCAACTGCAGAATGAGGTTCGTTTATTTAGGCAAAGAGATTAATTAAAAGATGCTTGAGTTTATAGTTATCAGAAAATTAAAAAGATATCTAACAACAAAATTAGACGTAGTTTTAATTTACTCTGGACGATAGCATACAATAATCACTTTGAGACGAGGAAAGAGAAAATGTATCCGTGTGTTTATTACCCCTATATATTAAAATCATGTGAAAGGTGTATTTTCAAATCATTACATCAGAAAGGGAAGACAGTCTTTAACGGACGAGTGTTAAAATAACGAACATGACTGTAAACTAATGATAGTACGTCTATTCAGTCTGTATAAATGGCTGCTGTCAACAATATTTTACTGACAATCATTTTAACATAAGAGATCAGTGTAAATATAGTTTAGTAACGAAAAAACACTTATAAATATTAGTTAGAGTGAAGTCAGGTGGCATTAAACCTTTTCGATTTACTAACAGTTCCAAATAATGAACAAAATGTAAAGCAATTAATATTGTTGTCTAATGGTTATTGTTACAATCTGGTTACTGAAGCACTATATTTTTTTAAAGGGCCCATTAAGAAATATTCCCAGCTATCTTAAGATTTGTAGCTACAGTGAAAAAACGATCAATTTAATGAAGCTGTCACGAAAAAGAATATCAGATAGGGAAGGAACTTGGCAGCATTTGATTAGCAGTGTAATCCAGAAATGATGTCTCATTCCAAAACCTAACTCAACTGGTCAGTTTGGCAGTCACAACCTACACAAATATAACGTAACAAACTTCATAAACTTCACATACCAAATAAACTAAATATAGAAAAGTTCCTGTACAATTTAAATTGACTTTAACAAATTAAGATAAGAATTCTCAGTGAGTAGAACATAAGGTAGCAGTGGTTGCTGTGTAAAACAATAATAAAACACTAATTTTACTTCTTTCTTTAATTGATATGCAATAACGTTTATTGATTGGAGAAAATAATATAGAATAAGAGTTTAGAAAATTAAAAATAAACATTAGATACATGTAAATGCATATTTCTTACATGCTACATGACTCAATAAAGAAAACATGAATCAAATTTAAATGCTTGTTTTATATGCTAGTTAAAATACATTACCTTCTTATGAATAAATTACAAGACATTTTACATTAGTTACACGATTTAGAAATATATTCAATGGAAATTAAAACAAAAAAAACTAGTGAATATAAGAAAATCTAGTTAGTTCATGTAAACAAAAAAAAACATAGTTACACGACAAAATAAGGTTTTCAGATTATGCAAAAAATACTATGAACATGAATGAATTGAGGATAGGATTATGGCACTGAATTAGAATATGAGCAATACAGCGCAGTAACATTTCGTAGTTTACACAACCAATCAATAATATTCGGAAATGAAGGGATGGCAACTGTACTAGTAGTAAAAATTCCTTCAGAATATTAAATTAGTATATATTAATATCATAGAACAAACAATTGGTCCAAAAGGAAAGCAATAATATTTAAAATTCAAATAAGTACTAAGTCAGAACAAATATTTATTAATCATATAAAAGAACAGTAAAATCAACAGGAATACAAAGACAAACAGAGCTAATAAAACTTTAGAAAACAATAATTCACAGACAAGGTCATCGGAACAGATGAAACTGGCGTAGGTGGATAGCGTACACCGACATACATGAGATATTCCGTACATCGTAATAATCTTTGGGAGTCTGTTTGAAAATCTGGGTGAACTATTTTTTCAAACTATCCAAATACACCAATAAGTTTTGCGTTTGGTTTAACAAGTCAGTTATAAGTAAACAGGTGTATCATATATTCAAGCACTGGTAAGAAAAGCCTGTAGCCTGCCGCTGTGTAAAATATTGTCAAATTCAAGCCAAGAAATTATTCTTAATTTTTCTAAGGCATATACATGTATTGTACTTGTGATACAATGGCAAGCGAAATCCAGGACGCGCGTTTCGTTCTTGATACCGCTTCCTTATTACCTAGAAGGTGGACAAATCGGAAGCACAAAACAGTACAACGGCTGCATATGAAGCTTAACACCAGATCCTACGAATCTGCTCAAGGAGGAGGTGTTAGTGGGATATAGACCGGATTAAAGCATGCTCAGTGCATGATCGTGATGGCGCACGCTGACTGGCTATTTCTAAACCAATCAGCTCTAGTGGATTGTTGCAGAAGATTCTGGAAGCTTCTTATGTAAATACTATAAATACATTAACGTTTCTCTAACTAACGATTTTTTTCTTCTGTCTACCCTTGTTATTTGGAATATAATTTCGTTCCTGTTCAAACGTGTTCTGATTTGGGATCTTGTCGAGTGTTCGGTGTCTAAGAATACTAAGCAATAGGAGTAGTTGGGTCGTTGTAGCAAGGAAATATAACAGTTCTATTTAGGACTTGTCAACTGGATGTACCTTCAAACACATCCTAATTAAAATGCAGTTTAAAATACGGGAAAAAAGTTATTATATTTATGGTATCAAAACGCACATGACCCTTCAGTGCATTTTATCTGAGCTATCACTTTACGTTGATGAGTTCACTAGATTTTCAATTCGTGAGCCTAATAATAATCTTCCAATTATATGTAGCAATTTCAATTTATGCACTAACAGCTTGCATTTCTGAGTCACTAAAACCTAGTCGATTTTCTACACGTTCAAGACCATCAAGACCTAGCTTCGACTAATGATATATAAGACACTTACTTATCAGAGGAGGTAATTTAAGTATGGGAACAGTTCGAAAAAAAACATAGGAGACATACAAAATATGCTTTGAAAAGCAAACTAGTATTTGTTTACAAATGAAACTCTAGAAAACACAGTCGACAATATTGCTTGTTATAATTATTTCTTCCCTGAGATTTTTGTCTTAGTAGTACAATTATTGTAAGATAGAAACATAATTTACCTAACAAGTCAGCTTTTTTAAAACCTATATTGATGCACATCAGTTACCGTACAACTGTGAAAAAGTACTCTGAATATGTTGAGTTTTCAACTATCTAGTATTCTCTGAAATTATGCTGCACTGGAAGTGGTCCCAACTCAGAACAGGAATTAGGGGTGAAAAACAGATATACCAAAGAGACGAAACGAATAAAAGATCCAGTAGTAAAAGCTTTGTAGTTTAAATAAAATGTGCGTGAGTCTTTCAGCTTTTGGGTAATGCTGATTGATCGAAATACTGAAAATATTGAAAACTAACGTTAGCATGACAATTTTGCAAGCAAATTTTACAAGCAAAGGGTAAGAAAATTGAAATATGATAAAATAAAGGAAATGAATTCCTCAAATTATTCGTCATCTTGTTAATCTTTTAAAGGAGATTCTCAAAGAAATACTCTCTACTCTCTATATAGATAATTCTAGGTTTTTCCAACAAAATAATATGCATCGCTGAAACTGATGCTCATAATAATACCATTTTAATATCAAAACACTGTAAGAACTTCAAAAATTACTACAAAATACTGGTAGCCTTTACCAAAAAAGACAATATTATTACCACATACGATGTTGCTTTGTTTCATTATCAGGGTTTATCAAGAATATCCAGTTGATCGAACAACTAACACGAACTTGCTAAAAATAATACAATTAACTTTGGATTATCTACAGAATTATCTAGTTTCACTAGTACTTATTTATTTCGGCATTCACTTAGATGACAGTTTTAGACAATTAATGACTGAAAGGTTATAGATTTATGAATGTGTACCAGTGACGTTGTGTCAGTTGGTTATTGTATTCAGATTTGTAGCGATGAGAGAGATTGACCGTCATGAAAATGTAGAGCGATAGGTTAGATCTCGTGCTAAACCAACAAATCATACATTTATTTTCGTTAATTGTCTTAATCGATATTCATCAATTTGCCAAAATCAGCAAATGGTTACGATTAGTTAATTTAACACTTAATAAATCTCGTTAAATTTTCATAGTAGACGAGGAGTATTATTCTTACAAATTTAAGTACAGTAACCGGGTGACACATGTTACTTGCATATATTTATGGATTAATGTTGGATTTGTCTCTACAGAGAAAGAAAATTTCGTGACCATTCAGAAATTCACATTATTGATGAGGTTACTCTAAATAAACTTAGTTTTTAGACACTGGCAATTTGAATCCTATGAAAAAACGGGATCGTTCGTCCACTATGACCAAGTAACTCTAAGGCTTTAAAAGGTCAATTGACCTGAGAATTCTGGATGACCTACTAATCAATTGAAAGTGTAGAATGTACTGTAATAATTACCTCGACAATATTTGTAATAAGATAAAAAGCTGACCAACAAAGTTAACAGATTTATACTGGATCTGTATGAAATCTACGCTAATTAGAATAGGAACTATTCAGGACGTATAACTTTTAGCTTCATAATTTGTAAAACTGGTACTCATGCAATAATAGCGGGAAATTGAACAGAATGCATTAATTGTTTTTCTCCAATTTATATAAATTATAATGCATCAGTAGACAATTAATATGACTGTTAAAAAAGAAACCATACTCAATCACATACCTATGCATCAAATAAAAAACTGAATTCATTATCTGTGAACTACTGATAATCAATGTCTGTCGTAACACTGATTGATAAAATACTTTAAACAAGAGAAAAACGAGTGGATTCTACTAAGGTGGGATTCCAAGCGAATCGAATAAATAAAAATTTGGAAGGCAAATGTAAGTAAATAAAATAGAGATTGCAAATTAAAACATTATAAATCGAAGGCTAGGAAACTAACAGTTGAAAAGATGTAACCGAAAGTTTTAGAGTCGGGAAAATGAAATTAGTAATATTGACATTATGAGATTACCCTAATCATTTGAGGATGCAAATATTTTCATGAGACGAAATACCTGTACAGTATAAGAAACAATTAACCAATAAAATAAATAATACTCAGTGGTATTAAACCATGGTTGTTCATAAAACATTCACAATTAGACTTATATTACACTAGAAAAAATCGAAATTTATGTTACTAAAATATATTCACAATAACAATAAGCATACCTGATATACACTAATGCGTGTTGAATAATTCGTAACCCTAAGTTATATTTTCTTTTAATAATGCACACTTTGCACATAATACGAAGAACTTCAACTGTAACATACGGGGACGGTGGTGTACCTTGATTATAACAGATCTCTAATTGTTCGATGGCCAATAGGGTAAAATGGTAAGCAACTTGATAATGACACATGGAATAATGATAAGTTGCAAGTTGCGCATTCATATAAGCACTAGTAGATACACACGTTTCACAATTACCATCCAAAAGATCAAGTACAACTTCAGAAGTCGAATAAACAGTTGGAAAGTAGGACTGGATGGAAAAAATGAATTGGGAAAATATGTGTACATAAACATACAGAACTGAAAACTATTGAAAGACTTAATCATTAGGGTGCATAAAAACCACGAATTCAACTGCAAGTGAAGTAATAAGAGTATAGACGACAATTCTAAAACAAGATGAAACAGCTGACTGGCAATATTCGAAATCACTTAATCGACATCAAATGGCACACTAAGTTACAGCGAGAAAAGTCGGAAACTATAACGGTACTTTTCTATATGGAGAATCAAAATATCTAAATATTCAAAGTAAAGATTCTCCTAAAAAATGGTGTCAACGTGTACAAATTTAAACAAACACAAAAAGTGACTATGGTACATTTTGCCACAGCTAGAAATGATAAAGCTGGACTGCCATCCTTAATGGCCTTTGGGGTTAATCTATTCGGACTCGTTGCTCTTCCTTGATACAGATTAGCTATAGCTTTTTCAACTTCTGTAATAATCGGGGAACCTAAGCCTACTTACCATCCAGGCTGCCCGGAAATAGTGGGTAGTTCTAGAGCAGTTGAAAGTCAAGTGAACGGCTCTTTGAAGTATTCTGACCATAGTCTGTCTGTCTTTATACGAATAGATTAAGAGCAGACAAATGTTCTACCTTTTTTCGGAGATCGTCCCACTCACATTTGACTTCTTAACCGATTTATTTTGTTAGCCTGAAAAGTGGCCTAGTGTTACCTGTCGTCGCTTTCATCTCCATCTCTTTTGCTTCCCTTATCCGCCACTGATCACGATTGCTCCCCAGACATTTTGTCAGCCTACATCCGATTTGTCTTTGCTCCTCGTGTCTGGAGCCTGACGACATAAGTTTACGGAAGTCTGACCATAGTTGCAGTAGATGGTCACTGTTACCCATTGTTTGAGCTGGAACACCAAAGCATCCACCTAAATGTCTTTCAGACTGATTTAAGCAACCTACGTGGGCGTTAAAATCACCCACAGCTGAAGGTCAACCGAACTGCTCATCGAAGTGTACTGTATATAATTCTAAGTGTTAAGACTGCCCCACAATTTTTAAAATCCCATTAATAAGCTAGTGTTACACAACTTTCTACGACGGCACCTTGTCATAAATTGACCACTTGTCCACTTCTTCCACACAGCACCTGGATCGGCAAATAATGCACAAAATTGAATCCGCTTCAAAATGGTGACGCCGACTGAGTTGCCGTCAATACACCATAACACACTGTCTGACATCTGCACTACTAACATGACGTTGCCAATGAATAACGGGAATGTTTAAGAGACAACAATAGATAGAGCAAAGTCGTAGAACATCATCAGCTCGGCGAGACTAGTTTTTGCAGGTAAAGTAAAACTGCCTTTACAGATGCTTTGTAAACTCGACCGTTGGTATCTAGATACACAACACGACGGAGCCAAAAGTGGATCGGATTAGTAAATGTAACTCTGGCTTCTGTTGTTCTTGGATTGATGTCTACGATCACCCCACAATGAACGCAAAACCATCCAAATGCACTGAATTTTTGACTTCTTCTGATGGTTCACTAAAATGAGTGAAGGCAGACACAAACTCCTGACAGTCTTACAGAAGTACTTTGTGGATGGTGAAGATGCAACAATATATCCACAGCCTAGTCAAAAACTAGCTTGCTTGTTGAGAGCTAATCTGTTACAGGCCTTTGGTATGATGGGTGAAACAGACAAGTCTTAGTTGACTGGAGAATGAGTGACCAACAGAGACTACATCGTCCAATCACTTATAACACTTAATCAAGTTTATTTACTCATTAATATATTGTATACAAACATATAATTTTGTTGAATAAACATTTGTCTACTATAATGTGGTCTTGGTTATAATTTCATTTCATTTAGGAGTTTGAATCAATAGTCACAGCTCATGAAATTGTCACTCAATCACACATTACTATCTTATCTATTGATTAGTATTCTATGATTTTATTCAAGAATTCTTAATTAATTAATCATTAATTAATATATGACAACAGAGATTTTCAAATGTCAATTACATTCTGTGTGCGGAATCGTCATTCATTCTATTGATAAAGTCATATATCGAACAGATCAAAATTCACTTGTACGAGTCGAAAACTAAACATTATTTACCAAGTAATAACCTAGAATCTAATGTAGCCGAGAAAGAATGTATCTAAGATGAAAATCTCAATTCACAACGCTTTCGAATAATCTGCGGAGTACGATGGATGTCAATAGTTTTGATACAAAGGGTAGAATCGGTGGTCGTGTGGGAAGCAAGTATATCATTTTATTCTTAAAGGTAAAAATTTCCTGTGTGAACTGGAGTATTGCCCGAGAACCCAGGGCCCAAGAAGGCGATCTTTCTAAGAGGTCACTTCCTCAGCTCTTAAGATAGAGGTTTAATTCACCAGGCAGTAGAGCAGCGTTAAAAGGTGCAGTGTTATAGTAGCCAGTGACCACAGTGACCAAGCCATTTTTTCCTTCAGGACCCTGGAGCCTGTGTAAGCTGTTAGCTCGAAATTACAGTTTTTTGACACTTCTAGGTGGATTCTCCATATCCACTAACACGCCTCAAGCAGCAGACGTGTCACACTAGCAGAATATTTCGAAACCGTGAGGTGACGCTATGAAGTTCAGTGACAAAAGTAGCTAATTTAGTTGTAGAATTAAGCTATATGCTATGAGTAAGTCAGATTTATATAAGAAATGTGGAATGTACCCTGTTGCAGTCTTTATTATTTACTTACGGTAATCATCTATACCAAATGTCACATTTTCTTCGCCATAACGTCAGCTTGATTAATTCCGTAACTAATGATAAGAATTGATGCATTATTTCGTTATACGTTTTATTACGCGTTGATAAGTTTCTCAACACAAGTTTTATTCAGATAGTTGTTACAGATAACTATTTAGACCAAGTTCTTGTAGATAAACACGATCAAATATTCTTTAGCTCACGAAACGAGTCACAAAAACTTGTGCTGTTAGAGGTATGATCTCACAAAAACTAGTTCATCACCGTTTGTAAAACACCAAACATTTCCCCACAGCCTTATCCAAGATGTTTATTCTTGAACATATAGGCAGTTAACTATTCAAGGAACGACAAAATACACATATTTAAAACTGACTTTAGCAGTGCATCTAACGTGTTCGATTAAATCACGAATTTAAAAAATAAAATCATCTGGTGACCGCTTAAGTATATACTTTAAGACGAAACATCACATTCGAAATGTGGATGTATGTTAGCCAAGGGAAGCTTTCATCGGAGGTAACAATGGATTGGTGAAATGAAAGAAAATTACGCATTATATCTGTTTTTTGAACACAATTTCAAAAATACTTCGTGAAAATTCCCTAAAGCGGATCATTACGTAAATATTTGATTAGACTAATTATAATACAAAGCAGAAGTGGTAGTTTGAACTACTGCAGGCAAGAACATCTACAATTAAAATAGTTAACTAGAAAGACAGCAGCTCTATACAAATAGCTTAAGAATTTGAGATAGTGAGATATCTAAATAAATATGAATAATGAGACAGAACAACATACATCTGATAAAAAAGACGAAGGACGAGTTGTATGCGTTTTTAATACACGAGGAGATTCATCACCAGCAGGAACGACGATACTGATAGAAGTAGATGAAGCCCTTTCACAAGTTTTATCCAAATATCGAGAAGTAGATAATCTGACAGCAACAAAATCATCCTGACTTACATTTTCTAGGCTAACCGGTAACAATGAATCGTCGAAATTATTCATATCAATCGACTTAGTCATTAACAACTTCGACTTCCCCATTGACTTCAATAAATTAGGGGCTTCATATTGAAAAACTTGTTGATCTTCAGGTTCTAGGTACATATTATGGGCATTCATCGCTCGAAGCATACTACAATGAAAAAGTAAATGTAATCGTGATAAAAGAAGGTCAACTAAAACGTCTATATAACGCTCGAATTGTCCAGTATTATTTAATAAGTAAAGAACATTCGTCCAACGCTATGAAATATACTTCGAAAAAACACTTTGCAACACATTCCAAATCGCATGGTATAAATCGATGGCATAAACATAAAGTGAGTGTATTTTAAGACCACATAGAAATGTCAGTCACAGACAAGCTATGCAAAGGCAGAAGCAAGTTGTGTATTAAGTAATGAACCGTTGTTACGAGTAGGAGTTTCAGAAACTACATTCACAGATATCCAAGTCTGTTGTTGAGAGGTTAATGAGAACACATACGTAGTTGGCGTGTCAGAGTTCAAACTTATAATCCAATGAGTAGAATAAGTGGTACTTTCGAAGTACTAAAATATATGCTAGTATTACAGATGAGACTAATGTTTAAAATTCTATACCTCAGAGATACGTATGACATTCTGTTAAAAATTTTAAAGGGCGCAGTAATGACTAAGACATATAACCTGTGTTTTAAACACTAGTAAGTGAAATTCAAATCGTTTTTACAAATGATACATACGTCAATAAAAATGCAAATGAACGGTAGAAGTGACTAAGTGGGAAAACTATAACTGGTTTACTATTTGAATTCCCCGATAACATCGGTTGTATTAGCCAAGGACAAAGCTAAGCAGTTAACTAAGATATTTTATTGACAAACAGTAAGAATATTTTAATATCTTTACGAAATATTATTTGGACAACTTGGTGTACTTAACGTTACCGCAACGATGACACCTATCTATCAAAACAGAAAGTGAAGATTTAAAAATGAACAGTAGCTAACGGAAATCAGATTTATTTCAACTATGGTATAATTCATAAAATAGTAGTCAAAACGACTTAGACAGCACTGAATAGTATGGATGATGATTAAGCCTAAATTACATGAATAAAATTTGACACATTAGGAAACCATAGCCTATTATCGCAGATCCTGATCGCTGATGCTAGCGTGATGTGGTTGTCGTGTTTGCCTATTGTGACGAACCAGTCGAGCTATATTGGCTGGAGCCATATTACCCTGAGGTCCTTCCATGTCAGGTAGGTAGATCAAGCAATGATAAAACTAAAAGCAATTAACATAATGAGGGCGAAGTCGTGTGGCCGACTGTACAGTGACGGTAGGAAGGTGCTTCCACCAGACGACTGGTATTACGGTGATGCTGCATTCCCACAAAGAAGGAGTGGGTCTAGAAAAGGTCAGCCTTAAAAACGGACACCTCACCTTACTCCACGAATTTTTGTCTTAGGTGGTACGGTCTTAACAAGTACGGAGCTAACACATCAAAAACCTCTCCCGAAAAGATCGTGTATGACTAGCCTCGAGCAATGTCCCTCGAGTACAGTGTACATACTCCCAGATCTTTGAGATCAACCCTAACCCAATTCAACTTTTAAGTACATCAAGAAGAAGAGCCCCTCTAAAATGTAAGTGACTGAAAAGCGACAACCCACCTCACACCTCTAAAAGCATTCAAGATCACCGTGTTCTTAATTAAATCCCTTCTTCAATTCCTGGTACTTATACTACCTTCACTTTCAAACCTAAATAACTACCTTCAGCTTCCTGATGTGGCATTAGTACCAACGATTATAGCCCACGAAATACTGTCTCGATTTTATTGAGACCACACTTCAAACTGCACATTTGAGCTGTCAACGTACGAACTCTATGCCAAATTAGACAGCAAGCCTCGCTGGCTAAGACATTGGAATCTCGTGTCATAGGTACATGTCGTGTCAACAAAACACACATATAAGGTCCTAGCATGGTCATTCACTTGACTTCACCTAGCCAGTATGGAGAGCCTTTGAGATATATTATTAGTTTATCGAATAACTCGACAGCTACTCCTCATGCACTGGCTGGTGTAGGTATTGCATTAAGTATGAGGGTAGAATAAGCACTTCTTAAATGGACTCCTATCGACAGTCGCCTGTTGTTCGATTACAGAGTTCAGTACGAACTAGGAAGGGTAGGGACACACGATGTTGTCCTTTCATCGTTTCTGCCTACGCTCCCACTACACGTGGGCTCGAAAAAGTCAAAGATGAAATTCGCAAAAAGCTTCATACGACTAAAAGCTCAGATTTGGTACATATGGTTGGTGATTTTAACGCCCAAGTAGGTAGCTTAAATCTTTCTGAAAGACATTTGGGTGGATGCTTTGGTTTTCCAGTTTAAACAATAGGTAACGGTGACCATCTACTGCAACTATGATCAGATACTCGTTTATTTCTAGTAAGTACGAACTTTAATCATAAAGAGCGACATCGTCTAACATGGCAACCCCTTGCACCTACTCAACGGTGGACTCAAATACCTCATACCGCCAACAGTCACAGTCGGAGAGGCTCGATAGTAAACTGTTCGTCTTTCTGGAGCACACGTTTAGATTAATCTTGCTCCAGGACGAGTACAGACTTGATTGCATCTTAAAGGACGTGGAAAAACTACAATTCAGCAATGAGAAAATCAAGATTAAATTACAGTTACAACTGGAGGACCACTTAGAGAATTATAAAGATACGACCCTCCTGGATGGTGCTTGACACGATGTCCAACAGCTGTGGAATCAGCAGTAATATTTATAAACGACACTAATCGACACAAATTATTCAATGGATCTCGGCGACGTCTTTTGAGCTGATGGACTTCCGTAAACTTATGTCGTCAGGCTTCAGACACGAGGAGCAAAGACAAATCAGATGTAGGCTGACAAAATGTCTGGGGAGCAATCGTGATCAGTGGCGGATAAGGGAAGCAAAAGAGATGGAGATGAAAGCGACGACAGGTAACACTAGGCCACTTTTCAGGCTAACAAAATAAATCGGTTAAGAAGTCAAATGTGAGTGGGACGATCTCCGAAAAAAGGTAGAACATTTGTCTGCTCTTAATCTATTCGTATAAAGACAGACAGACTATGGTCAGAATACTTCAAAGAGCCGTTCACTTGACTTTCAACTGCTCTAGAACTACCCACTATTTCCGGGCAGCCTGGATGTTAAGTAGGCTTAGGTTCCCCGATTATTCCAGAAGTTGAAAAAGCTATAGCTAATCTGTATCAAGGAAGAGCAACGAGTCCGAATAGATTAACCCCAAAGGCCATTAAGGATGGCAGTCCAGCTTTATTAATTAAGCTGACTCACTAAACATCAGTTGTGCACCAAATAATGTGATCCGAAAATGATCGATCATATGCAGCTGTTAGAAAAATATATATAAATAAATAATCATCGGTGTCCAGTTTATCAGGACTTAGAAATTTTTCTTACAAAGTCATATCAGGTTTCGATTTATATATATATATATATATATATATATATATATATATATATATGAATCGATATATTACTAAATCGACACATATTGACAGGTAAATATTTTGTTACGATCTAGGAATAGGTACGTGATAAGTTTAAGAAAATAACAATTTATTAACGTCATCCAATAAAGTTGGAATTTAAAACTCGCTTAAATGACAATGAGAACAGATATAACAAGAGAGATCATGTTTACAAGATTTTAGGAGTTGAAAGAACCAACTGGAAACTTTCTGACTACGTAGACAGGTATCAACCAAATTCCGGTGGTCATTAAAAATACAATTCCGAAATGCCAATATGAAAAGTTTACACCAAAGCTGATGATTATCACGGCCGAAATTCTGTCTATTAAATCCTGGAGTGTAAATATTTAAATACAATGTAGACAACTTGCATAATTTATAACTATAAATGAAGCTATAAATTTTACAAATAACAAAATGCTGTCATAACTAATCAGTAAAACCATAACACAAATTTGGCTGGTAATTATGATAATATCTTTTAAATTCCACATAAGTGTAGAATCCTAGATTCATATTATCACCTTAAAAATGGTTAAATTAAGTAGTTTTATAATACATATATGATTAAAAAATGACACCACTTGCATGCACATAGCTTCGTACTCCAAACGCTGTTGAGCATGACGAAACCTTGTAAGAGCGAAGAAGGAACGCACAGTTTCATAAACACTCCGAGCCGCTTTGTATGCATGCACATATTCCGAGCATTCGCATAAAAAGTTCGAGACTTTAAGACCAAGCAACGCAGCAGCTGTTACCTCTGAGGTTGCACTACGTTTCAGGCGAGTAGCTCCACTGAGAACTTCGTGCAACTTTGAGACTAAATTGTTTGATAATATATGCGGTTCAACAAGTGGAGAGTAATCTGAATGTTTAAAAACTATGTTCATATATTGATTGACTGAAAGTTTAAGAAAAATAAAAATGGCAGTATGCTCCAAATGTAAATCACAACAACTAAATCGTCAACGCCGAAACCACTTCAAATACGACCAGAATATTGATATATTGATATATGCAACGCTTTTAGACTATATTGCTCACTTTAGTAAGAGTTCGAGACTAATTTACGTTAACTATGCAAATTACCGAGTGCCGGCAGACAAATAAGTGTGAGACAGTGTCAGACAGCAAACCCAAAAGTAACCAGTTGTTGGCAGCAAGTTTAGAGAACCAAAACCTAAAAGATTGTAGCGCACTATAACATGACAACTGCACTTTATTTTTCATAAACAGACGAAAGTGAAAACAGTTGAGTAATTTCTAAAACCATCCAAAGATGATCACACACGTATGTAGTTTAGAAAATGATTGTTATGACCAAAGGAAAAATTAGGTTTATCTAGCTATCAAAACCTAAAGATTAGATATAATTTATTAGTAAATAGTGTTTAAAGAACTGAGATTTTACTTGACGAAACTAAGAAAACGATGTCCAATGCATGAAATATGGCGCAGAAAAAGAAATATAAATAGCTGTAGTTCACATTTAACGAAGCGTCGAGATGCATACCTGCTACTGTACATTCAAAATATTTTGCTTCGGAAATCTTAAGCGAATGTTTCGACTTCCGCAAGCTAATAGACAGGTAATACAAAATTTACGCGACTGTGGATTTCCACAGAATAAGAACAACAATCACGTTCGATGACACAATAACCCAAGAGGCTTAATATCAGAGAATAATAGTGGATATTATGAAGATTAATACATTGTAGTCAGGATTAGGTTACTTTATCCCGCATCCAGTCACGTAACTTATAGAAACTAGTAATACCATTCGGTTACACAAAATAAAGCACAAAAGACAACTACTAAAATTTTGAGGGTCGGAAGGTAGGAACTTTGAGAAAACGACCAAATAAAATTCGAACAATTACCTTTTCTGTACATCGAGAAATTCATAATAAAACAGGCTATCGAATGCTTGTCACAATGCTAGTGGGAAAAGAAGTTGAGAAATACGTGTGCTTTGAACGAATAAGTAGAGAATTTGCCTCCAAAAGATACCTTAACGTTGTGTTCAAAATCAACCCTGTCATCGAATAGGTCAACAGATCATTAAGTCTTACTAGATTAAATCACTAAAGGTGAAAGATTTCCTACAACGTAAAGATGGTGTGAATTCAAAGAGTAAAAACTCGTTCAACATTTCAGTGTGATAAGGCATTAGTTTAGGTTATGGCCCATTTAGTTTAATGTTCATTTTTGTGCTTTTAATTTTCAACCCCAAATCGTGCATTTGCACAGTAGCTTACACACAACTCTAATTATACTGAGGTAAAGAAAAAACAGCATACCTTTAATATACTAAACGTGGATACATCCACGAAATTAACTAGTGTGATTAGGGATAATGAAATATGATCGAGTTCAAAAAGTGGCATTATAAATGAACATAAAACCAAACAATTAAGCGAACAAAACTCACCTTCGGCATTTGCTCCATTAACACTGTAAAAATGGGCATGTTGCATCCAAGAGTATATAAACACTTGTACGTCTCTAGACATAATTGAGGTTACACTCACACAAACCTGCATGTTTCATATAACTTGTTAAAAACGTGTGGACAAGCTAAGAAGTCGAAGACTGTTTGTAGGACGGTGGGATTTCCCTCCACAGTAACTGTACGGTGGTATAGTACATGTGTCATTGGAAGCCAGTATATACAAAAATTCTTCTCAAGTAATGAGGTGAATAAAGTACTTACAATTATGATTAATTGTCGAAATAACCTTGGTGGTAAGCTGAGCAAGCCGTTAGTGGTAAAATTCGAAGGGGGATTTTCTGTTATAGACAACAAACATGATGTACTGAGGGATAGTTCTTTTCGAAACACTAACTGCTTTAACTTGTTAGATATTTCGTAGTACGTGATCGTTCCATAAAAAGTTGTTATTTCTTTCTTATTTTCAAAATAGTTAAATTGGAAAAAATACTCCAATTCCAACGGTGACAAAAAAGGTAAAATGTCTGAGAACAGCCTAAAGCAATCATTTAGTTGGGGTGCAATCTTCCACCCGGAAGGTAAGCTGTTGAGAGCAATTTTCGACAGACATATCAAGGGGGAAGAACCATTGTCTTGAAACATAGAAGCACCACAACATTAATACATCCCGCTTACCTAACATCCAATATCCAATATCAATGAAGCTAGTGCATACTAGTTAATCTCTTTGATCCATTGTCTCGGTGCTGACGAAGTGGTTCTTAGCAGATTCGAAGGTATCTGACGTACAGGCTTCAGCATTTTCATACTCATTTCTGTGCTTTATGCTGAATTAGTTATGTTTTGCCTCAGTTCGTCACGCTGCATTGTTGGTACCGAAACCCTGCGTAGTATATACTGTTGCACCAAAACTAGTTGATCGTCGTTTTACTTAACTGCCTAAATTTTCCACGATGTTACCTTAAATCACTCATGAAAAATACCGTTGTCTCTTAATATATGCTACTTGACCATAAACTAGTTTGTTCTATTGCAAATATGGCGATCTGCGTGACAGTTATAACTTATCCACAAATACTATCTTGCACATTTCTCGTCATTTCATGGTTATTAGGCCAACAAAATGCGCGGTTTGGCCCAGCACGGACTTCACGAATGATAATGAACGATTGGATAAAGAAGCACTAACAGAATCACTTTCACTGTTTGAACTTGCGTGTTATAAACTAAGTCCAGTCCTGACAAAACGTCCGAGAGAGTTTAGCGGTCCGCACACAGTAGTGAAGCAACCTTTCGATACCCCACCTAAGTAATATGATGCACCAAATTACCATGCTCTAGTATGCTCTAGCCGACAGCTTAGATATCAGACCGGATGGGGGGGGCAAGCTAAAACGAATAAGGGAGAAATGGATGCTTTACTCATTTTAAATGACCCGTCTTACATATATAGGTTAAATCCAAACTACTTGTTTTTGATTGCCTAAGTAGGAGAAAACTATTTCGAATGTACTCGCTTAAATGGCATTTTCCTGTTTCGCTTATGAATTTCCAGGACCAAAGTGGCAGCAGAGCCTGTTATGTTTCCAAATCATGACATCAGATTATCTAGTGCTGCAAATCTCTAGTGTTCTCTGATTATCCCACAAATGCGTCTCCTACATTCAAATGGCTTTGTCGCGCATGTATAATTCCTGCTTCATTTGCATACCTGGACTTCTACTGTGGTCGACTGAGATACGACCTAGTGTAAGCACATCGTTTTTTGAAACAACATCTCAATTAACCTTTTACAGCTAAGTAGAAACCGACATTTCTGCCAAGCGTAATAGTTATTTTGTACAGCTTGCTCAATCGTGCAACAGACTCCCGTGGAGTAATTCTTCTCCCTGAACATCAGCGTTTGTTAAACACTTCCACGAAAATATATTTTCGACTCGTGTATTAATCTCCTTTAATTATAACCTAAGTCAGCAGGCTCATATTAAATGAAATAACTTGAAAAGGCAGAAGAGGTTCGTTCTTAAAAGTAACGGTTATTTACATTGTTACTGTAACTAGTAAGGTATGAAGTGGAAAAAACAAGTGCAAGATTTGTTTAAACTTTCAGATAACCTTCCTAGCAATTTCCGCAAAATCGCCAAACCAGCGTCTGGGCTTAACTATAGTCAAAACAGGAAGAACTCGGCATAAACTTATACCTGTTTCCAAAACGTAAATTAACACAATTAGCACAGTGACGTGGCCATTATAGTCAGTCAAAAATGTAACAAAAAACACGTACCGAAAAGTCAAGGGAAATGTGTCAAGATAGACAACTGTGATTATTAGTCATGTTTATAAAAACAATACAGTTTTATGATTGGTTATCAAACAATGATAATCTATACAATCAGACCGAGTACAAGTGGTGGGCGTTTAAATAGATGTTATTGGTCAGGTTAATTTTGAACATAACTAACACTCCCCCAGAAACGACAACCACATCTATGATCCTCAACTTCTCCCATTAGATAAGCAGCTTCTTCGAGTAGGCATAAGTTTCCCACATCTTAAGTAATTTCATCAGCTGCCATCTTCAAATGTACCGTTCTGACACATTCATCGGGACCATAGTTGACGTGTTTGACTAAATCTTTTGGTCACAGACTTCTCGGAACATACAGATCATTCACTAGGACTAAGTTCTCTGAGTGCAAATTTTTCTGCATGTGATCCATTTGGATCCAATCTGAAAGATCAGTATGTATTCTTGCAACCATTTATTTAAAACATCTTAGCCAGCCGTTGAACTTCCTTCCACCTTTTGTTGTACAACGATATTTTACGCATAGCAGCTTCTTTGAATGATATTCATTTATGAATCACCAATAGCTTTTTTGGCGTAAGAGCCTCTAAGCACCCACTGTTATCTATGATTTTCTGTTGTTCAACATTCCTCCTGATTCCGTTAAAAACGTCAGTAACGATTCGTCGGTTAATACCTTCTGGAACAAATGAGATCTTAGAATCTTCCTTACGGACCTAACAATACGTTCCCAAACACCCCCCTCGGTAACTTATTCTCAGAGGGTTAGAATGCCATTCACATTCCCTCTAGATAAGAACGTTTGAAATATTTATCTGATCCCAGTTCCCAATAATCTTTCTCAAAGTGGAATCTGCACCTCTAAAATTCAAGCCGTTATCACTGGATATACATCTTGGGCTTCCTCTCCACGCAATGAATCTTGAAAGCATGCATAGGAAAGAACTGGTATCTAAGGTTTATACCGTTACGATGTGAACTGCTCGGATAAAGAAGCAAATGAATTAACAACCACAACTTTTTTCAGTGACTCTTCCTCTCTTATTACAGCCCGAAATAATCTCCGCAAACTGAGGTGAATGGTGGAACGTGTGTCTCCAAGCGGTGTTCTGGATGTGGCGCCATGATCTGAGAATGACGCGTAACAAACAGTTTTCTGCATAACTGACATCCCGTTAATATCTTCCTAAATGTAGAATAACCTATGATAACCCAGAGTTCTTCAAAAATACTATTGAACGTATGCGAAATTCCATTGTGCCCATTCTGTACATGATGATGCATCACGATTAGATTGGTAACAAAGTCTTTACAGGGAAATATAATTGATTGGTTACTCTCGAATGACAGGCACAATAACTGCAACCGTCCACCAGCGTGAATAATTTCGTCTACCACAAAGAAGTTAGGATTTTTTACTTGGTTTCGGAAATTTAAGTCTCTTTTCATGACATTGCTAGAGCAAATCAAGTGGCCTGACAATTACTTGCTGTCAACTGCATAATCAATTTCCTCTTCGTGTATATTACGCAGCTTACCAGTATGATATTTGAACTTCTGCTGCATATTTTTCAAAATCTTTTGTTCCATTGAAAATACATTGTCTTGTACTAGTTTGGTTATATTATGTTTTGGATGGTTAATATTTTTCAACTTTAATATACCTGTGGTCACTGTCTTCTCGATCTACTTGTTTGTTAAATTGTCGACGAATCATTTATATAGGGTTACTACTCTTAGCATTCCAGACCACGACTTATACATGGTGAATCGATCTAGAAACCAATCATTGCAGTTTGTATACTCGTGATTCACTTCCGACAGTACATAAGTGAAGACATTGCTATCCTCTTTCAGATCAGGGTATGTGTCTTCGTTCAACCATAAGAATACTAGTCCTCGCAGTCATTCTTTATCTGTGATACAGATAATGTTGTCTTACTTTGCAATAACATACAACCCCCTCAAATAGAACGTAAACAACTGATAATAAGTATCTGTAAATATAACATGCACATTGCACCTTCTAGTCACAAGGTACTTTTGTAAGATTGGCAAGAGTGTTTGTCTGCCTTCACTTTTTGTAGCGAACCGCTAGGATTAGTCTAAATCTTCATGTATCAGGATGGGTAGAACAAGTTTAAGAACACTTAAATAGACCAGCCATAATGAAACCACCAGTCATCGAAACAGCATCTACGGTCTTCATACAAACATCGACTCACTAGCAACCGAAGAAATCAAAATGACCATCTGACAATTAATGAGTGGCAAATCGGTAGTGCTAGACAACATGCCAGCTGCGATACTGAGGTCAGATATAGAAGCAACTGAATAGATGCCACACATTCTCTTCAGGACGATTTGCAAAGAAGAACAAGTGCCAACCAACTAGAAGGAAAAGTACTTCATCAAAATACCAAAGTAAGGAGACCTTAGCAAGTGCGAGAATTATAAAGACAATACTCTACTTCCAGCGCCACGAAAAGTCTCCAACAAAGTGATGCTGAACCGAACAAATGATTCGGTCGACGCCCAACTTCCAGATCAATAGGCCTCATACGACAATGATCGATCATGTACTGACCAAATCGCGACACACCGAATCACTTATGAACAATCATTTTAATGGAACTCATCACTTTATATTAATATCCTAAACTACTAAAAAGCATTTGAGCGTGAATAGACAAACTTTATGAGCCCTCTTAGACATTACAGAGTACCTGAGAAGATAGTTGATATCATAGGGAATTCTTACGACGAACTACACTACAAAATTGATAATGTAGGGAGGCTCACAAATTCATTCCAAATGACGACCAATGTCGAACAAGGTCACTTGCTCTTTCCCTTTCTCTTTCAGTTGGCGGTTGATTGGATTATGAAAACTGCAACATCTCAAGCCAAGTACGAAATACAGTAGACTGCATGGATACAACTAGACGGCTTGGACTTGCAGATGATCAACCTGGACTTTCTATCCCACACACAGCAACAAATGCAGGCGAGGACAGCCAGTAGCAGTAGCCTTTGTAGTAATAGGTCTTAAAACACACAAAGGGAAAATCAAGATCCTTAGGTACAAAACAATTAATACCAACCCAATTACACTTGATAGAGAAATTCTGGGAGTTGTGGAAACTTTTACATACCCGGGCAGTGTCATTGATAAACGAAGAATTGATGCAAATGTGAAGGTGCGAATTTTCGAGGCAAAAGCATCGTTTCTACGATTGAAAGACATCTGGAACTCAAACTAGATATATCAGCCAACACCAAAGTCTAAATTGCCAATAAAGACGTCAAGACAGGTTTATTGTATAAAGTCGAAACTAGAAGAACTACGAAAAGTGTTGTTTAAATGACGTAAGTATATGCAAACAGCTGATTGCATAAGATACTTCGGATCCGTTGGCCAGACACCATCAGCAGCAACCTTCTATGGCAGAGAACAAATCAACTTTGAGCCGAGGAGGAAATTAGGAAAAGACGTTGGAGATGGATAGGACGCACATTGAGGAAATCACCAAACTGCGTCACAAGACAAGCCTTGGGTAGAAATCCCCAAGGGTAAAGTGAAGGATGAAGACCATGAAATACAATGCTCTGGGAACCGGAGACAGATATGAAAAGAATGAATAGCATTTGGGAAGAAGTGGAAAGGAGAGTCCGGGATAGAGTTGGTTGGAGAATGCTAGCCGACAGCCCGCTCTTCAAAAGAGTTAACGTGTATTGACTGATTGATGTTCCAAATCGTAAGTTTTGAAAAAAACCGTTGAGTAATTATCATCCCTAGTCCTTTTGATAACGTGGTTGATGAATTTAACTATAGGAGAATACAGACCTCTGTGATAATGGGAATACATGTTGACTGCAAATGCACCAAGGTTTAATAATGTAAATGTTTCCTACCGTTACCTGTGCCGTCGATGGAAGGCAAAGCAAGCCACTTCAAAAATATAATTGTATATTTTTTAATTGACGGATGTAAAATTTTACATGACGGCGAAAGTTGTTTGGTAAGTCAGCTAGTTCCATAAGTCTCCTAAATATCCCATTTAGTAAGTCAGTTTCTTTTTAATGACTTAAAACTAGCAAATTATATCGATATATTAAAGACAGCACTTTTAAAGTAACGTGCTTATAAGAAGTGTCGCCATTTGAGTACATGTATTCTACAACTAACTATCCTTAATATTACCAGGGACTTGCAACATATTTGATTAGGGTAAAAATTGATTCTAACAAATATCACAGGTACAAGGGTTGACTTTGCACTACACCTGTTAATATATTGTTTGGGAAAGTAGGACTTTAGGTACCAAGTAACGAACGTCTAGTGACCTTAAGTCACTCAAATCTATTTTGCATTGTAAAATAAACAGGGTTGCAAGATATTAACAATCTACCTATCACCAATAAGCTACTGAAAGCTGTTATTGGGATCAGAAACCCAAAATTATGACTTATGAGTTGACTCTCTTGTGACTGGCTCAAAATCTTAAGTCATATTAGCCATCATTCGCATCACAGCTAACTCAACAAAATATGCAGCACAGCCCAATTAAATGACACTTACTAAGAATTTGACTGCAACAAACTTAGGCTCTTATTACACTTGACTCTATAATCTTCAAAGGACCTATCAACTGTAACACAGTCATACTCGACGGTAAACATAAATATATTTTTAACAGCATACATACAGAAACAACTTACAATTACCATATACTATCTGACATCCGCACATCAGACGTACGGAAAGTGTAAAAATGGCGTTAAAGACATGCTTCGTTCACAACGGAAACGTTAGATATAACTCAAGCCAATCGATTAACTCATCGCCATAGACAAGCCCAATCGCCCCATGAAGATAGCCGATATGCATCTATCATGATAGCTGCTAGGAAGCTTGTTAAACGGCTGTTATCCATTATTGCCAATGATGGAGGTCCCCGGTTCAGAGGCCGACTATCCTAGCTCATTACAGAGACTTTCAATACTTATAGTATCAGAACTACTATCTTGCAGCTAATGTGATGTTTAAATGACTCATCCGTCAATTAAACGCCAGTTCGTCTTCTAATGGGCCATTGTCAATAGACCAGAAAGATTCATCTGGTATTACCTGAACTTTGGTCAACACTAAAAGAAGACATTAGTTGCTATACTATGGTCCCGGTTTATATGATAATACTACATTTACTAAGCGAATATTTTAGGTGTTACAAGATTTGCCATCTATTAGCATCAAGATACTTGGTGTAAAATACATTATTTTGCCTACAAGTATACTTACATGACAAGGTGGAGTTAGCTTTCATCTCGTAATGGATTTTAAGCAACATCGTGAGACGTGTTTTTCTCCATAAATTATCAACAATTATCAAAATGGTCACCTCACGAGTTTCACATACTATAATTAACAATCTTCCATAGATATTGCTTAGTTTATGTATTCACAATACTGTAAATACGTACTAAGTGGTCAGTAGGTGGACTTAGAATTCACTCATCAGGGGGCTGTGCTACATATTCGCCCTAAAAAAGGGGAATACATTGCACAGATACTGCACATAACTGGGTAGAACGTATGTAAGGTACTTATTAACACGTATATGGTGGTGATGGTCCCATGTGGTAGGTTCATACAAACTTCAGATTATCACATGACTTGAGCGCCCCTTAAGTTTCCTCTTATTAACATTACCGCAAAGTGCTGTTATTCATGTGCTCTTTCGTATGCCTGTTTGTGCCTGGCTACTACACAATTCCCTTTACTACAGTGTTCTAAGGATCTACATTAATTCGTTCTTTAAATGTCACTATTTGTTGTTGGCTCCTTTCATTTTCAATTTAGACTTAACTTTAATCAGACATGATGATACACTCCAGAGCTGCTTGTAGAATTGTATCGATTGTTATTATCATTGATTCAGTACAATCTCTACATTACAGATAGCGTCCATATAACTTTATTTTTGTTGCGAAATCTTAAGAACTACAAATAACAACAACAATGAAAGCAATAATACTTTTGTGCTTTTTTAGTAAAGTAGGTCAATTTTTGTTTATTATAAACTTTTGCGAAAGTATATATATATATTATACAAAAATCTAAAGATATAATTTGGGTAAGAGGAATACAGGGGATAAATCATCCGATGAAGGAAAACAGTGAGATAGGTTATGCTGTCCCACTGAAGTAGTGGAAACTGACTTGGCAGAATTGTCCGATGAATATGAAACTGAACGCATTTGTGAATTTACTAAAATTTGCTTGTTTGTTGCAATCTGACCATTATCCCTAGTTGACGGAAAATGATTCACATAGAATTCTAGTAAACTAGAATTTAATGAAATTGATTCACAAGGAATGCTTACAGATTGTAAAAAATATGCTATATGATCACATGCTATTTGATGTTTGTTTAACCGACAAGTACATAGATTGTGTTTTAGTATTTTCACAAAACTAGAGTTGACTTTGTCTTCGGGGAGGGAAGAAATGGTTATATCAAATGGTTCAACAATCTTGCTAACTTTAAAGGGCCAATTCCTAACATTTTCTAGTATCCATAATACGGCCCCACCATTTTGATTATTATTAATATCTGTTACGCATTGCGATGATAATTCTCTAATTACGTACGGAGTAGGAGTGGGTAAACGACGTCGACCAGGTAGGTTGGGACCAAGAGTTTTCCAAAGTGCCAACTTATTTAAAGGATACAACGCAGCCGAATCCTTGAACGGAGGCAATAGCTATTAAAAAATAATAAGAGTGCAGTTACTTAGCTATAATGTTATTCTTAAATCAAAAGTTATGACCTGGTGTAAGATACCGTAGGTTATATTAAAGACCAAGTGGATACTAAGTTAATAAAGTTTGTGAAAAAAAAAGATGAAAAAGTACAATCAGGTCAAACGACAATTTTCACTGAAATACAAACTGAAAATATAACGTAAAACAAATGAAAGGGAGAAAGTGTGAGGTTTAATAGTAATTTCGCTCAGTTACAGAGCAGAAACAGTTTCTATGATGTTAATGGCCTATTTAAAATGAATATGATATCACAGTAAGCTAGGTGATACTAGTTTGGTTGATAAATTTGCTAAGCATAAATTTATATAGTCGGCTTTGAGCTACAATTCAACTGTGTGAAAGCTAGCGACACTGCTAAATTGATTGTATCGAGGTAGAGTGCGGTTCGAACCTATAACCTACCAGTTTGAAACTAGGTCCCTTAGAAAATAGCCTACTGCTCCCAATAAATGCATACAGCTAGTTAAGTAGCTGAAACATTAAAGTCCCTTACAACTTGCTATTGAGATACAACTGTGATAGATTGTCATTTATTGTAAGCAAAAAATAACTTAAGTCAATGATTTCACTCTAAAACGAAAATTTCCTTTAAAGAGAAATCGCATTGAGAAATGGTATTTACAGGTGAATTTGTATCAGTCGTAGCGAAAAATTCTATACGAAAAACGACAGGAAATGCTTACATTGATATGTTTCAGCAATGCTTACTAAATGTCGAAAAATTTGAATTTCATACAAGGTAACTGTTTTTTTCGCATAAGCGGAGAAGTGTAAGATGAAAGAGAATATATATCTAAGAGTAAGAGAAAGTGATTTATTTGAAGCATGTAATTACATGTAAAATCAATAAGTCCAATTACTCCAATGACTACGATCGCCCTCAACATCTTAACGAATAGATGTACAATGCTACCTGATGACAAACAGAAAAACGTTATCTATAACCCATGTATATAGTCAAGAATTCAGAGAACTTCGGTAACAATAGACTATAGAAATACCATACAAGACAGAAAAATACACTATAGATTACTAAAAACCATTATTTTATGATTAGTAAGTACAGTAAAAATTATAACTACCAATGCAGTGATTAGTTGGTAATCATCAGTAATGTGCATCATAGACTTCGATGTTCTGTTTGGAATTAAAATTCCTCATATTACACTGTCACACTCGTATATGATATCATTATGCCTTATAATTAGTAACTAAACCGCTTATAAGAGTGAGATATTCATTTCCACTGACCACTTAGCAGTAACTAATGTCATGTTAACTAATCCTTAGTATTGAGCAATTTTCACAGTTTCAAAATGCTCGACTAGTGTAGCCGACTCTCGAGATTATAAGAATCTTAGATGACCTGAAAGATGAATCATGTCCGAATTTAACATCTGCATACTTTCATATTCACTTTGACAATATATAAATGCAATATATTAAATCAATGTTTAATCAACGAAAAATCGTTCAACCCATAAAGAAAAAACAGACACCACACAAGTTTAAATAAACGTATTCATGTTTACAGATCTAACGAGCGTTGACAAATCACTTGTATAGTTAAATAGCTACTTATGATATTACATTAAAAGTGGAATATAGGATATCTCTTTTATCCAATTTCGGAACTCGTCAGACAGATGTACTTGTATCTTGATGTATACACTGAAACTTGACACTAATAACATTCGCTTCAAACACCAATCCGTTCACTGAATTTAAGGCTTATGTTAACAATTGTTGATATTAAGGAATAAGGCGTTGGCATTTAAATTGAAATGTACTGGGCTCAAGTCTTAATGTGAACATCAGCGCTAAGATGAAGATACATCTAGATGATCATTCCTGAAATGGATGACATGCATGTCCCATCTTTCACAGGTAGTCACAATCCATCCATTTTAAAAACGCGCTAGAATGGTTTGACGGACATTTTGTATAATAAATTTACAAAGACATTTTAAGTAGGCTTTAGTTATTCAGCATGTTTTGTGTAATGTGAACCATGAAAACTACCCTATACTGAAAGTTGAACACCCTCAACTCAACAGATTCGAATATAACAGCAACATGCTGGATAACCAAAACTCTCCAGATCATTTACAAATGATAGAATTCAAATAAACGGCTTCAGCTATATGGTGTGTTATTGAGTAATTTAAATATGGAATTCACTCGAGGTAGAATCTTTAAACAGCTTAACAGCATATAATCAAATCTCAGAAAACGCACACATCATACGGCCGAAGAAAAGGTACATAAAATATCCCCGCCCTAACTTTAAAGAAAAGAGCAATTTTACTTTCACCTAACCACTAGGTAACCTAATCCACTGACGGAATAGAACGCGATAATTTTAAGCCTATTGACATCTGGACTGCATAAGCAAACATAATCATGTGACACGTCAATATGCTATAATAATTCTAATGGTTATTTCCACCCTCTTCAGCTTTAGTTACACGTTATGTTACTAAGCTAATCAAATGTGTCGAGTCACGCACGTCTAAATCCTAGTTCAAATGAATTGTTATGTAAGTTACTAAACAGAAAGCCATAAAACCAAAGCGCTCTGTTATTTATCCTTGCAAATTCCTGTCCTTTGCATGACTGCGTATGTGTAAAAATATCTTATTGCACCATTTTGATAGACTAATTATATGTAAGTCGAACACATGCTGCCAGATATTCCGAATTATTTCTATTTCAGGTTGGTTTAGTAATTTACGTTAGTTCGTACTTCGCCCGAACTCCACTTATTTCATAGTTCTCAACTAATTAATCGCATTATATTTCTGGTATGTGAAGGAGCCTACATTACAAATATACTGAATATAATTCAGTTATTAAAGATATTGTTCTTATGACGTTGACTAGTTCCTGACTGTTGATAAAGTCTAAGTACATAGTAATTAGGATTCCTTGACTAATGGTAAGGCATATTACATGCAACAAACATTTCAGTACTATCATAATCAATAACATTTGATATCTCCCAAACACACTTCATATCAACAGAGTTTCCCCTATTCCGATTACACAAAACATAAACTCATTTTATACCGGCTCTATCAATTGAATTATTTTCTAAATTATCTAACAATACAAATTTGCGTAATACTGCATAATATAAATTAGAAAGCAATATTATAAAAAACCATAAATAGCTTTCTAATGAACTAAACACAAATACTAAAGAAAAATATTAATTAACCAAAGTTCATTTAGCTAAACATGATATAAAAAACAATGATACAGAAATGAATACAGTAATGGTATTCCGTACTTAACTCTGTTCGAGTACTCAGACAGACTTATGAAATGTTCTTTTAAAAAAAGGATAATATAAAGTATGGATGCTGAGAATTTATGACTTGCTCACTTCCATAGTGAACTGTTGTTAAGATTTTGTTTCTACTTCTAAAAGTAAGTGATGGATAGATTACCGTTCGCAAAAATTTGGAAACATATTACGTTAATGAGGTAAGAATATTGCAGACAGTACAAAAATTCGTTTGAAACAATAACAATAGTTAATAATAATTTACTCCAATTTATTTCACAAAGTAATATCCATACAACGGATAGTACTCCAATATGGAGCAGTCTATATATAAACTTGGTAATGTGAAACATAGGCTTTCAGCTAATCATCATCATCATCATCAGCAACGTAGAACTGGGCACAAACGCCTGTACGTTCAAGTTGCCATACCACAATAGCACTACGAGAATATTGAGGTAACGTATAAACAGAATACAAGAGAGAAGGGTAAGTAAAGATGTCCCGAAAATAACAATAGAATTTAAGATCTAGATGAGGTTAAAGAGTGAATACACTTGCGCCACTGTGACCGGTTCTGAGCCATATCACCTAGTGTCTCCAGCCATCTGTTGCGATCATCACGCGGACCCCAACCAGATAGTCTACATCTACCAACATGGCTTAGGCCAGTAGTCAAGGACTTCATGGACTGATGCCATGCTTTGGTTTGGCCGCCCCTAACCTTCTTCCATCCTACTTCAGGGATAGCTAACATGGCGCGACGGGGTAGACGGTGGTCGGGCATGCGCAATACATGTCCTAGCCATCACAGTCGATGAAGGTTAATGACCTCTTCGACTGATTTACCGTGTTTCCCAAGAACCTTTTGTCTAACCTCACTATTACTAGTCCGGATATTCCATGGTATACGAGCGATGTTCCGAAGATTCCTATGGTCAAATATCTGGAGACGACGTATATCTTGAGTTTTCATGGCCCACGTTTCGCAGCCATATGTTAAGATGGCGCGGATTGCTGCGCAGTACACCCGGCCTTTCGTTGAGACACGGATATCTCGTCTGCGCCACAAGTGCCGTAGATTGGCAAATGCCAATCGAGCTTTCTGGATCCGCGCTGAGATTTCATCAGACACCGACCCACCAGGGGTAATGAGACTTCCGAGATAAGTGAAGCGATCAACGCATTCAATTACTTCACTCCCTATAAATAATTTGGGGGAAGAAGCAGACCAGTCCTGGAGTAACATTTTGCATTTGGGAGGGGTAAAGTGCATCCCAAATATGCCTGCATTGTTACTCAACGTGTTCAAGAGACCTTGAATGCTGTGTGCATCTTCACCAAATATGACTATATCATCTGCATATTCTAAGTCGATAAGAGAGCCTCCTGGAAGGAGATTAATTCCTGAGGACTTAAAAGAAGTGAGAGAGATATCTAACAGTACGTCTATGATGAAATTAAATAAAAATGGGGATAAGGGGAAACCCTGACGGACTCCACTTGAGGATGAAGTTTCTCGTGACAATTCGCCATATGCTCTGACTCGACCAGTGGTGACCGAGTAGAGAGCCTTTATAAGGTTAATGTACTTTTGAGGTACGCCTTTTAATGACAAACATTGCCACAAGACTTCACGGTCAACAGAGTCGAACGCTGCTTTCAAGTCAAGAAATACAACTATAGTTGGGCGTTGGTACATATGTCTGTGTTCGAGGACCTGGCGCAGGGTGAATATGTGATCAATGCAACCTCGGCCAGGTCTGAAACCAGCCTGGTTTTCTCGAGTCTGTTGTTCTCTAGTGTTAGTTAAACGTCGGATGATTATAGTGGCTAATATTTTAGATACTATATTAGTCAAACTGATTCCTCTGTGGTTATCACAAGAGGATTTCTGTCCCTTTTTGTAGACTGGAACAATCAGCGATCGAGACCAGTCAGATGGGATGGAGTTTAGTTCCCAGACTTTGGCTAATATATCAGTCAACCTGCACGTTAAAACTATACCACCATCCTTGAAGATATCGGTAGACAACATATCAGGCCCTGCTGATTAAGTGTATTTAAATTACCTGGGTCCATATTCGTTTTATTCAGTAAATATTAACATTAAAGTTAGAAATGTACAATACAATAACCTTTAGAATAGTTTGAAATAAACAAACTGATAAAAATAGTTTTTTAGCAACATAAAACAATTTAAGTTAGATTATTACGACTCAAGAATAGTAATTAATTCAAACAAATCACTCCAAAATGCATTAACAGCGATGTAGGTCAGAATCCATGTGGCTGTTTTCAAGATTAATAAAAAGATTTTACTAACCAGCTCGGTACAAGCTCGGCTTTGAACTACACCATTTATGTGATGGCTACTAAAACTACTTAAATGCTTTTGTTGAAATTGATGCTGATTGACGCTACATATTAAATCGAAAACAGATAAGATCCTATACTGGTTTACTTCAAAAACAAATACATTGAGAGATTTGTGTCATAAGAGAGTCAAAGACCTAAAGAAAACTGATGTTTCCTGGTGGCCTGAGTTATAATTGACCCATGAATGTAGAAGCATTTACTTTACTTACTTACGCCCGTTAACCACACAGAGGAGCATAGGCCGCTCACCAGTATTCTCCACTGAACTATGTCCTGAGTAATCCTTTCAAGTTGTTGCTCATCCTTTTAATAACTGCTTCCAATTTCTCAACGCCGTGTGTTCTTTAGCATTCCTCTTTTCCTTTTCACAAAAGGATTCCATGTTAATACTTGCCTCGCGATACAGTCTGATGATTTCCGCAATGTATGCCCTATCCATTTCCAACGTCTTTTCCTAATTTCCTCTTCGGCTAGAAGTTGGTTGCACTCTGCCATAGTAGACTGGTGCTGATGGTTTCCGGCCAACGGACATTCTGTACCTTGCGTAGGCAGTTGTTTATAAATACTTGTACCCTTCTGATGATGTTTGCAGTAATTTTCCAAGTTTCAGCTCCATACAGTAGAACTGTCTTGACGTTTGAATTGAAGAGTCTAGCTTTAAGGTTGGTTGACAGTCGTTTTAAGTCTTGTATGTTCAACTGTGGAAATGCTGCCCTTGCTTTGCTAATACTTGCCTTTACATCTGCACCGGACCCTCCTTGTTCATCGATGATGCTTCCCAGGTACGTGAAAGTATCTACTTCTTTCAGAGTTTCTCCATCAAGTTCAATTGGGTTGGTGCTCAACGTGTTGTATTTGAGGATCTTACTCTTTCAGGCCTACTGATGCTGAGGTTGCTGCTACGTTGGTTGTCTTCACTTGCATTTGTTGGTGTGTATTTGATAGAGGAGCTAGATCATCAGCGAAGTTCAAATCATCAAGCCGCATCCTACTTGTCCATTGAATTCCGTGCATCCCCTCAGATGTGGAGGTCTTCATGATCCAGTCAACCACTAGGAGGAAGAGAAAAGGCTAGAATAGACAGCCTTGTCTAACTCTGGTCTTTACTGGGAATGTTTCCGTTAGCTGTCCTCCATACACGATTTTGCACTGTAGTCGTAAGAGTTCTGGATGATGTTGACGAGTTCCTCTAGTACGCCGTAGTGTCGAAGAAGTTTCCATAATGTTCTCCTGTTCACTATCAAACGCCTTCTCGTAGTCAATGAAGTTGATGTACAGTGACGAGTCCCACTCAATTGATTGTTCAACGATGATCCGTAGTGTTACGATTTGGTCTGTGCATGATCGATCCTTACGAAAACCAGCTTGTTGATCTCGAAGTTAGGCATCCACTGAATCTTCTATTCTGTTCAGCAACACTCTGTTGAAGAATCACCCTGGTACTGACAGTAGTGTGATCCCTCTGTAGTTCTCACATTTGCTCAAATCTCCTTTCTTTGGTATCTTGATAAGTTGTCCTTCTCTCAAGTCTGTCGGCACTGGTTCTTCCTCCCATATCCTCCTGAATAAAACGTGAAACATCCTTGCTGTTACACCTATATCTGACTTGAGTGCCTCAGCTGGTATATTATCAGATCCTGCTGCTCTCCCACTTTTTATTTATTTGATGGCTATCTTGATTTCTATCGTTGGTGGAGTGACATCTATCAGAAGATCTGTAGACGCTGCTTCGATGTCTGGTGGGTTCAGTGGAGCTGACCTAATCAAGAGTTCCTCAAAGTGTTCTACCCATCTGTTCCTTTGTTATTGAATCTTGGTGATTGGCTTGCCTTCTTTGTTCTTGACCGGTCGCTCTGGTTTACTATATTTGCCTGCCAGTTTCTTCGTTGTGTCATATAGCTGTTTCTTTCGCTTGCAGCTTTTTCCGCTGTCGTTGCAATGCCTTCGATGTATTTCCGTTTGTCGGCCCTAATGCTCATTTTTACTTGCTTATTTGCTTCTGTGTATTCAGTTTGTGCCTTGATTTTCTCTGCTCTTGTTCGGCTATTGTTGATTTCTGTTTTCTTGTTCCTCCTTTGTTGAATTTTGCTCAGGGTCTCAGTGGAGATCTATTCCATATAATGGTGCTTCTTGCAGCCCAGAACCTCCTGATACGTTGAAGTTAGTGCTTCTTCAATTCCTTCCCAGTTGTCCTCCACAGTGCTTTCTTCTTCTTTCAGTAGATCTTGTAAGGCTTAGAATCTATTGTTGGGAGCTATTTTGAATTCCTTGAGTTTTTCAGTATCCCCAAGAAAGGCTGTATTGAATGGTTGTAATGCTGTTACGTCAGTTGTCCATTGCTTCTTTAGTTTCAGTTTCATTTTAGAAGCCACCAGGTGGTGATCTGAAGCTATGTCAACTCTTCTCCTGGTTCGCGCATCTGCGATTGATCTTCTAAATTTTTTATTGATGCATATATGATCGATTTGATTCCCTGTAGTATGGTCCGGTGAGACCCATGTAGTCTTGTGTATGCGTTTGTGGGGGGGAATATTGTACCACCTATAACCATTTTGTTGGAAGCACATAGGTTTGTAAATCTTTCACTATTGTCATTTCTTTCTCCCAGTCCCTGTCGTCCCCTGATGTCTTCATATCCAGTGTTATCCATTCCGACTTTGGCGTTTAGGTCCCCTCTATCAGGATTATCAGATCCTTTCCCGGACACTTTGCTATAATTGATTGCAGCCTATCACAAAACTGATCTTCTCCTCGTCGCTGCCGTCGTTTGTGGGTGAATAACATTGGATAATATTCATTGTAATCCCCTTCTTCATTATTTTGAAATATGCGTTGATGATCCTGGGTCTATGTGACTCCTATCCTACAAGTGCATTAAGTGCTTTTTCGAACAGCATAAAAGCAACTCCTTGGGTGTGAGGAGCATTTTCCTCTTCGTGGCCAGAGTATAGTAGCATTTCACCCGTAGTCAATGTTTTCTGTCTAACCTGAGTTCAATGGGTTTTGCTGATTCCGAGCACCGTCAAGTTGTATCTCTTCATTTCTGCAGCTCTTTGATTGATCTTCCAGCTCTCCCACATTGTCCGAACTTTCCATGTACCTACAAATTTGTTTGTTCTGGTTGTTAGAAGGCTCTTCGGCCTCATGAATTCCGAAGAATTTCGGCTTTCACTATGAGGCGTCATAATTATTTCTTCCACTCCCAGGGCACAGTTTTAATGGTTTAGTTTGTTTAATCTGGTTAGCGTTTTTTTTTAGCAAGCTTGGGTTTTAAGGGATGGAAATGCTAGCCCCATGCGCAACCCTACTCCTTTACCCGGGATTGGGACCAGCAGTAACCCTAGGAGAGCTACAGGCGGAACATACGTTGGATATAATACACAAAAATTGATTATTATATTATATCAGATTACATATATTTGGTGATTAATGCACAATCATCTTTCAAACCGTGCCAGATTTTTGATTAAGTTGCCTGACATCTGAATGCCTATGTAACAAGTGATAAAGCAAAGGCTGAGATTAGAACAAAAGCACTGCCATTTACCTAGTAGTCAAATCGAGATTCCGCCGTTATAAAGCGTCTCAAGAAATCCTCCAAAATGGCGTAATAAACCATGCATTAAATATGTCTAGTCGCCGTCGTTGCAAACACTACTCATGTTAACCTAGTGATAAAGACAATCCGATTTCTAGTCTTTAATAAAGTTGCATATATCGCTGAAAAGTAGTTAGATGTCACACAAGAAATACCAATGTATATTGTTAAGTCACCTCAAACTGAGTTACTAAGGATTAATAGGTAAACTAAATTGTTGCTGATTACATACAGCGTTGTGGTATCACGTACAACATGAATTTAATCTTACATTATGTAATACACATACGGTGGTTCAGAACTGACTCCCCTACTTATTTACATGAAAAGTAAAAAACGATTTGGTGATTTTTTCACAAGTTAAAACAACCACAGATAAACAGTAGTTTATTAGTAGATTATAGGACCTTGTAAATATAACTTACAGTAATAGTAATAACAATGCACAAGATTTAAGATCAAAACGCTGTTACCAAATGTGGATGAATGCGACATTTAAGGTGAACTGATTATATTACGAATAAACCGAGTAAATTATTAGGCATCATAAACTGATGAAATTACTCTTATTAGACAACTACTGGAGACTACGACAGTTGTTCAGTGCTGGCATAAGTACTCTCACGATTGCTTACAAACGATTAAATTTAGAGGGAAATCCCGAATTCCTAGTTGGAAGACGTGACCGGTGAGGTTTAACTACATTGGATGCGAAGTAAATGACCATCATTGGCACTGAATGAGGTCGCACACTACTGCGAATTGAGTGAAGTTAAAAATGTAAGCCACTGGATGTTAGGCATCATAACTGACATCTTGTTTACTACAATGAACTAATTGGAACACTCATTGCCTTGGGGTTAACAACGTTAGGCAGGCTAAAAGAGAAGTGGTAAGACGAAAACTAGTAACGTCCAAGAGGAAAGTCGTGCTGTTGACTGTAAAGCCTTACCCTAGAACAATCAGCACTCCAGGGATGGTTTTCTCATAACGGAACGGGATCAAGAAAGATTGGACTAAAAAAATGGTCACCTCATCTCATAACATGGATTTTTACCTAAGGAAGTAAGGCTTTTACAAGTACGGAGCTAACACATCTAAAACCACTCATATGAAAAGCGTATGTAGCCGGCCAAAGCAATTGTATATTGGCTACGCGGAACTAACTCAATGAACTTCTGTCGGCATAGCTCTCATAAATCTATATGAAGCCTTCAAGAAGCTCTGGAGGAGCTGAAAACATTCTATCCAATCACTGCTCGGTGTAATTTTCTAGAATACCGATGCATAATGCTCCAATTGGATAATAGCTTAAACCCGTGTTCGCGGATCGGATGATTGATAATGATGATATGTTCCACAAAATAACAATAAATATTCAAGCTACTTTGTACCGATTTGACACTAACTGAGTAAAAATCATCCCTGCCTTCTTTGTCACTTAATTTGTGACTACGGAGTCCTAGATGTATGAGGGCTGAAGTTATACAAGGCATTATCAGTGTTAGCAGGATATAGCCCTGATTAAGGCATGGTGAAAAAATGTACGGTGATTGGTCGATTTTCAGCCAATCAGCTATAACGAGATAGTCCTAGAACGTTTTCATGTAAATTTTATGCAAACTCAAAAATACTTATCTAGACTGCATCTTTCTGTTCTTACTCTGGAATACATTTTGCTGCTTACTTAAATCTTGTTCGGATTTGGGATCAAATCATTGAATACAAGATAGGGATAGAAAGCAATATAGGTATCAAGCATAAGGCACAGCATTACTGTCGACAGTTGCTTATGTACTGTTTATCTACGTGGTACATAGTACGAACTTTGAAGGATTAGGATACGCACTGATTGCTCCTCAAAATTACAGTTTATCTATACGCGAACTGCAACTCGAATGGAGTAACGAATGAGTTCTAAAGTAAGTACACAGACCCGCTTTGGAAAACTAAACTCCCAAACATCATAATCGAAGTAGAGGATTTCGACCTTCAAGTTGGCAGGCTGAGTTAAGCTGAAAGATACTTAGATTGGTTATTCGATGTTCTAGTTCAACGAACAGATAATGACAGACGCCTCATACAATTACGCTCTGGTAAACGCTTACCCTTAGCAAGCATTAACTTGAAGCAAACGGAAAGACACTGCGCACCTTGGCAACCTCCAACATCAACACAACAACAGAGGCAAGTAGATCATATTGCAATCAGCTGTCTTGAAGAGGCTCGAAAACACAGTCTATTGTTCTAGAGAATATATCTGAATTCCGTTTAAGTACGGATTTTCATGCGTTTCAAAGGACATGGAATAGCCACAACAGGAAAGGGTTACGAGTGATTTGACGTGACAAGTCGATTGTAGGTATCTCTAAAGATAGTGATTCAGTTTTAAATTAATTGACAGTAGGCTGGTTTAACGCCTGAATGTGGAGTACACTAATTAAATATCCTTCTTTACTTTGTAAAGCGTCGGCATACTTACCGATGTCAGACGATAGTGACATTGCTTGACTTTAGAGCAGCAATCGAGATTTTATAGTAGTGTTTAACATCAAAAAGCGTACCACAGAAATACACAAACACTATGAAGTTACTCTGGTCGGGTCAAAGCTTATATATGGAGAACTGTCAACCACAAGTAATGTTCATCAGAGTTGCTCGTTATACTGATTTTTATTTAATTTCATAATCGATGTCTAAAAAATTACACATTCTTAATCTAACTTCTCAGAGATTGATCTGCTAACACTAGATTCACTTATCGACTTAGGATATGCAGATGGTATTCAGAGAGGATGTTAGCAATATGTAGTCTCCAAGACGTCTTAAGTAGTGATGCAAGCATGTATGGCAAGTATCATTCCCTAAAAATGCAAAATATTGCTTTAGGACTGGTCTGCATTATTGACCATAAGCAGTGAAGCAGTTGAGTATAATGACTACATCATTTATCTTGGAAAGATTATCATTAATAGTGGGCTGGTTTAACGAATTCTCAGCACGAACTCGGATAGGTACCAAGACTTTTATCACCTTAAATTATTTGTGGAATAGAGATGTTCCGTCTGCTAACTAAATAAAAGTAGGAGCGGCCAAACCGAAGAATGACACCAGCTCAAGAAGTCGTTGACTAGTTGTCAGAGCAGTGTTGGTAAATGCAAACTACCTGGTTATGTTTACGATAATAGGGAGAAGTGGGTAGTAATGTTGAGTGACATGACTTAGAATAGGTAACAGTAGGTGTGATGCATTTATTCTTTTCTTTCGTATAAACCTTGAAGTTTCAATATTTCTTACTGTATATCATTCCATTGAAAAAAAAATAAAGACAACTCACAGAATTTCTTTGCACATATTTAAATAAGATATTCATAAAAGGTCTTCGATGAGGAAGTATAAAACTTTTCAGGCTGCCTAAGGTTACTATTGGTCAACATTGCAGGATAACTGCTTCTGACTATATCAACCGTACAGCTAGATAAATATATCATCGTATGTCCGGAAACCATTCATCTTGGTTTACCAAAGAACAAAGTAATAAATTCAAACCTTCGACGTTTACTCGACCTAGGTCATGAGATAAGTGTCAGTGCAGCTTTTAAAGTCATATAAAATCTAAACATATCTTCCGCCTATAAAAGCCAACTCTCACGAATAACCGAAGCTATAAGTATCTACGTAAAAAAAGCGTACCTTTGTATGCATACAATGTTTGTACGACCTCTCTCTGTCTTGGCCATCATACTAACTTCGAATGTACGTCTTCACTATCCATCTCTTACTCTTAACCTTCACTTCAATTTTATTGTCATGTAATCATTTCTAATTATCAACAGACTGATTTAAAACTAACTCTACGTCCTTGTGATTAGAAAATAATGTGAGTAAATAGCTGATTTCTAAATCCAATTTTATATATCATTGTCGCTGCATGATCAGTGAGAATGATCAGCTGCCTAAAATGAAGATATTCATACGTTTACTTAAACTCTATTATTATGTGATAAACCTTAACTGTCAACCGACTTTTGTATTATATTTAATTACTACTATTATTTGCATTATCACTATTTATTGGTACTGATTTCATATACGAATGTGGAACAATATATTTTAGCGTTGACCCTTAATGAGATGGCAATTTAAAAGAAATATGTCGTTCAGTTTGTGTTCTTAATGCCTTTACGGAAATACTTAATTATCAATATTTGTCGAGGTTTAGATAGTTTATCGTCGATTGTGTCGTCTCTGCACATTCATCTACTTCTCAAAGAAAGACAGTGAAATTAATTTACAGTGCTACTCAAAGGAACCCAGGTATGAAAATTCTCATACTTTACCATCCACGTTGGTTTTATGTACATTGGTCTTTGTAAGGAACTATTTGGCCTTCTTTTCAGTAACATATCAAGGACATGGGAGTTTGCTTCGATTTCAGTATGAAACTAACTGATTGGTAATAACTGCTGAGCTATTGTAAGATGGTTATCAAGCCAATATTTTCGTCACATGTTATAAATTAATCATAAATATATCTCTTATACAAGTAGAAACAATCGATTATAGGTTAAAGTAGTAAATTCTACAGATTTGCAGTGGAGCAATAGGCTAGGATAGAAACGAGTGGTGGCCTCCCATCCGACCCCATCAATTTGTCTGTGGAACTCTTTAATAAACCTGAGGTGTACATTAAAAGTGTATCACATAAGAAGCTCTCTTACAAAATGTTTAAGAATACTGACATAAAGGTTGCTATTCCCAATATAGCCACATAAAAAACATTGAGTCAAAGTAAAGGAAACACCTATAGATAAAGAGGTAACATCTAATGAAATAATCTTCCCAAACTACTCACACTGACATTCAAAAGCAAACCGACGAAATCGAAAGAATCGAGTATGAAGTATCTACTAGTATGATATCTGATTGGTTGACCTTAAAATGAATATGAATAGCTCTCCTTATTACAAGACTGTTCAATAGTTAGCAGAAATTTTACAACCGGTTAAAACTCACATCAGTAGATATTACAATCTTTGTTCTTTCCATTGCACACTTCATACCACAACAAAACAGCAATCTACTATTTTATAGTTTGCAATAATTATCTAAGTTCGTGATGTGAAACAAACTTAATTTATCTGATGCGCTACACTAATATTTTAAGTTGAGAGTGAATCAGAGAGAGTGTAACAATTGAGTCCCATTTTAATCATTAAACATAATATGAGTACTGAACAAATGAACAAACGGTGCTTGATAAAGTCTGACGAGTAGGAAACAACAATATAATTGTAAAATAACATTTAGTTAGGAAACTGACCTGAGTAAGTTTTACAGCATTAATTTTACCAGAATCAGATAAATAGAAAGTAGCTCGAAAATTACGCCATCTACGAAACGTTGTTAATAAAAAATAATTTATTGATACAAAATTCGCTTAAAATAGAAACTAAAACTGAACGAAAATTAAATATTAGAGTGAATATCTTATTACGTAAAATTCTCTAAAGATCCATCGAAGAACAAAGATATATTGGTTTTGTCCTGAATACTTACAACTGACAAGTTGTAGATCGCAGAATGGTGGTTAAAGCACTCTAATTTCAATCTATCTATCTTGGGTTTGAACTTTAGATTACTTCCTGCAATCTGAGTGGCTGAGTAGTACACTTAACCTATTACGCAACTAAAATGGCTCAACATACTTAGTTAAATAAGATAAAATGCCTTTAGTAAAATTCAGAAACTTTTATTCACTTACATAATAGTGAATCTGGATTCCTTCTTCAGTTAGTTAGCAATATATAGAGCAGTGGCTTAATAGCTAAACGTTTTGACTTTTAACGATTGAATTTACAAATTCAAACGCCCTTCCACCCACCTCAGTCCGCTCAGCGTCGTAGTATCACCTGCTTTTATGCAAAGTAAAGGTAAAATCTATGTACACGAATACATGTTACAGTTGGGCTCCGTCGGAAGACCTTACAGTAACCTTTGATAGCAGAAGCTTGACTCATACAGACTATTTTTCTAGACAGGGAGAGCTTACATGATGCGACAACTATATTAAGGAGTGCAATATTAAAAGGAGGAATAAACTTGCAAATAGGTGGATGTAAGCAGATAGACTCATTCGAAAAGACCACCTTCTTATAAGTGAAGAAACAATGAAAGTGGTATTAAAATGGTACTTTGTCTTCAGTGATAACAGTATATTAATAAAAATAAAGAGAAGGCATTAGAAAAGAATGTATAACGAGATTTAAATAAAGTTAAGCTGTAAACTGCAATTAAACTTTCACGTTGACTAGGTGACCCAGGTAAATACGTTAAAATTACCTACCCTTATTCACTGACATCGTCTTGTGATCAAAGTACATTTATACATACTTAGGGATAAATATATGTTTGTAATGTCGTCCCACCCAGGATTTTTGTAATGGATAGTTTGGTCGGGAGTCATTACATGTTAATCCACTCTTTCAATAACTACATATTTGTGAAGGGAATAAATAAAGCGTTGGTGCTAATTAAAATTCTCAATTAAATAGTCTGTAACTATCAGGATGCCTTACACTTAAATATTTCCAAACATGCCATGAATTCTAAAGTATAGTGTATATGACCATGTAAATTGTTAAAAACTTTTGATAAATTGTTTTTCTTGTGCGTTATTTCTCAAAATATGAAAATCAAGTACAAAATATTCCAACCAAACATTTGAATAAAATCTGTAATGCGAAAAAATTATGCACTTTTTATCTGGTGAACATTTTGAAAGCTTAACAGAAATATGTATCATTTGGTTGAGAAAATTTGAGAATTAGCCTAATAAATGGTAGCGTTCATCAGCACACAATAAACTATTGAAATCCAAAGAGTACTGGATAGCTGTTTCATCCTTGTATTGAGGTATTTGTGATACCAGAGTTAGAACTCAAAATCCACATATTCAATATACCGTATAATACAATAACCATATGATGACCACAGTCGATAGCTATTATAAAATTAAGATTGATTAAATCCATATGTAGTAACTTTTCACCTAAACTTCTGGAATCTATGTCAAAGTCAAACATTAATAAACTGCTTACTACTCTTTAGTTTAAATTACTTATTATCTGCTCAAATCCATGGCATAAAACCAAAGTTAAAGAATTATTTACGTTTACAACTACAATCAACTTACTGAGCTCGTTGTTCTAATCTTTCTAGTAACTTATCCGAAGGTAGATGAGATTCTTCTTTAGAAGGTGGAGGTAATAGAACTATTCGAAAACAAACTTCAACTTCCCACTTTTCTGTATCAGATAAAATACTAGTCAATTCTAATCGACGAACGTATGAACGCATAGAAAAATAAGCTCGACAAGCCACTATCAAGGCACGAATCCATGATTCACCTCTAAAGTCAATAAGGAAAAAAAGTTGAATAATTTCCTAAAGTATTTATTTGAAGAAATGTAAGTCACTCGTATCCGTTCTTGTTTAAAATAACGATAGACAACGATATTAATACTAGGTATGTAAACAACCAAATAGATGAAATCAATACTATACATGTTTTAGCTCTAATTATACGTCAGTTAATGATGTATGTACAGGTAGTACTGTGACTTGAACTTCGCTTTGCAACTAGTAAACAATCACAATCCATCGATGTATATGCTACACATTGAAAAAAGCAACAAAAACTACAAATATTATTCAACTTACTGAGTGTCCCACAAAAGTAACATCGGATTTCCAGTAGGCGCAATTAAGACAGTATTTCGCTGGACTAGGATTTAAGCATTCCTCTCCTCCCAACCCCCACCAATCATACAAAGACGAATAAATCAAAGATAACAACATGACAGATTTTAATTACAGTGTGGCACTACGAATTAATGGTGTGAATATGTAGGATTATTAGAAATACTCAGAGATGATAACTCTTGAACAAATGCTAAAGAACTGCCCGTCCTATATCGATACAATATTCAATTACATCCTGGTCGTGTACTTATTTGTCATGACATTTTGTTTACGTGTTGCATTTATCAGTGCCCATATTTTATGAATTCCTTGACATAAATACTGGTCCTATAAGTTTAATCAGAAGTGATAAAGTTTTGAAAAAAAAGGAATCTCAATAACGTTCTTTCCAATATGTAACTAAAGTGAGATATGCAACCAGATTGTTGATGATGAAGAAAAAGATTGCTATTACCATGAACATACACTAATAATGTGCAAAGACAATCAGCAGCAGTTTAAAAATTAATAAACCCAACATTCAACTACTAAGCTATAGATTTTCGACTCACTACCGATATCGGTTTGAGTAACCAGGCAGCATTGTGATTCTCTGTGAAAAATTGAAGCTCGATTCCGTGTACGTGAGCCTGTACCTGATTATATGGATGGTTAAATAGCAAAAGAAGAGCTATTACAATATGACTACTGATGATTGGTTACCCTTTACATGTTGGTAACGTACGTAAGTATACAGGGACTAAGTAAAAGCTGTCTCGCCTAAAAACCCCGTTAACCCCGCAGTAATTTAGTGATAGACGATTGATACGTTTCAGACATCAGTGGTAATAAGCTATAAGTAGTGCTGCGTACACTTCTACATTCATTAAATATCCTCTTATCAAGTAAAAGAGAACGACGAATAAAGAGGAACTGCATGTTTACCTTAGTCTGTGAACTGAACCGTTTTTTGTTTCATAATAAACAACAGTGTCAGGATCAAGGAGATTTTTTGGTACTTCATTGAATAAACTTTTCTCGAAGAATAATGGTAGATCGTCTTCAATATCTTGATTAATTTTTAACAACCGATCCATTTTCGCATCATTAGGCAATTTATTGGGTAATTGACTGTTTAAATCACTGAATAAAAGGACAAGATCTTCATAAAGGGGATGTATGATTTCTTTTTGTTTGCTTCTATTGCTACATAAAGATATACTAGTGTGTTTATTTTGTGACATGTAACCATGATATAGAATCCCAGAGGACAAACCAAGAAAAATAGGATATTTTCTTATTTTCTGCAATGCATCTAATTCTTTTAGTGCGCCTCGTGAATTTCGTCGAAACGGAATTAACCAACGAAACATGATTAACTACTGTAAACGAAGATAGATTAAACGAATAAAAAGTATCTGAACGATAGTGTGCATCTGCATTGATATAAAATAAACGCTGAGTCGATTTGATACGTAAAGAGTAACAAAGAAGATAAAGTGCCCAGTCCCAGGCAAGCATTAAGAGTTTAAGAACGGCTGAGTACAGCATTTCATGAAAATGAGTAACAAACTTAAAGCTCACAACAGTAACTTGCGCAAACAACCTTATAGTATCTTAATCCTCATGTCTGTGCAATTTAGAATGACCACATACTTACATATTGCATACCTATCTACCTGAAGCTAATGCTTTTATTTAGTTAATGTCATCGAATGAGACGGAAAAAAGTCGGGTAAATCGAGAATACAACCGTATCATGTTAACCGATATGGACTCTGTTCTAAGCTTGTAAGAAAACAAACTGCATATCAAATACTACAAAAGATAATCTTTTAGGTAATTCCAGGGCACTTGAAAGATGATAACTCATGAATCATCACTGTAATTTTAATTGGTTTCTAACCATATGATACGGGATCTTTAATAACTGGTTGCCTTTTGTTATGGGCACAACACAGTTAACATATCGACAATTTGATTTTATTAACTTGGGTTGCACTTTAATCTATTAAACTTACGTTTCCAGCTTAGTTCCACTTCACCTAACACTTTAGGGTAAACCTAACCAGTACAACTAATATTAGGCTGCTAAATGATTAAATTGTGAATGCTATAATCTAACTTCCATTGTCATTATTTCAATACTTTCCAAGTACAAGAAAATTTCATTAATCGCCTCGTAGTTTGTCCCAGAGCAATTACCTAGAAACATGAGATGTAAACCTGAAGTAAGTGCGTCTATCCATAATTGATGCGCACTAAGTATTATAAACTATTCTAACAATCAAACTACGTGTGAAGCATATACATCAATAAAATAAAGCTTTACAGCAGTCTCAAATCCACTAGTCCTAAATTAAATCAGAAGTGTAAGGGAGCAAGGAAACAAAACAAAATTTTGAGAAACAGTGGTAATAAATGTGGTGGAAAACCCTGTAATTTGACAATAACTGGAAATCAACTTTGCATTATACAGTTAGGTAAGCATCCACAAGTAATTTCCTAATTAACCAAAAATAAACGTGGTAAAGGAACCCAAAACGCGTCAATTAAAAACTTTACATATTGGGTGATACAGAAACACTCGGTGACGATTCAGAATGCTCGATAGATCCAGAAACCTTTACCTTATTTGGTTCAACGAACCCAGCAATTTTCGCGCCCACAATCAACCTTCAAGTAGTTACAAATGGTTGTAGATGTAAAATGAAAAACTTCTCCTTCATAGGCTTTTGTTTCTAACAGCAATAAAACATCAGTTCTATCAAGTAGGAGCCTCGGTAGGTAGAACATATTCAGATTTAAAAGGTATTTTAAAATTAACAATGAAATAGGTCTGCCATCTTAAGAATAAATAGAGTTTTCTTTATAGGTCTCTGTAGAATTTGCATGCATTAATTTGACTGACAGGGAACTTCAGGACTTACATATATGAGGCGGAAGTTAATTAAGCCAGATGGGAATTTCGAAAGTCGATAGGGGTTTATTATACGTAGGTAAGTATAATAAGTAGTGGGAGAGATTGAATTAGTGAGAATATTTAATATCTCATCTGGCAGGTGGCATTCTATGTATAACAAGCTTGGCAAACCTTTGTTACTTGAGGTCCGATTCCACATTGAGGTAATATTTTGGCTCATGGAGAGTACAGCACTTGTTGTGTGCTCACTGGAAAAGCATCCAGAAGGTTGTTCAGTGCAATTCCCCATGTAAAATATGGCGTTTGTTGCGTGATTTCTAGAAGCAGGAAATGATAGATTATTTGAAGGTGGAGAATAACGTTGATTTAAAATAATGACTTCGCTATAATATTAGACCAAATAGACATCTGGCGTTTATTTAATCTTTTAGAAACATTGATTTTTGTAAACGGTCATTAACATTTTGTTCATGTTTAGTGTTTATTGGCATGCTTTCTGTCACATGTTTTAAGCAACATTTTTTATAACTTACATATGGTACCTAGGTAAACTTGACTTTTTCTGTCGCTCTGTATGTTTGTCATTGTACGTTTGTTCATTTATTAAATGTATATGACTGTCACATATTTTGTTGTCATTCGAGATTCTGGTCATTAAAAAGAACTGATTATTATTTCTTGGTATAAGTGGCACCGTAAAATTGATATACTTTGTTGGTGCACATAAAACGCTCCGGTGAATGACCAAGTTACGTTCGTCGTGTTACCAGAGCAACTTCTAACGATTAAACCCACTCGTACGAAAGAAATTAGTCAGAAGGCAATGAAGGGTCGAGGAGAAGTTATATTTGATCGTAAGTGGAGCGTCTATGAGATAGCAACGTCTAGGTTGGCTAACTAGAGAGAGGTGTTTCCTACGTTGTGTCGTAATGTAATCTGGTGAGGATGCGTGACCGAGTGCCTTAAACTGGTAGTGTCAGCTAAAACAAACATAGTCATCATCAATGTCGAGAGCCTATGTAACTATTTACTTTAGGGATTGTTTACGCCTACACTCATGTCAAATTTGTTTTTCTCATTGCAACTTACGCAGTCTCAGTATTTTTATCGATATTGTATTTACGATGTATGAACAATATTTGAGTTTTCAGAATACGGATTTCTGAGTACTCACAAATTTTACCTATTAGGAGTTTACATGGCAGTAATTGCAATTGTTTGGAAATTGATATATGTGGCCCATGTAACGGGATATGATCATGTGGCAGTATCGTCGATCAGCTGATAAATGTAACAGAAGATGGTCTAGGGTGTCACATTAGGGTAACGAATTACAACAACAAGTACACCCTTTACTACGTAGCAAAAGCGTCCATGGTTATGCTCAGCGTAATGTATCAACTTCCGCTCTGAAGAAAGATAGAAAAACGAGGGGCAGGGCAAGAGTGCATAAACGGTTCATGTTAACTGACCGTTCGTAGCTTAAATAACTTCGATATACCTCTTATCTACACTTTTTCTTCATTTTGATAGGTTGATTAATTCCAAGTATGCCTGTGAGTAATTACAGTATGGCTAATTGTGAAAAGCAACAAATAACGGGGTGTATATTCGGATGGTAGAAAGATTGTAGTGAGTAATTATGAGAAAAATATAAAAATTCCTCAGTGAGTATATTGCATAGTAAGTGTTTGTATATGGATAGACTTAATTGTTATTTACTAGGTAATAATATTATAAGCAGCAGTCTGTTTGCTAAGATCCAGGATCCAGATGCGACCAATGGAAATATATCTAATTTTCCCCGCGTTTAGGGAAAGGTGCCACATTTTATTCCATTTAAATAGTTTGTCGATTTCTTCTGTGATCGTGTTTGTAATTGTATTTTCGTTAGTGGAGGGCGGGGTAGAGTAGGCTACCTCTAAGTAACCTGAAAAAAGGAAGGTTTTACCTTGCAGAAATTTCTGGCATACGTCATTGGTGAAAAGAAGAAAGATTAATGATCCTGTTACATTTCCCTGCACAACTAAATTAACCACATTTACGGGCTTTGAGTAGCTGGATCCGAACCCTGCAATTTGGCGACGTCCTGTTCCAGTGTAGTTTTGAAGGGAGTAGGGTGTGAGAGACAATGTCAAGTGCTTTACTTAAGTCAAAACAGAGTACTATTATTGAGAAGTCTTTGTCTTTTCCAAGAGTTATCTAGTCGAGGAATTTTAAGTATGGCGTGACACGTGAGAGATTTTAAATAAACCTATGTTGAAATAGGTTGATCAGGTATTCAGAGGGTAAGAATGATGAAGGTTGTTTGTGAATACCTTTGTCCATGGTTCTGAATGACACGGACGTCGTATTAAACGGCCTGTAGGTATTTATAACACTGCGTGATCCGTCATTGAATTGCAGCGTTAAGAACGATGTTTTCCATACTGTTGGATAAGATAGATAGGGTGAATAATTTCAAGCAGACACTTAATAATTATTTACTGCCATATTTCATGAAGAATGCTGGAATTCCATCGGACCAATTATTATTAGATTTCTTCAGGGTAGCCATGGCCCTCTTCATATTTAGGCAGGTAAAATGAACTGTAGACAGACACATAAATGTCTTCATTGGTGAGATTGTCGAAGTACTTCTGGCTTTTGTGGAATAGCACTTAGAGAAGTAGTTAGTAAATTATTCGCTAATAAAAACTTGGTCGTCTTTAATAACTCTAGTTACAATAATAACGCAGTTTATTCATTAAATTTTGGATTAAAGCCAGATTTGAATGGTCTAACGATTGATGGAATTGGGTTGGCGATGTTTAGTGCTTTGGTTTCCATATTTAATATGTATTTAGACTAAGTGGAATGAAGCTTTCCGACTGTCTCGTGCACATTATGTAATGCAGATAAATCATGGCACTCGTAATAACGAAGCCTCAGTTTTCTCAATTTTCTCTCAGTGTATTTGGGTATAGTTAGACGTGCATTACTACCGTGAACAACACGTTTGGTCTATGGAGCCGTGCAGTCTAAGCAGCATGTCAGTTTGCCAGGAAGGTCCGAATTAGCTGTAATAGTATTTTTGGCTGTGAAATATGAATCACCTCTTATACATTGGATGAGTGGCGTTTCGTCGTTACTATTTCGATATTTGTATTTCTTAGGCTTGATTGCCCTGTAATTAGTAGTTGGTTGATGATTAAATGTGCTTAATGCGACATTGTAATCGCTAGTATCGAATTTAGAGTTGACGTTTACTGAGGTTGGGTCAAAGTTAATTGTAAAAAATAGGTCGAGAATATTATTTTCCATGGTTTGGACACGTTGTGTCCACTCACTGAGTTTTGCTGTCTTTATTAATTTAGAGAATCGTTGTGAAGATTTCCAGTTGATGTTTGGTAAATTAAAGTCTCTAACAATTAATTTGAGTGTGCGGCGGTTGATGAGAAGCTACGGGGAACATATTACTTAAATTGTCTTCTTTGAGTGGTCTACATATTCATCCTACAAGTAGGTGCCTTCGATTGCCAAAGGATATGTTAACCCACGTTGAGTCCCCTGTCTCGCCTAGATGTTTACTATCGAATCTACATGCCTTAAGGTCAGAACGCGTGTAGATTATAGTGCCGCCTTCATTTACTCTGTGCCTGTCAGTCCGAAAAATTATAACTACTGACGTTTATTGAGTTGTCTGATAAAGTTGGTTTACACCAGGTTTCGGTGACTAATACGATGCTGGGATTAATAAGGATTATAGTGGTTTCGGAATAGTTAATTTTGTTTATGGGCGACCTGGCGTTTATTGAGCTGACAAGTAACTATGAATTTTTACGAAGTGCAAGGTCCTGCAGTAGTGCCCTTGTTTTAAATAAATTAGTGTCGAAGCGTTAGTTGCGATAAACGGCTTTGAACTATCGTCGGATGTGACACCAAAGGTTTCTACAGGAATGGTTACTCGGCTCAGTGACAGGTTAGTTGGTAATAGTGTCTCGGAATAGGCCTGGGCTGAAGTGTCTCAGAGTGTCTCACCTGTCGTTGTTGAGTCAGGGGTAGTAGGGTGGTTTCAAGGAGGGGAAGTAATTTCATTATGGTTGCCATAAATCCTAGTATAGCCCCACGTGCCGGTTGGGTAACCGGCGAGGTAACAAAAAATGATTCGATATGGTGCAGTTCTTTTGGCCAGTTAAAAAGACTCCAGGTATATACGTTACGGGCTCAAGAATACTGTCAGTTCTTCGAGAATAGCTAATCAATGGTGTGCAGTTAAATTTGTTTTGGTTTTGTGATATATATGTATTTTTAGAAATTATACTCTTTTTCTGTTTCTGTGAGTGCTGAGGTACTTTTTGGGAGCCCTGAGGTCTTCTGTATGTTGTTCTTAACTCAAGTTGACTAAGGCAATCAGTCGTGTAGTTATCGTTAGGTGTTTGGGTGTGTGACCTAGTATACCTCTTGTAGCTTTATGGTGAGCTAGTTGTACCAATGTCAGGAAGCAAATTGTTGCTTTTTATCTATAGTGAATTCAAGTCCGTTTCTTAGAAATTTCGCGTACAGCCATTATGATCTTTATTATTTTTTGTAATATTCAAACTTTTGGTGGTTTTATCCGACGTACTAAGGGCTGAGATGTTGTACCCATCATCCTTTTTATGACACAATCATTAAGCGACGCGTCGCTTCTCATCTCCTGTGAATCCAAGTCTACGTCGTGGATATTAGGTGTAACGCTGTTATCTATCTTTTTAGTTTTTCCAGCATTCCTACTTTTAATGATTTCAACCGAGGTGCTTGGAGGTAGTGGTGCTATAGTTTCTTGTAAAGTGAACTTTTTGGGCTACCAATATTAAGGTGTATGTGGCGCTTAGATACTAGAAATCTGTTAAAATCTTTGCTTGACACACTCTTACAAAGAGTTCTGTCTGGCATTAATTTAGTATTTTCATACAAAGGGTCTCGTCTGATCATAGTGGGTGAGTATTAAAATTCGCGCGCCCCCACTCCATTGGTGTGTTAGGTTTGAAAAGAATCGGTGTACTTACATCATGATGGCTTTTATTTAATCTTGTAGATTAGCATGATGCGCCGTTCATATTTCTAGCCTTAATTGGTTTTCTTCTTTCAGTTCGTGGAGGATAGGTATCAAAAATAATAGCATTGTGGGAGCTTTTGATGAGTTTCAAAACTTCGGAGGTCACATAGTCGATGATAATGTTCACAACATTTAACCAGTCTGATGTTTCTCGGTTACCAGAATTGAGGAAATATTTGAGGGGGGCTGAAAAGTTTTAGGTTAGCATGAGGGTCTTTCAAGTCATCAGTGTGTTCGCAGTGACCTACGTTCTATCTTTTTACTAAGGACTTCATTACGTCTTCTGCGATGACGATCGGAACAAGTCTGTTAGGTTTCACTTGCCTCACAATGTGTAAGGCCTTAGAATTTCCTTGTAGTGGGTGGGCTGAGATAAAGGCCTAAAGCTTTTTTCTACGTTTTGATAGACGCTTGGAGTCGGACGCTTTTAGAGGTTTCGCAAACATTATATCAATCGTGTTTGGCGAACATGACTAGATAATAAGTGGAAACTACTACTAATTTATGGACACACTGTCACTTTTAGACAAGTATGAAACAGAAAAAATGTTACACAAGCGTATAAGCTAGGCAGAGTAGCTCACCGGATTAAGCTACTAACTGAATGAGATATAATGTATGTGATTTCCTGGTTTAACGGTTAATGTTTCTTTTCACAATTTTAATAAATGGTGCAGTCACTATTGACGTGACATTGAATATATGCTTAATGGCTAAATGAAACTTGTTTGAGATTGCATTCAGTAACATAATAGAGGAATTGTGCTTCAAGTACACAGATGAACAGTACAGAGAGGTTTGTACGTCGTCCTTGCTTTCGAGAGCAGTGAATTGAGTCACATGTTGTATCTATAATAAGAAATCCTAAGGGTCGTGTCAGAAAACACTGACCGTTTTATAGCTCATTATATCGATGCTTTTTGCTGGGAAATAAGCTTCACATTCTGCTGCCTTACGTAGTAGAGTACCAAGACACAGTTCGTAAATTCAGTTAAACACATTCGTAATGTATAGTTCATTTTTATATATAAGCAGAAGTTGCTAGCGCTCCTCTGTGAACTTTCATGTCGTTCTGAGTATTATCGTGATTGGCCTTTTTTTATACAAATGCATGTTAAATCTGTTTACTTGTATATCACGACGTTATTGAGGGATACCGATGTATACCCCTTACAACAAAGACCTCACCGGTATCCGATTGGTTGTTTGCTATTGCATACGGTAATCGAATTGGCTGTAAGTAATCTATTTTTGCCCAAACCTCATCACTTACAGTTGCGCGTTTGTCGATGTAAACGTATTTACTGAATATACAAGCGAACAATCGACTCAAGTGATAGAAGTTTTGGGTAGAGTTGTTTAACTGCTTCCTCTAACTTACCTGCCAAATAGTTTCTACTACGTATTCAAACTATTTATATGATTATACAACTAATGAACGAGCGACTCAAAACAACTGTGGTGTAATTGGATCTAGAAATAAGGTGCTATGAATGTAGTAGGATCAAAAACCACACGTTTCTAAGAGTTTGTATGCGTGGCCGCTTAACTCCTATGAGTGTCATCTTCACATATGAGGATTTTAGGGCTATAAGAATAAGCTTCATGTTTTTCGCCACTGGCTCATCTGTCAACTTAATTCCAATCACATGGTTAATGGCGAAGTGCAACTACTTGATTTATGTACAGTTACACCGTATGACGACCTTACTAGTCTGGCCTGCCCTAACTTTGATTAATACAAAACTGGTTAATGGTAAAGTTGTATCTGAAATGTTACCAAAGGAAAGAATTACAGACACATTGGCACTTGCCTCGTTGAAACAGATCCCATGACACCAATTTATTAGTGCGTTGCCCTCAGCATTGCCCCTTTGCTAGTCATTTAACAAAACGACGTTCGTTGGACATTCAACATGGACGACAATATGTGTGATATGGTTAGGCATTCCGTCGACCCTACACGGTTATAAATCGACAATTTTTGTCATACTTAGTCGTTGTAGGAAGATTATAAACAACACTGCAATGTAACAATCGGATGGGAAGAATCAATCGATTTCGTTGTGAACTTGCTCATCTGTTACATAATAGGAAAGTAATGCACGACTGAGGAGACCTTCATATACATATTTCTACTACAGTAGAAAACGATGTATCGGTTTTTGTTTGTGAGTATATAACAGAAATAAAGTGTAGCAAGCATTAATAATATACTTAATGAATGCAGCAATATCAGAGGAATACCGATCGATAAATATGTTCGCCATGTATCTAGGCAACATAATTCGTTACCCATATTCTGCTAATAGTTGGAATAGAAGACAAAAGCATCATCTATCCATATCTGTGGTAATATCAGCTTTGCTAGGAGAAAGAGCTATGGAGAGGCTGGCTCAAACCAAGTTTAATTTTCTTCCATCAGATACCAATCGGACTAGCTTTTTATATCTTTGAATGGAATTCGGTTGGCAAGGCCTTCTTGTCATGGCCGAAAATGTCACCTCTAAATCTACTTTATATGAATTGTTTTACAAATAACATTTTAAGAATCTCAAACAGTTTTCTACAATCTGTTCTTGGAATGGGTTTGTTCTTTTTTATTTGTACAACTTATTAGTAGTTTCTTTTCTTTTAATTCAGTGCTGAAAGTGTTTGTACCAACCATTGTTTCCTATTACACTAGCAAAACAACAGGGACTTCGAATGCTTGAACACCGCTGAATTTACCCATCAAACTTAGTTTTGTGTTGTCGTTCTTTCCTCGTTATCTTGTTACACGCTTTAATGGTGAGTTGTCTTTTGTAATGTCTATGTCAGCACTAAGTCTATTCATTTATTTTGTTAACTCCTGGGCATTCTTGCTGTTGTTTAGTGCTCACTGTTTTGTCCTTTCTTTCATTGTAGGTTATCATGCATGCAGCATGGATGCAATCCATTCGCGCATAATTTATTATTTGTCATTCTTGTATCATAGCAAGTCAGCTACTTCGAAAATGAGGTAAACCGCGTCCTATGCAGTGAGAGCCACTCTGAAAGACTAGCGATAGCATGTCTCTGCCCCGGCCTTATGTTTAAATTTTAGTATTCATTTATTTTATCTGTTATAGGCCATACTAGCATAATAATCTTGGTATTAATAATTGCGAGATTAATGTTACGTGACGCCTTTTTGCTTGACCAACACACTTCTGTAGGGGATGCAGATTTCAGAAAATAATAATTATTATAATGCCTGTAATAATCTGGACAGATAATTCGTTCAGATTGACACCAATAGAAAGCCAAAGTAAAATGTGAGGAAAATGAAGTTTCCAGTAATGGTTTCGGCCTCCGGAGATATGTGTTTGAACATAATTAATCCCCCCTCCCCGTGAACTTTAAAGATAACGACTTCTGTCGACGTACTATGCTTTTCCATTTTTTGTAGGTTACTTCACATAAAATTGACTCCGGTTTTCTGAGGCATAGTTTTATCCAAACTTTATCTTAGTTTAGTGCTTACATTTGATATAGCCATGTTTCCAAAAGCGAAACAACTTTTACTCTCTCAAAATACACTAAATTATATACATCTCGAATGTCCCAGCATACTGAGTGTGTGTGATGCTTGGCTAAAACCAATATTCTTTTTTCTCTATGCCACTGCAGCTAGTATTATCCACAATAATTACCACTGCTTCTACCCCTTACATAGACTAAAAACAGCTTCCATCAAGTTACAGTGAACAACATACTCGATAACATCCATCGCAATACCGAGCAAAGTAGTGATGACAGAAAATTAATACAAAATCTCCTCACTAAAAGTAATTACAAACTCAACCGATTGCCACACCACTATGTGCTTATAACATAGAAAGATCGATAGAAATTATTACAATATTACGACAGCAGAAGGTTTGTTAGAATTCGTCGGTAAAGACGTCATGAAAAGCGTTCCATTTACGCACAATGCTATAGTGCACCGTGTGCATGGCTACACACATCCTTATCTGGTAGTGGCATGTGCCTCCGAGTATGTGGCATGAATAATGCCATCTGCTTGGTCACTAGTTTTAGAAAAATACTAGATAAGAATACTTGCCGTCGATTATTTAAGTTCAGTAGTTCTTAAGATGTTAGAGGATATCGTAGTGTGAAGCAAAAACATTAGTTTACTGATTTCTTATATACATGTGAAATTCATTGCTGGCCTAATATTTTGTCGACGCCGTTATACCAGATATGTATCAACTGTAGTACATAATCACATCCATCCTGAGATTACTCTCTCAAAGTGACCTATCAGAATGGTATACACGTGCCACCAGTCAGCCCAACAATTACGAAAATAGGTATGCGAAGTGAAACGAGATATATTGATCTGGATATATCAACAGATTCCAAGTAAACTAATAGTTCCTAGAGTCTCACTGATGTTGCGCGATGTGCGGATACTAACCACGTTAGTTCAAGCCGCTTTCATTCCGTAAAGATTATTCTAAACACATTAAATGACAAACAACTAATAAATAAAATGGAATACAATGCCATAGGTTGTATCACCTCAGGTTTAACAGCCTAAAACAGAAATGGATGTCGATTTGGTAGGGCTCAACTCGTTTTATTTGTCCATATTGCAATTAACTCGGGTGATTTTGACTCAGATAATTACTGAAGAACGAGGTAACAATTCTCTACCATCTGTGAGCTGGCTATATCACTTCGTAGGGCCTCGTGATGACACAAGACTTCCTGGGTTTGACATAATAGGCTGCACCATCTGCCAACATAAGTGCTTATGATTTATTTTGAATTTTCTTAACTACTTTAACATGGGACTATCTAACGCTATTATACTCCATGGTGTTACTCCTTTTACGTAACAGCAAGTATGACTGTTAGTCTAAATTCTTGAGGGAAATTTTATGACCACCTGGAGCAGCCACTGTACACATCATTTTTGCCGAGAGTATCTTCTGGCTGATAGTCACGTCAAGACGGAAACGTTGCATAATCAGGTGGAAAATTTATTTAACGATTTTTCAGTGATTATCTTTGGAAAGGTGACATAATTCATACAGCTGCAAGACGTTTCTGTGTTGCTTCCTCATAATCTTGATGTTTGCGTCATACAACACTTCCAACAAACAACCGCGCGCATTTTGTCTGTAACGTTGTAATCCCACTAAATGGCTGCGAGTGAGGAGAATGATCCATAGACTATCCACGAGCGTGATAAGGCTGGTGGCTTGAAGTTTGGTTAAGGGAGCCAGTCTATGTGGGTTGGTCTTGAGCGGTGAGTTCTTGGTGCATTGATTACGTTCTTGGCCAGCGTGTAGAGTATGTTGCTTAAAGAAGTCCAATACCTTACGAGAACAGACCATAAACTCAGGGAGATAATGACATAGATTATGAAATAGAAAGAAAAAACTAATTCAGTTAGTGGTAACGAAATAATCAGTTTCAAATCAGAACCTTCTTTTTTCGTTTTTTTGCAACAACGTACATGTTTTCAGTGTTTGCAGTATTAGAACCCTAATGGGCCATTGCTTATTTATTCGAGGTTTATTGCTAAGTCGTCCAATATTTGATACAAGTCCTTAGATTATATACATAGTGTAATCAGTCGTTTAGATATTAAGATAGATTTAGTAGTTCGGATATTTTGTGATAATTTATGTCAGAATTTGCTGTAGATTACGATAGAGAAGTACCGCGATATTGTGTTTGGTGCTTTTTGATGAGTAGTGTTGCCTCGCATTTCGAAAGATCGTACCTAAGGGTCTGGTTCCACGTGAGACAGAAAGCCGTTGATGATATTCCGTCGATTAATTTATGGAAGAATATTAAGTTGTTGTAGTCGGCAACGACACAGTGATTCTAAAGAAAGTGTTTCACATATAGTCGTCTAGTCAATGTCACCGTTAGTTGCTAGAATTCGGCTTGTGAAACTTATATGTACGATTTCTACGCGTATCCCATCTATGCTATTCAAGCTCGAAAAGATAAATGAGCGGTACTTAAGTATAGGTCTTACACATATCTTAAACAAAGTAAGCTTAACCTCCGTTGTATGGACGTTTTTAAGAAGGAAGCCTGTTAATCTTCTAGTTTTAGAGATTATAGGGGAGGCGTGTTCCATAAACATTAAGTTACGAGAATATTTAATACCTGAGTCGCTTTCTGGTTGAAGTATTTGGAGGAAAAATCTTTAAGTTTATAAAATTGAGATGCATGTCCACGTAGTCTTCCACTTGCAGTAGTGGTGATAACCACACATTTCGGAATTCTGGGTTTAGTATATTTTAAATGTGCAAATATGTCTGGCGCATTATTAAGTGTATTATTAAGCTATTATTAAGTGTTTGAGTAGAGTATACCAGTCAGCTTACCAGCATCGTCTTCCATGAAGTAGTTGTTCCATTCAAGACATTTGAAGTGAGTCTTAAAGCTTTTCCAGTCTATCTTGTGGAAGGATCTGCTAAGTATTGTCAAAGCTTTACATGACAACATTGTGGTCACTACATGAGAATAGTTTACCTGTACGTACGGTACATTTATTTATTTGTTTATTTTACTCACATACTACTCATTTACAATAAGCGTTGTGAAGAAGCCATTTTGGGCTTCATCAGTTGAGTATAATAATTCAATAAATCAAATTAGCGAAGTAGTATTAAGAGTATAAACGCTAATGTGATGTAGGACGTGTAAATAAAAAACAAAGAATAATTCTAAAGAGTTCAATGCGTAGTCGTAGATTAGACTTTGCATAAATAGGTTTGTTAGCCAACTAATAAACCGAATATAATTAAAAGGTCAAGTTGTAATCAAAATTTAGAATCGGTTAATAAGTGATGACAGAAGACAGATAATAATAATAATGACAAAGTACATTGGAGCAGAGCAAAAATATGCACATGGGGTAAGTTCATTTGTAAAATCTAAATGCAAAATATTTTTATAACTGGTAGGGCTACGAACATACTGTGACCAGCCACCAAGCTTTAAACTTTCCCTAAGCAAGTCATTGCGATTCAGTGCCTTGGTGGAGAACCATGAAACTTAAGGCATGTTAAATTCTCTACAAATAACCTTACCTGTAAAGGGTAGGGAGGAGGCCAGTGTAAAAATGTCTGACCGTAGGGTTAAATTCTCTATTGATGGGGTCGGCTGGTGGTATACGCAGCCGAATAGGTAAGATTGTGAAACAGTAGGTCTCATAACAATCCACACAGAGTATTCTAGTTTGTTTAAGCCTGATGTGTCAAATAGAAGTGAGTTTAACAATGTGTTAACATATGTAAGACAACACCCTCCACGTTCATGCAGCCAGTCACTACGATACAGATTATAATTATCAAGAGATATACTTAGACATTAGGGGTAGTCAATGCCTCAGTTACCATAATAAGTGATGTTTGGCAGATTGATGTAAACAGAGCTAAGCCGACCATTTTGTTGCATACTGGTCGTGCGTTAAGTAGGCATAGACTGAGCAAGTGGCAAATGAGGTTGGAGTTATATGAAGCGTCATGGATGAAGGCGTCGGGTTTAGAATTCTGGATGAGATTGTGACAGTAAGTTCCATACTTGTCTTGCACATAATCTTCTACAACTAGAGGAAAGACAAAAGAAGAGAGAGCACAAAACAAAGAGCACTGGTATTCTGGGGTTAACAAAGCTAATGGGCTGGATTAGTATTTATGCTTCCGACATACTACTTATGCTTATAGGCTGATTAAAAGGGTAGAACACTATCATATGACGAAGACAGGTGAGTGGTGCTCACACATTCAGAGTCCCTATTATTTCGCTAGTGAAGTTAGAAATAACAGTTGGTGTGAACATTTTTAATGAGATTTAAGAAGAGATGAAGTTACTGACATGCCGTACAAATAAAGAAAGCGAATCTGTTTCTCGAATGGCTTAAGGCAAATGGTTCCAGATTCTCGAGAAGTTATTTGTAAAATAATTCATAAAAAGAGCAGATTTAGGATGCGATATTTCTATTTTCGAGGCTGAATTGCGTAGGTTATAGCAAGGAGGTTCCTCGAACTGAATTGTATTAGGCGATGAGGAAGTTAATTTGTTTAATATTTAGCGCCTAGGTATATCCCGATCTAGTGACACAAGAATCCAGAGTATTATGGGAATAGGTCTTTATTCAACAGCGTGGGCAGGAAACAGTGGAGCGCGGTTCTAGTTATTCAGACACAAATAATTTTCAACGTTCAATATAAGCTGATAGGAAATATAATCCCTATGCAGAATAAGGAAGTAAATGAATACTTGACCATAATTGTATTGGAGTATGCTTAAGTTTTGAAGTGAACTTTTAACTAGTCAAGCTAAGTTGCTACAAGTATTCTGTAAAGGAAGATTAGGTTTAATTTTTTCCGTCGCTTCCATAAGGTTTCTAGTCGTAACTGAGTGCATCTAGTTTTATGGTCTAGAGTACGATCAGCCTCAAGAATACGAAGAGTAAAGCGACGTTGTACAGACTTCAGTCTGAGTTTATCCTTAATGGAAACATCACTGAGGATGAAGTTGAAGTTTTCTAGCAAAGGTCTGACACAAACTTTATATAGCAGAATACGAGAATGATTGCTATAAAAGTTAAGTAGTATACAACCTAGTTGTCGATGTGACTTAGATATCTGCGTATTGACCTGTTCTGTAAATGACAGGTTATGAGAGTACCTTAGTTTTAAGTTAACTACTGACTGAAGCCTAGATAACTCACTACCGTTTATGGAGAGATCAGAACCGAGACACTTATCCCAAAAACATATCCAGACACACTTAGAAGCATTAAGATCTAACTTCCATTTTGAACACTATACTGCGACCTTGTTTAACTCGGCAGTGATGCCACTGAATGTGTGTGCAAATTCATCAAGGGGGAATTAGTAAACTATTTTGAGATCACCTGTGTATAGAAATGGTCTACCAGTGCTGAAGCATTTGCATATATCGTTTATGTAAGCTATGAAGATCAGTGGGTCTAAGACACTTCCTTGTACAACGTCACTTGTAACCGGTTCGGCCTTCGAAAGGGTGGAATTAATTTTAACTATTTGATGTCTATTACTGAGGAAAGAGTTTAACCATGCAAGTAATGGATTCCTAACCCCATATGAGAAGAGTTTGCCTACAAGAAGCTTGTGGTTAACCATATCAAAGGCTTTAGATATATCTAGGTACAAATCTAATACCAAGGCTCCGTTTAGTAAAGACTGAATTAAAGAGTTCAAAGTGACAAGTCATACAGGACCTAGTTTTAAGGAAACCATGTTGGGAATTAGGGGTGAGTTTTCCGGAAAGTAAATAATCAGACATTTGATCATATACTATTTTTTCCATTATTCTAGAGATAACCGGGGCGATATTTATGGGCCTATAGTTATGCAAGTTTGTCCTGTTACCTGATTTGAATTAAGGGCATATGTATGAGGTTTTTCATCGATTAGGGTAAAATCCTGTTGTTAATGACAGGTCAAACAGTTTCAATAGGATTAATGGTAAATTGGGTCCTCCGAGTTTGAAGTAAATGGATGCCATGTCATCTACTCCATACCTACTTGACGTCCTACGTGAGTTTATGGATTTACAAATATTGTCATATGTGAAGGTAACGGATTCCATATAGTTTGTAGCTGAGTTGATAATGTCTACCTCATTGTCTCCCAGGAGAATACCCCTGTTAGCGAAGAAATCACTGAACAGGTTGGTTATGATATTATGGTCAATAATCATTAATCCATCTCGTAAAATGCAGGGAATATCACTATTCTGGGAAGGTTTGAGGCGTTTATTGAACAGCCGTACCATGTTGTGTACCTTGGAGCTACTGTGCATTGCTGATAATCCTTCGTTAATCACCTTTAACTTGTGGACTTCTTTTAATTGATTGGAGGTCATGGCAATTTCCATAAATGCTGAGAAGTCATTTGACTTAAGATAACTCTTCCGTAGACGTCTTAGCTTCTTACAGTAATGAAGTGGTATATATAAATCATTTGACTTAATTATATTGCTTAGTTTGATAGGTGCAGTCGTATCTAAACTTGAGTTATTAATTTGATAAAAAATATCTAGTGCATCTGTAAGACTACTAGACAAGAATAAATTGTCCCAGTCAGAGTAACTTAGAAGGGTGTGCAGAAGATTCCAGCCCACATTTTTATAATTTCGATATTGTCTAGTTTCTTATAATTTATGAATACTGGAGTGACTAAAATCAAAAGAATGAGCACATAGAACCATTTTGTGGTCACTGCCTCCAAGCTCTTTGCTAACTTGAAGTGACAGAGGAGTGACAACATGACAGAAAACTAGGTCAGTAATGTTATGATATCTAGTAGGAGTGTGTACACACTGTGTCCAACAGTGCATGTCTAATATAGTAATAAGATTTTGTTCATCGTATGACAGTCCTCTGCAAATGTTCAAGTCTATCCTAGGAAGGTTAAAGTCTCCTGCAATGACTTTCGAATTATAAGTTAGGGCAGAGGTATGTACAAAAGCATAATTAATGTTGTTATCTGCAGTAGTGCCATATTAGTAGGTGCAGACTACCTGGTTGGGGTCCGCTTGACGCTCGTAATAAATGGTTAGATACCTTGGGTGATATGGCTCAAAATCGTTGGCAATGGCGCAGGTGCATCCACTCCTTATCATCCTCCAACTTCTAAGTTTCTGAACTTATCATAATTTTCCCTTTATCCAATCATGTTTTCTTAAATCTTATCTCCGATTTCCATTCCCTTACATTAATACTAACTCTGTTACTACCTCCCCTACTCTGGGGTTTGATGCGACAATTTAATCTCTATCTGCTAATTGAGGCATGGCAACTTGAACTGACGTTCGCATGTACCAAGTTCTACGTTGTAACTGTCTGCCTGTCTCTCTACAGTAGTCGAGGTGTTAGGAGTTCTGTATATACATCCGAAGAGTAAACTATGGTTCGGGGTAGTGACTGATATCCGGACCGACTCTGGTGCCTTGCGAGTATTTCGTCATCAATTTTATTAGACGACAAACAAACACTTACATATATTAGACAGCCACCACCCCGTTTATATCCTCTATTGCCGCGATATAACATATAGTCTTGAATGGCTAATTACGAGTCAGTAACTGAGGAGAAACCCCATGTTTCAGTGGCAAATATTAAAGAAGGTTTATCTAATAAGGCTGTAGTTCTTAGGGTTGATATTTTATTAAGAAGTGAGCGGGCGTTAATTACTAAAAATTTTAGAAATGAAGAGCGAATTGTGAAGAATCGAATAAGATCGTTATCTAAGTCGTTCGTGTTTCGTATAATTAGATGTTGGTTTGAAAAGGCAATCTGACTGTTTGAGCTAGTGTCTGGACAAGCTGTATTGCTAAGGGGACTAATGACTGCCTGATCGCAAAAAGATTATTATAGTAGTCAGAGATATTAGGATGTTCAGAGGAGTTTGAGTTAGGCAATATGGCAGCTTGTTGGCGATGTGCGTAAAGTGGAGGATGCCCTAGTAGCCCACCAGGAGTATAATTATAATCATAATAGTAAGGAGGAGGAGTAGAACCACTTACACGATCTAAATAGGTGTGTGGTGATGGGTTACCCAGGCTTAGAGCATACTGGTGTGTATTTGGCGCTCTAGAATTTCTTACAAAGTTATCTGCGACAGGGTAGTGAAAAGGGTTGTGTACTTGTTTGCTGCTTGGTTTACGCTGGTATTTAAATGCGCTGTGTTTTGATTGGTTACGAACAGCCTGTGGGCGCTTACGACCTTCATTACTGCTGAGTCGATTACCACTAGACAACGAAGCCTTATAGCCCGCCTTGCTATATAATGATGTGGTAGGCACAGTAGTATTGTGCTCTCTTTCTGTAGATGAGGTCACAAATCCTTGCTTGGAGCTTACCTTTAGTTTCGGTGATCTTTTTGTCTCGTTTGTCATTATACCTAAGTTGTTTAATGGGCTAAGCATGGCCTTTACTTGTATTTTGGGAGATTGCATTTTTTCATCTGATAAAGCACCAGGGAGCCTAATATTACTGGAGGTCGTGTAGTCTAAATCTATACCATTTGAGGGGTGGTTGATAGAGATTTGACCTGTAATTTTTCCGGCTGTTTGTTTATAAGCACTATCATCATGGGATCCTATAACCGTAATAAGTGGTGTAATTATTCATTTTGCACCAGCTGTGTTCTGTCCAACTTTACCTAAGTGCGAAGTATCTAGTTTTTTATGTCTCTGGATTACGGTCTTATCCTCTACTACACGAGCATTTTTATGGTTAGTAGTTGCAGCTATTAGCTGTTCAGCCCGTTTTACCTTATCTGCTGCCGATTGAGAATTAAAGCGGAAGAGAATGGGGCATGAGTACTTCTGGTGTTTTTTGTTAAGGCAGAGGCATTGGCAAGAACAGTCTGAGAGACTAGCTGCTTTTAGTGTAGAATGCCTAACGGCTCTCCGTGGTGCCTCATCCGGTAGATTGTAGACAATTACATTCTGACGTCATATCATACGTTTAGTTACCTCTGTAGCAATGAAGTCTATAACGCTTGATACTTTCGAAACGTCTTCAAGTTTAGGTGAATTTGTGTCCCTGGTCGGTAGCAACTTAAGGGGCGACAGTGTGTTAAGTTCTTGCTTAACGCCACAAACTAATGCTGAGAATGAATCCACTTGAGAACCCGTTTCCGCTAGCTGCTGAGTAAGATGTTGTAGTTCGCACCTAACCTTCTCGAGGTTAGTGTTCTGTGGCATAGATGTGGCATAGATGAAGCGTGCTACAATGCATATATTTTGAGTCCTAGTTCTATAAACACTGTTGCAAATGGTTTGGTTTTCAATTCAACTGATTTTATGTTATGACACTGTCAAAATATCTGTATAAATGTAAACTCATATCATTCTGATCATGCCTGTAAACTGACATGCCCTCATGTACATAATGATACATAAGAATAAAAATTATTTATTTATTTATTTATGTGTAATCCATATCGGATATTTTCGGTAATTGAATCACTGGTGTGAAACCTAGCATTACTGGGTCTATCAAACCCGGGGTCACAGGACTAGAAGTCTGTTTGATGGTGGAGTTGGGTAGACATGACTTTTACGGCCGAACTTGAGCGACCATAAAATGACCTTGGAATTCTTAATCGTAATGAATCAATCACAGCCCTCTAAGTCAAAACCGACGATTCCCTCCAAATTTTAGTGATTTATTTAAGATTTTCCAACTCAGACTCTTTGTAGTATGCCTCCCCCACGGAAATCTTTGGTAAATTACAAAATATTTATCCTCTTAAATTATATGCATATACTATCAAGACTTAACTATAACCCAAAATTCAATGAGAAATCCGTCATTTCTAATAAATTACTTATGATTGAAAGTGATAAATTATGCAGGATATATTGTTTTTATGTCATCTAAAAACTTATGTAAGTTATTCCCAAATTCCTCAGACTTAATATCACTATGTATTTTATATAAATATTCATCTAGATGGCTCCATAACATCCTTCCTTGCGATCCATAGTACGGATGGACTTTTGAACTGTCACTATACATTATTGTTCCAGCCAATATGTATTTTTCTACCAGAGAAAGAAGCGTAGCGGCCAATATGTCGCGAACCTTCTTACATTGTCCCTTTTTTAATGCTCTATCCCATATACCAGAGAGCTACATATTTCACGACAATATTCATATCACTGAATTGCCGTATTTTTAGAAACATTCGCAAGTGAAGCGGCTGTCGTTACTTTAATGCCAACCACCCATTTGTTTACTAAAACGAGGATCTCTTTCAATTCTAGCCTGGAACGAGCAAAACAGAATCCTTTCGGATGGACTTTTGCACCAGCAATCAGTACAACGAAATCAACAGTTATCTCGTGTCCCTTTGTTTTAGAAAACTGCTATTTCCTAGCCACAGTGACAGTTTAATGATTTTCTTAACAATCCTATAGTTTAAGAACGAACAACGAGATTTTTATCACTAATAAGATCTCGAACATTCTCTATTGTTAGAATGATGCATTCAAGTGTCCGCCGTAACCTTGAAACGCTTCCTCCGTTCCTCACTGGTTCGGCCGTAAAAGTCATGTCCACCGTGGGGTTGTTATCACCTGAGCACTATGGGCTTTAACGAGCTCGCTTTTTAGAGAGACGACCCATAAGTAAGTAATTATAGTCAATGTAAGCTAACAGAGGTATTAGCTTTGACATAAACAGACAAGTGTAATGATTATTAGCTGTTTTTAGAAAACACACAACTAGTTACCACAAAAGTTGAACGCACCGCGATTAGTTGTTGAGTTTTGCATTGTTTAGATATTAATAATTATATTTATTATTCTGAAATTTATAACAGAAATCACACCAGTTTACAGGCATGGTCATTATGATACAGAAAGTTTAACTCTTTCACAATGGAACACAAAGTTTTAGCGAAATGAATGCTTGACTAATAATACCATTTACAAGACAAGCTGGAAGATACATTTCATTCTTGAGTTTTCAGGAATGTATTAGCAGAGATAATGAGTAGATAGTGAGTAGATAATGAGTGATTGCTCTACAATCTCAATGTTTCGGTCGTCACTGCTATAAACCTTTATACGCACAACAGACAGACAGTTACAACGTAGAACTTGATACATGCGTACAGCAGTTCAATTTGCCGTACCCAAATTACCAGACACAGAATAAATCGCCAGATCAAATCCCAGAGTATGGGAGGTAGTAACAAAGTTAGCATTAATGGAAAGGAATAGAGATCGAAGACAATATTTAAGAAAATATGATTTAGTAATAAAGAAAATTATGATAAGTTCAGAAACTTAGAATTTGGATGATGATAAGGAGTGGATGCACCTGCGCCATTGCCAACGATTTTGAGCCATATCACCCAGTCTCTAACCATTTATTACGAGCGTCACGCAGACCCCAACCAGGTAGTCTGCACCTATTAACATGGCTCAGCCCAACTGTCAATGACTTCATGGACTGGTGCTATGTTTTGGTTTGGCCGCCCCTAGCTTTCTTCCAGCCCACTCCTACACCAGACAGCATTGCTCGTCGAGGTAGATGGTGGTCAGTCACACATGTCCTAACCACCTTAGCTGATGAATATTTACTACTTCATCAATAGACTTACCGTATCTACCTAGTACTCTATTCCTAACCCACGTATTGCTTACTCGGTGGTCCCAGAAAACACGAGCAATGCTTCGAAGACATCTATGATCGAATACCAGGAGCCTACGAATATCCTCTATCCTTAATGGCCATGTTTCGCATCCATAATGTAAGACGGACCGAACTACTGAGCAGTAAACGCGTCCTTTGATCAGTAGTCGTATGTCTCGCCTACTCCATAGATGACGCAAATTCCCAAAAGGTAGTCGGGCCTTATGTATACACGCAGAGACTTCAGCAGACACCAGACCGTCAGGACTGATGAGGCTGCCAAGATAAGTGAAGCGGTCGACACATTCAACTGCCTCGCTCTCTATCACTAACTTCGGTGCCGAATCAAGCCAATCCTGAAGTAACATTTTGCATTTGGGTGGAGAGAATCGCATCCCAAACATCCTTACATTCTTGTTTAAGGTAGTCAACAGATTCTGCATTTTATCAGCATTTTTGCCTAAGAGAACTGTATCATCTGCATATTCCAAGTCAGCAAGTTTATCTCCTGGAACGAGGCCAACCCCCCGAAGTCAGACGGTGAAAATGTGAACTCTAAATATATGTTAATGATAAAATTAAATAAAAATGGGGAAAGCGGACAACCTTGACAAACACCACTTGAGGTAATGAATTCTGACGACAACCCGCCATAAGCTCTGACTTGACATGTGGTGTTCGAGTAGAGAGCTTGTATAAGGTTAATGTACATTTCTGGTATGCCTTTCAATGACAGACATTGCCACATAACCTTACGATCGATAGATTCAAATGCCACCTTAAGGTCAAGGAATACAACTAGTGTTGGGCGTCTAAAAGTGTGCCTATGTTCCAGAAGCTGCCGAAGTGTGAATATTTGGTCTACACAACCACGTCCAGGTCTGAATCCACCTTGGTTCTCTCTAGTTTGCTCTTCACGAGCTATAGTTAGGCGTCGAAGTATGATTGAAGCCAATATTTTGGACACTATATTCGTTAAGCTGATTCCACGGTAATCGTCACAGGATAACTTCTGTCCTTTCTTATAGATTGGAACAATAAGATGGGATTACGCCCAATTCAGAGATTTTGGCCAAGATCCCGGTCAATCTAGCTGCTAAAACTGGACCACCATCCTTAAATATCTTAGGGGTTAATCCATCAGGTCCTGCTGATCTCACTCGCTTTAGATTCCCTATAGCCTTTTCAAACTAACAAAAATTTGGGGACCAATGTTAATTTGCCATTCAGAATGTTAGGGAATGGTGGGCAACTGGGATGACGCCAAGGGTCAATTAAACTGTTCCCTAAAGTGTTCTGCCTATCGGTCCAACCTTTTGGATTGACAGCGGATAATGGTCCCATCTTTTTCTGAGATATTTTCACTTACAGTTGGATTTCTGATACCTGTTTCCTTGATAAGTCTGAACAGTTGCCTCTGTTACCTAATGCCGATACCTTTTCCGTCTCTTTGGCTTTCGCAACTTACCACCGCTCACGATCAGTACGTAAGCTTTTAACCAGTTTATGTTTAAATTGCCTTCGCTCCTCATCGTATTCAGAACTAGACGAAATGTGTTGCCGAGCGTCTGTCAGTCCAGTAGATGCAGCTAAAATTCACTGTTCTCTTAACTTTATGACTTAGTTTATTGGTAGATACTACTGCTGTTTGAACAGCTTTTTGGATATCATTCCAAGCTGAATCAGGATGGGTACAGCTCACGTAGTTGACTAATTGGTTGTTCCCGAAATGTATTCTTGACTTTTTCATAATTAAGTTGAACTCTGTAAAGAACCCTTTGTCATGAAACTTTTACGTCCAGTGAGACGAAGACTGATATGAGCTCGTACAAAAGCATGGTCTGAGTCTTGACATTTACTCCAAAATGAGCGGCAGTCTTCTATCGAGCCTCTACAACGGTGGCTGATAGCAATGTGGTCCATTCGAGTTCAGCGTTGAGTTGGTTGTGGGGGCTGCCATATCAACTGATGTCTTTCCTTATGTGTAAAATTAGTGCTTGCGAGAAATAGACGGTTGTCTGAGAACAGTTGTAATAAATGGTCGCCATTATCTGTTCGTTGAGCCTCTACACCATAGAATCCACCTAGGTGCCTTTCGGTCTCGCCTAATCTACCTACTTGGGCATTAAAGTCACCAGCCATAGTCACTATATCAGTATGCTTAGCCATTCGAAGGAGGTCGGAAAGCTTTCTGTAAAATTCATCTTTTACTTTATCTTAGATGCAATCGGTAAGAGCTCAGGCAGAGACAACAAAGAGGCAACGGCGTGTGTCCCTATCTTTCCGAGTTCTTACCGTCCCGCTTAGATGGACAATGCATAAGCGACTGTCTATGGGAATCCAGTCAAGGAGAGCCCGTTCAGCTTTTGAACTTAGTGCTATACTTACACCAGCAAGGCCTCGAGTGGTAGCAGTGGGGTCTCCGGAAACACGAAAGGTGAACCGGACCGATTCTTTATTTTCACAAGGTGAGGTCAGGCGAATGATTGTACTTGGATCCTGTATCCGTGTTTCGAAGACGCAGCAGACATCGATGGGGCGAGAATCTAGGGTCATAGCTAAAGAGTCTTGTTGTCCTACTTGACATAAAGTTCGAACGTTAAAAGCTCCGACATATAGTTTAGTGTGGGGTCTCAAGAGACCAGGGATGACGTTTCCTAAACACAAACCATTAGCAGTAGAATCATGAGGTGATAAAATTAGGCCAGATGGGTTAATCGTGGGAATAAGAAATTTATTAAGAGTTGAGGGTAAGATTTGACCTCAAACAAGATGAGCTCGTTTGCTGTTAGGGGTATGAGGGCGGTCGTCACTTACTGGCTATCTACACCATCTAAAGATATCACTTCTTGAGGTACCTGAAAAGGAAACTAGATTAATATTAATCGTAGTGACCCGGAAGCGCGATCGCAGAGCCCAAGGGGTAACTGCTTGAGGCCGATCACGCGCGACCTTGTTATGGGAAGTTTTCGAAGTGTTAGCTCTGCTCGTTAGAAGGCCTTACTGCCAAAGATGGAAATCCGTGGAATGTGCTGAGGTGTGACACTATTATAATCGACTTTTCCTAACCCATTCCTTCCATTAAGAATGCAGAATCGCTGCAGATGATTGTTATCCGAGGGAAACACCTTACTGCTGTCACACCCCATTGCAGTCAGCTGTACGACTTCGCCCTCAGATCATAGGTTTCTGCCTTTAGTCCTACCGCTGCTTGGCATGGTAGGAGTTGGAAGAGGGTACGTTTCAGTCAACATAGCTCGGTTGGGTCATCACGATAGGCAAGCCCGACCACCTAGTCAAGGTAGCAGCTAAGGTCGGGTTTTTACGCTATATGATAGGTTAATTAGTAGTAGTAGAGCTGGAAGTTGGTGGTGTTTTACCTCGTCATCAGTTGTTGACTTAGCAATGGCTGCGGGGGCAATGAGTAAGGGTGAGAATGGTTGTGAATTGTCGTAAGAGGATACTCTAAAAAATGGTTCGAGCGTGAAAACGTGATATAAGGATCATAGTAATTTCGTAATGAGTCTTGGAATGCAGCCAAGTAGTTGTAGTTACAGCCATTTACTGTAGGAAAGCATGTAGGTCATAAGTTTTAATGTGCAGGGGGGCTCTTATGTTGGAAGAACGGGTAATATCTTAAGTTAAAATTATTCTCAGTATCTGGTCGGGACAGAAATGGTATGGGTAGAGGAAGTAAGCTTTTCTGATTGGAATCGGCCTTCGGAGTCACACGCACAAGGTGCTCTGACGCAGTTGCATGTGTCATTCTATTGCTATTAAAGTATTTATGCGAGGGAACAGATATAGGGTGAGAAGGGAGGAATCGTCTGTTGCTGTTCTTAGCACTGGCCTTCAGATCTAGTGATTTAAAAATATTGTGCCTAGCGGTTTGGCGTTAGTTTTTTATTTTATTATTCTGAATGTTAGGGATGAGGCTATGCTTAGCCTTATTGATAAGGAGAACATTATGCCTGTTTTAAAGCTAAGGTATGAATTTTGTTACTGTTTTAACGGTAGGATGGTGGATTAAGTTGTATGGTTGGACCCTATTCACCTTTTTATCTTGTGAGATAATTGTACTCCTCTTGGGAGTGATGTCTAAGTCTACTAGATTGCTGTCATTCTCGTTAGTTGTAGGAGATATTGTGGTATGTGTGTTTATACTAGGTAGAGCTGTGGGTGTAGATGGGCTGGGTGGCGTGCAAAGTCTTATAATTTTCCCCCTGGAGACCTGTTGAGGTCGAAAACATCGGCTGTTCTTAATTTTACCACTTTGAGTGTAGAGTGTTAATGGATTTGTATCCTGAGATACGTAATAGTTTTCTTTCTTTTTAGTAGGGGATACCTTTCGCTGGTTGACACTTGTAGTGCAATCATTAAGTGTGGATTACTCACGTCTTTTCATGCGACGTTGGGAGGGGTTAGATGTTAGATGACTTTTATATTTTTATAGAATATTAGTTCCTTAGCTTTTTTACATGACGTAATGAACAATTTCGCATCTCTAAAACAGTTAAATATAGATAATAATAGGCAGTTTAGTTTATTTGATTTTTTTTGAGTCATATAACATTGAAATTCTATCGTGCCACATACTTTTAAACATGTGCCCCATATTTCTGCAAGGAGTGTGCTGTCGGGAATATTATATACCACCACATTACATGAGGAGGTAACCATTTTTACCGCTTCCGTTGCTACAAAGTCAATCAGACAGCCTTTGCATAGTTTCCAACATTTTCGTCGTTATTATGTTCCCATATATTTGTGAGAGTTGGAAGGTGGTTGAGTTTAGATGTCAGTTCAGCGAGGGATTTTTGTCATGAAAATATATCATAAATGCTGCGGACTGTATTACGGTGAGTATCATTGAAGATGCCATAGGTCTTAACCTGGGGGGCTATTTGGGTATTGTTGAGAACGTCGGACATCGGTTTGACCTTCTTAGATGGGTTTGTTGGACTATTTCGTGATCGTTTGTCACAGCCTATACGTTTATTTGTCTTCACCATCTTAGAATGACGTGATGTATAATATATATGTTTAATAAGATATGTTTTGGAGCACTATAGTTCACTATGGATAAGGCAGTTAGCTAATTGTATCACAGATATTAAAATCTACAAACGACGAGTAACAAAGTTGCAACCTTCCACAAAGACTTCCTTAGCCTAGAGTTCCGGATAACAACTACGTATTTTCTGGGCCTAGGATCCTAGAGGAGATAGGGTCCTGCAATTCCGTCACCCAGGCTATACGCGTTGTTGCTGAGGGAGTTGAACATTTGTATTGACAAGTATGGCTATTGTGGGTGGTCTCAGGTTCTGCAACTGGGAATGGGAAAGAGCTAAGGTTTGGCCATCAAAAAGTGCTAAGGATACCAGACAAGCTGGAATTTCATATTTGGTGCGACGGTTCGTGCTACCTGGTTGCCCAGGTGACATGTACGGTACTAAAACGTTAATCGGTAGTACCGAGATGCAAATCTACTCGCGGCGGCAAACCTATTTAATTATAATAAATAAAATAAATAAATAAATAGTTTTTATAATTTATTTCCTGACATCATGAGCAAGCAACCTTTACGGACAAGATCAACGAAAACATATCAGACGGCAAAAGAGTTTAATTGTTGCACAAACTTATTATACTGTTATACACAGAAATAGTGGAATAATAAACGCTGTTTTAAATCAGCGTTTATGTAGCATCCATCACAAACATACGCTTAGGATGACCTTGTGATACAGGAGAATGACAGGATAGATTTATGTCACCTTTACGAGTGGTTGCATTATGACGGGAAATGTAGATGATCAACTTTCTGCGTAGTATAAGGCAGTCTAGAAGCGCTGAAAGGAAAGAAGGAAAACAAACATCAGAATAGAGCAACAATGTCATGACAGCTTTACTTTTCTGATTATTTAAGCCATCATAAAAGTATGACTATTTGAATTGGTAAACACTTGGGTATTAGAGTTCATTTGGTCAGAGTTAATTTGTTATCTTTGGTAGGTCGGCTTTTATGGAAGGTGACAGTAGTAGTGTTTAGACCGGGTTTCTGCGAAAGGTGGGTTTAATAGGGAGCACATTTTTAGTGGTTGCAGTAGTTACGAGAGGAACATGATGTTTATATATTTAGTCTACAGTATGTCGGTAGATGAAATAAATGTTTATGTATGTGGATAGTCTTTATTAATCTTAACGTATTAGGTATTATCACCATAGTCTGTAGCACAGAGGTCTAGTTTTCCTTGCAGCAGGACGTCCTGATTAATAAATAGTGCCAACTAAACTCTATATTTGCAAGTCCGAGTAGTATATATTAGAGCATTTTAAACATCACTACAGAATGCTTCCTCATGTTAGAACCGTGATATGTAGCCGTAAACATAAAATGTATTCAGCCCTACGGACAAGGGAAGTTTGAAGTTATCTCCCACATCATCTACTGGCCGAAAACTCCACTCTCCTTCCTTTTATGGTGTTGGGCTCGATGAACATCACATTGTTTTACTCGATACTCAACGACACAAGTGCTGTTTTAGTCAACCTCATCTGGGTGGAAATTTTATTACAGGCCATGCAGACTACTAGGGCCACTAACTAGATACTGGAAACCTAACTGTTACTGCATTGATATGACAGGGGTCAGTTAGGATGAGAATGATGTGGTATTAGATGTGGGAGGGAGTGTAGTATCTGGTGGCTACACGAATGGTTACTAGAAACTAGCGTACTGTTAGTAGTGCTGTAGTTATTAGAAAACTAGTAAGCCATTCGAGTAGTAGGTTTAGACAATATGTTAATGATACAGTGATAAGTAGAAAACTGGCTAAAAGTGAGTATATAGTGAAATGTGTTAACTCACAAGGTTCTGGTTACTGATGCACCATATTAATTCGGCGGACATCCATCGTGAATTATTGGAGTCTGCAAGGTTAATATTCGGGTTAACATCTCAAAAAAGGGAAAAAAGAGGGAAAAGAAATTTTGTATGTGTACACCATGTGTGTACTGTACACAAAGTGTGTTCGTCCAATATTAGAATATGGTTGTCTACACTACAGAAACTGTAGACGCATAGATTTGATGAAAATCGAGCGGATTCAAAGAGCATTTACTAAAAGCTTATTAGGTGACTACAGCACACAAACTTATCAACAACGATGCGATAAACTAAAGCTAGAACCCTTTGGTTCCGACACTTGAAACTAAACCTGACACTCATGTATCGCCTTATTGGTGGCGCAATTTACGCGTCGACGTCACAGCCCATCCTCTACACCTCCACACATAACCTACGTAGTAGGGAAAACACTATTACTATCCAGCGATGTCACACTCAGCTATGCCAGAGCTTTATCACAGTGAGATATGCGACTCTATGGAATAAACTTCCCAAGCACATTCGCTGCAGCAAGTCTTTAGCCGCGTTCAAAACACTACTTGAAGAATACCTTTCAGGTGAAGGTCTATATAACCTCCTCAACTACCCTAAAATAACTGATCATATATATAATCAAGGTCCCGACTCCGTATAAAGTTTTAAAATATATTAAATGCATTCATAATACACCATATGCCTAAGGAATCATAGTTAATAATGCACATTTTCATATTTTTCCAATCGACATGCACACACCTTAATTCACTTATGCGAAAACTCACAATTTGATTACACTGATAACTTTTCTTATCCATCTTCTATCATCAATTATGCACCAATTCACTATTCCGATGACAATTTGACCTTTTAAATATTTTGCGTTCATTGGTTGCCTAATAATCCTATTCACACTGAATCCATAATGTAATTATCCACTGATTTTCAACACCATATACTTATTCATGTACAAGCACACTTCTTTATTCAGAAATTTCACCACTCTAATATCACTCGAGTGAAAATTCACAATTTCGTCACACTGTTAATTGCACTGTTTGATCACACCATTACTATAATTCTCTATATATTTTATATGGTTATTAGTGCATATTTTCACTCTGTTCCAATCTACTTTACTGTTATTATTATTATTATCTGTCTTCTGTCATCTCTTATAAACCAATTCAAAATTTTGATTACAACTTGACCTTTTAATTATATTCGGTTTATTAGTTGGTTAAGAAACCTATTTATGCAAAGTCTAATCTACGACTACGCATTGAACTTTTTAGAATTTCACGTATAATCTCTTTCAATAGTGACATACATATATTTTTTTATTTACACGTCCTACATCACATTAGCGTTTTTACTCCTAATACTAATTCTCTAATTTCATTTATTGAATTATTATACCCAAGTGACGAAGTCCAAAATAGTTTCTTCAAAACGCTTATTGTAAATGAGTAGTATGTGATTGAAATAAATAATTAAATAAATAAATGCACAGGTATAAGGATGGTCTAAGGCAAGATCCGGTTGATTATAAGTCGTTTTATTTCTGACAGGTGAATCGTAGATTAGGGTTTAATGGCCCAGTGATATCTTTTGTACAGACAAGTCGTCGCGTTGTATGTCTTTTATGTCCAATTTATTTCACATATTAAGGGGACCTATTATTTCTGAAGTGCATCGGATATATGACCAAGTTACGTCAGCAGTATTACCTGTGGCGAATTCTAACGATTGAACTAACTCTTACGAATGAGAATAAATCTGAAGGCAATGAAGGATGGAAAAGAAGTTATGTTTGGTCGTGAATAGAGCAGCAATGGAAAAGTAACGTCTAGGCTGGCAAACTAGAGAGTAAAGGTTTCCACGGTACGGTGTGACGTGATCTGGTGGTGATGCGTGACCGAGCTCCTTCAACTAGTAGTGTCCGCCAAAACAAACACAGTCAGCATGAATGTCGAGGACATATGCAATTATTTATTTTGGGGATTATTTACCGATTCATTTCTAATGTGTCTGAATAAATGGCTTCGTTGTCCAGGAAACTAATACCTTTGACAGGTATATTAAGTAGCCTGCAAAATACTGGAAGATTGTCTGCCGTGCGCGCTTCTGCTGGCAGTTTGTTCCATGTTTGACTATACCTAGTCAAATAGAAGTTTGTATGAGCTTTCGTTTTGTATTTTTGAATTTCAACTTGAAGCGGTTTATTTCTCAAATAATGGTACCGAATTTAGGTACAGTATGCAATATTAGTTGAGGTGTGGGTCATATTGTGCAGTAATTTATAGAAAAGGATCAAGTTTGTTCTTAGTCTTCTTCTCCATAGAGGTTTAAGTTTAAACACGTGACATCTAGTTTCTCAGTCTACTTTAGAATTGTCTCTAATCATCTACCATGTTAAGTAGCGTTGCACAATCTCTACTCTCATTCTGTCACTTGTTCGTAGACTATTAAATAGGAAGGAGCAGTGCTCAAGTATAGGTCTTACACATATTTTGTGGAGAGTGAGTCTTGACTCATTTTGATGAACGTTTCTTAGAATGAAGCATAGGAGTCATCGTAATTTCGATATTTTAGCAGAAATGTACTCACAGAAGTTAATGTTGTGAGAATATTGTTCGCCCAAGTCGTTTACAGTACTAAGTTTAGGGATGTTGTGGTTACTAAGTACAAGTTGTATTTTAAGTTTTGGGTTCCCCCCCCACAAATATCCACCCACATTTCTCAGTGTTGAATTCCAGACACCAGTTAGAGTACCATTTGCCTGGGTAATTTATCTCGTCCTGCATATTTTGGATGCAATGTGCTACGTCCCGTTTCTCAGTTTTATAGACTACTTTCAAGTTATCGGATTACAGTTATAGTTTTCCTACTGTGAAGCACCTGCATATGCTATTCATATACATAATAAAGACTAAGGTCCCTAGAACACAATCTTGCACAACTCCAGTGGTTATAAGTCGTGGTGTTGACGTCACAGCGTCCACTTTCGTTATCTGATATCTGTTTGTAAGGAGTGACTAGAGCCACCCTAGGAAAGGATTAGTTATTTCTATGGTCTACAGCTTGTAGATAAGTAGGTTGTGTGGTACCCCGTCGAAGGCTTTTTTTATATCGTAGTATAGTATTGTCACTAACTTTTTTTGATCACAGTTCCGTGCAATCTCGTCAAAGAGATCATTGAGACATGTTGCATATGACCTGCTTTTAAAAAAGCCATGCTGGGATGAACTAATTAAGCCTCCATTTGAAAGGTGGTCAGATGTCTTACTACCATCTACATTACTCGCCAGATTACAGTGTGATATTAATTCGTAGATAGTTTTGGATCACGTTCCTTGTTCCTGTTTTATGTTTGCGGAATATGTAGGTGAATTTTCAGATTTCAGGATGTTTCAAAGTCTAATGAGAGTGTGCATGTCTTAAGTAGGAGAACAGGTATGTCTGGCCCAGAATGCTCGTAGAAGATATATAGGATTTTATCGGTCAGTAAGCTATTATTTGGCTTAAGTGTCCTTATAGCTTAATTGATATTTTTTAAGCTAAATACTATAGTACTTAGCATTGTATTGAATATACTGTTCAAAATGACGTACGGAGTTTGTAATGTATTTTCTGATTATTTAAGCAATCAGAAAAGCATGACTGTTTGAATTAGTACAGTAAATCAGATACCGAGGTATGCTTTCGAGTATGTGCCATCTGCTTGGTCACTCGTTTTAGAAAAATACTAGATAAGAATACTTGCTGTCGATTATTTAAGTTCAGTAGTTCTTAAGATGTTAGAAGATATCGTAGTATCAAGCAAAAACATTAGTTTACTGATTTCTTATATACATGTGAAATTCATTGCTGGCCTAATATTTTGTCGACGCCGTTATACCAGATATGTATCAACTGTAGTACATAATCACATCCATCCTGAGATTACTCTCTCAAAGTGACCTATCAGAATGGTATACACGTGCCACCAGTCAGCCCAACAATTACGAAAATAGGTATGCGAAGTGAAACGAGATATATTGATCTGGATATATCAACAGATTCCAAGTAAACTAATAGTTCCTAGAGTCTCACTGATGTTGCGCGATGTGCGGATACTAACCACGTTAGTTCAAGCTGCCCCTATTTCGTAAAGATTATTCCAAACACAATTAAGCACAAACAACCAACGAGACCCAACCACGTTAAAATTAATCGTCACTGGAACACTAAACAACATTATCTAGATCACATATATTCCATTTCTCAACATCCAAATGTAACACTGTAATCTGAAACTCTTTCCAATAAATTCGTGCCGACCATAACTATAGAAACAAGGACATGTAAAGGCAAGACATCCTCTTATTATCCGAAATTCAATTATTGGCCATATTGCTGCACTGTGCGCTATGTAACAAACTTGTAAATAACCTGATATCATATAAGTACTATCAAGCAGAACCTGTTGATACCCATACTACCAAAATAATAACAACACTTATAACACCGTCTCTGGGTAACCTATTTATCCACCAAATCTATTATCAGGAATCCATAAACACCTAAATTACGGACAACGAAAGACTCCTCGACCTCAGGTTGCTCAAGATATTGAGTACAATTTTTGAGCTCACTGTCGACAAGACGAATTGTCAGCTCGACTATATTTACTGTGGAAGATTCCCAACACACGTTATTTGGTATGTCAACCCATGTCCGCCTAATCACGATATTCTTTTCCGTACCATAATTATTGTTGATGCCACCCTTCTCACGAGAGCTGACAACATTCTGAATATCATTATATGTAACAGTATTAATCCAATCAATGTGCACGCGGTTTCAAATCGACTGAGTGTGACCACAAAGTGGTGCTTTACTCGCTGCTGTTCCTGTTTTCATCTTGTTGTGATGGAGATCAAAACTGTAATCTATCTGTGGTTTTTAGCAACTACCATGCTTCAGGCTGTGATTCCCTATTAACACTGACCAGCTCGTCAGAATGGACTCGGTTCTATAGATTGATATGACTTTATTCTATACGAACATTGACACTTGTCTTGAAGTACTTGTCCGTTCAAAGCAGCCTTTTTGGAGCGAATGTAATTAGCATTCCATCCCACCACACTGCCAACATAAGCTACGATCCCCGTTCAAGAAAATGATGTCTCCATTACAATTTCTGTGCAATGGGTTTAACGATTGACATGTTCAACTTTATTTCTTCCTGTTATGACAACAAAGCTAAGAGAGATAAGCCTACAACACTTCGTGGTCCTTCCAAGTAGTGTGCCATGACACTTTACTCAAGTGGCAGAATGAAAACAACAAGCGTGCCGTTTCTCTCCCTGTTCACGATCATAAGGCATATGACAGTCTTGAAGCCTTTTCGAAATAATTCATTGAAGCATTTTTAGTTAATTGTCTACTATGTAATAATCAAGGTGACTATATCACCCTATTTACTAATATCCAACAATATTTTAACCCATCCGTGAGAATAATTAGCACTTGAATTCAATTGCGGGTACGTTAGCCAAGCCGTCACTAGACCAAAATATTCCCAGAGTACTGGAGTGGTCGATGGAAATTCTTAAATCCTCGCATATGGCAGGCATGCTACTTTAACTATTCTGCTTAGATTTTTCAGTATCTCACTAGAATTATTCACTCAACCGGACATTTGAATAGTCTGGTATATTATTCCAAGGGATAAGTGAAGCTCAACGCCGGGAGTTAACATCTATCTACTAATTAACACCACTACTGTTGCTTCAAGATTTATGGATAAAATAGTCGTTTAAATTATACTTAACCGCTTTCTACCCGAAAAATTAACCACATACAGTCAATATGGTTCTCTCGAATAACAACGTATGATTTAGACTTCATCAATTCCATAACTACTTTCAAATCTTTTGATAAAATAGACTGTTTGTTACTATTAAGGAAACTGAAGGCATTCATTATTGGCTACCAGTTGTTAGATTGCTGACACCACCACATGATTATGTTGGACTGTATGCTTTACAAACCGGATCAGATAACCTCAGGAGCGTTCATGACTCGCTCCTTATCACACTCTACATCAGCGATACGAAGTCATTTATATTTGCTGATAATCTCAAAGTAGTACACTGATTTCCTCTTCAGGAACCTGCCCAATTTATATTAAAGTACAAAATGACAGGCTACTGCCACACTGAGAAGCCACAGTTCCGCCGCAGCAAATGCGGTTGGGTATGCCTTTGTGCGTTGCATACTAGCACACAGTTGATCCTTCACCCCATGACTTGCATTTTTGGCGATTCTTACAACCAACATGCCAGAATAGTGTATATATTTTATGAGCGTCCTTTTTCAGAATATTTCCCGTGCTTGTTCGGCTCTCTACGAGGTGGGGGGGGGATGCAAACACACTAGAATCTATTCAATAATATTTTACCTCGTAAATGTCGGGAAACATTAAAGTTAGGAATACCTGAAAAGGTGTCAAATACTTAGTCTTCTAACCCTTTGGCTTCAGTGCATTAAAATTAATCTGATTCTTATTTGCAAACTACTCCAAAAATTCTCGATGTTTATCTGTAATAAAATCCATTTCAGGCGAAGCACCTCTTATGATCTACGTAATTATATATATTTAATGTTACGATTGGCACTTTTAATACCACTAATAAAACCAAATTTTCCCTGGTCAAATCTTCCCAGATGTGGGGCAGGCTACCAGTGTACATCACAACATTCAAATCTCATCAATATTTGATTAACTTCACAAATTCACTATTCTGATGACCTACTTAAATTAGGTCCAACAGCGACGATATACCACAGCCTGTAAGTACGATTTTGTAACTTCCTACAATTTGGAATTTCGAAATTGTGGCAGTTAACTAATGAACCTATATGTATGTAAACCGTTTTACTTCCAGCCGGCTTCCACAACACTTTTTGTCACATTCCTATCCTGATTAACTCCGGAAATTTGTTTGTATAAGCCAGCTTCATCCATGCAACTACCTAATATTGTTATGGCCTGTTATGTTTGGCATGAGACAATTTGTTTTAGCCGGCGAAAATGAAGTATATCAGAACCGAATAGGAGAAAGTTATGGTCTTTCGTCGAATCATACTTCAACATTACATACCATTATAAGAATATGCATATAAAATGTCAGTAATAATACAAAGTTTTAGTATAGTTTTACCAAAAATACCCCATGAAAACTTCTGTCATCATCAAGCAGAAATTAGCAGTTAAATACGATTACATTGGCTTTTGAACATCATCTGTACGGCGCAATTTTTTGGTCACTGCGCTACCTCCTGAAATGTATCACACTTTAGAAATTATTATGTAGCATACACCTCTACATATTAAAGGGTTAGGAAAACGTCAACATCGGTGTTTAGAAAATGAAAAATTTCTGGACATTTTGATTCTGATGGAGAGTTTGGAACCGATTTCTCGCTCTGCAGACGTACTGTCACTCTATTTTTGATTTGTTTGCATTTAGTATATAGGATCGTTTCTTGTTTCCGGGAAAGGTCATCATGAGCGGGCCGAAATCGTACGTCAAAAGTTGGAGGCAGCTCGTGTAAGTGCGGGACTTTTTGTAGAATTACTGTTTGAATGTCTGAATTCGGTATCTTAATATATCGTATACAGTCATGTAACATAACTGTTATCTTTTATGTTGTATCTTTAGAACAAGAGGTGACCATTTACGCTATAATACGTAAAGTTTGTTTGGTGAACTTTCTGGAAAGTTTATTTCAGTCCTGCGTAGTCCACCGTACTTTCTTTGTAATGTTTCAATACGTTTAGTAATGTGCCAACACAGTTATGTAAAGTTCGCTATTACATACAGACCAATTATCCTTTGGCCCGTTTTTTGGGGTAAAATTAATCCCTAGCGGAGAATTGAAAACAATGCGTCACCATTTCGTCGTTTCGATGCCCTGTTAAGAACCGAATGGGAATTTTTAGCTTACTATTAGTAGGCAGAAATTAGTTAAGTGCCTCTCTTTATAGCTACAATTCTAAGTTGCATTAAGGAGAGGACTGAGGAAATAACACAGATCTATTCTACCAATAATTTTACCGTGACTTTTAAAGCGAACTTGTTACAAACAGATCCTTCGATATAATCTCTGCTGTAGTTAACGAATATTGATTTTTTTCATCAGAATTAATTTTCACTTAATGAATTGCCAATATAGCCATACGCTAAGCTATGACCTTGAAATAAGAATTTGGTTTCTGATTTATTCATACAAGGGTTTTAGTCCTGCTACTTGCTGCATTATGTAAACGACGTGGAGTCACGGGAACTTATCAATTGAATGTAGATCTCTCAGTATTTGTATATTCGCTCTTTTATGCTCATTGCCAAAATTGACTACGAACGGTGTTATTTCATAGTGTAAAATTTCTAATTCTCTATCTCTAACTACGTTCTTTTTTTGTAGAAATACACCAATAGCAAAGCAATTACGCTATTGATATCCCTAAGTGGCGTTAAAGTTTGTCATGAAAATAAAGAGGTAAGGCTTTCACGTTAACCTGTGACTGATTTTATTGTTGAAGTTAGTCTAATAAGAGGTAGTCGTCTAACTTCGTATGATATTTTGTAATTTCATTTATCTTTTTTACTTGCTTTCGACAGCGCGTCTACATGGCTCATGCACTCCGACGGATTTCTTATGCTACCTGCGACCCAGAAAATCTCCAGTTTGCTTTCCTCGCTAGAGAACCGAAGGCACAGCCTAATATCCAATATTGTCATGCCTTTGTTACTACAACACCTGAAGCAGTAAGCTTTTAGCATTGTTTTTCACAGTAATGTTTCTAAGTTTACTCACCTACCTTTGTAAATGAACACAAAACGAATCGTTAATCCATGCCTAAGCCCGAAAGCACCAAATACATAAAGAATTGATTTTGCGTCAGGGGATTTTACTGAAAAGGACATTCAGAAGCTGGATATCGTCGTATTTATGCTACCAGTATTTTTAATGCTCCATACGATGAATGGAGTTATTGGCTATGTAGAGCGTATGCTGAATCTAGCTAGTTGTTGGAAAAATTCTTGAACCCATTATTGCGGAAATGAGCTCACCAGTAATTAAATACAGTAGACAATTCCTGAGCTTTAGTGAGACCACAGATTCGATCATGTTTAAAGTTTGGCAGTTATCCAGCAATAACTAGATAAAGTTTAATAATATCACTCAAATTAAATAGATGCAAACTACTGAATACCGACTGAATAGCCAGACGTTTAAACATTCTTCTCGAAGCCTGATTGTCATAGGCTCTCTCCTTGGTGTTCTTCATTGCCGTTTTCCCACATTAGCACAATACAATTCTTCAGTGCTTCCTGGTCTTCAACGGCCGTCTGACTTAGATCCATTCTTGATGTCAAATTAATGTACTTGATATTTGATGCAACAACTCGTCATTAACACAGTTAACATCTTAATTACTACATATCTAGGGAGACTTTGATTGCTCTTTGATTTATTGCGTCGTAGCCAAAACATTTTGTAACAGATGTCAAGTTGTCATTTCCAGTTACACACAGTAGTATCTAATCTTACTTAATTTTAGTGTCTTACTCGTAGGTTGTTTTTTTTTTAATGGTAAACGCTTGCATACGTATATCCATACATTTCTTAACACTAATCGATTTTCCACTATGTTATTCTACATTTCTTTGAATTTTCTTAGGCAGAAGAACTAAATACAATAATGGGGGAAGTTTTTCGTTTGGCATATGCCCAACAACGTCTCAATTTAGTATCTAGTAACCCGGTTTTATTGCCTCAGTTTGGTAAACATGTACCAGTTACTCAGCACACTCCACTAAATGTTACATATTCTTCCTCTGTAAACCAAGATAATTCAGTGAACAGAATCACTTCAAAGTTAGTACTTCGGATTTGTTCATCTTTGTTTTCCTTGAATATTATTTCTTTATTCCATTAAGTAACCTGATTTCCAACATACCTTAACGAGCTATCGTTACTTTGTGGTTGTTTAGCATATTTAAATTAGCACTACTAGATGCATAAAAGTAAGTGTAGATGCTATTCAAATGTTATGAAAGGATTCGGATCGATGTATTTCTCTGTTAAATTCTTGTAACTTTGATTTATGCCTTACAAGAGGGTTTTCAAGCCACCATACCCACAGTTTTATGCTCAAAACTACTAACTTTGGTATCGTCGAAGAATTTCAGAATTTAATACGTAAGTCAAACTGGTTTTACTTCTGCTGTTAACGATGGCGTTCTTCTAATCACTGATCCTCAGTGACGCTGTCTAACATTTTCAGAAATTGTGAGTTTTTTTAAGTCTTCGTACTAATCCATTTTAGTCCCACCACACGTGTTTGTACACCCTCCCCGTCACTATTGTTTACGTCTTCAGTATTTACCATTGAGTAGCACGATAACTTCACTGAGTTGGTTTGATGTTCGAACAGAAATCGAACAACATATAATATATATTTTCAATGGAGCAAAATAACATGAAGAACCAGAATATCGTAACGAAAGTACTAAGGTGTAGGCAGAATTTTCTTGAGATTTCTTTTATTTCCTTGTTTGGTGGTTTTGGCCGGTTGAAAGGAACCAGTCAGCGTGCTCCTATGTAAGCATGATTCGAGCATTAGTTAGTCAGAGTTGTATCCTGCTGACAATGAGTTGCTCAGTGCATTTTGTCTCTGTTTTGTCACGTGACTGTATTGCGTTACAGAATTTGACAATGAATGAAGAATATGAAACTTCCCGATTAGCATATGATGACTAATTTGAGCATCTTTAACTTTAGTTTTACAACTCTAGTTCTTGTTCATAACCTAAAATTTAGGAAGTTGTAGGATTCTGCACTTCTAAAATAAACTTTTTTGTGGATAGATACTTAGTAATTTTCTTGATCCATTTGTCTGTAGTCGTATATGTTTGACTAAGAAATATTCACAAACCGCCTGTTATGTTTTATATATTTTATTTATTCAAGCACAAAATTTGGACTTTGTCTGCCAACCCGGTTTAAGCGCCAAACGTTTACTTTCATCCTCCTACTTTAGTAAAAATACCACTTCAAGAAGCAGTGAGTTGTACTTCCTCAACAGAGGCTAGATACGTGTCAGTGTGAGAGCATATCGAGACGGAGAGCGAACTTTGTATTGTAGCTGGGAGTTTTGTTTTGTTTCCGCTATTCAGATACTTCGTTACTCAATTTAGTTTTCACATTTGTCATTTACCTAAGTATGTAACTCTTTCACGTAAATTTTGCATCATAACCTCACTGGATAGTTCATTATATTCCTCTGAAAGGTCTTACCTCACTTTACGACTTAGTTGATATATTCAGTTTTAGCTTTTGAATACATATGGCTTATTTCATCTCAATAAGGATTTACAGTAATTCTTATCGGCATCATTCTTTTTCCAGTCAAGGTGGTTTCATTGGCAGTTTAAACTCCAACAATCAAATATGTATGGCTATCAAACCTCTTCCACCGTTACCAGAATCTAATCAATCTACAGCAAGTAATCAAATATCTGTCTCCGTTCGTTGTGAAGTGGATAAACTTTCACCAAATGAAGTTTGCTCCACCAATGATAAGCAGTGTGGGAATAAACCTCACAGGTAATTATTAGAATTCATTTTCAGCTGATTGATTGATTCAACCTTTTAAGGTCTTTCTTTTGGGCTTAGCGTGTTTGCTTCTTGACATTACTTCAGTCAAGAATTTTTATTCTTACTCAGGCTCGTATGCTACCGTGTGTTTAATTGTTATTTTTAAATTTTGCAGACATAAGCATCACAGACATCATCGTCATAAGCTTCGAGATGCGACAACAAGCACATGTGAACAGCCGATAGATTTGAGCGACTCGCTTGAACCTACTGCCCTTAAAATTGTTGATTCGGAAGGGACTACAGTGCAAAGTGATCACATAAAGCCGCCTCCTCCACCACCACGTTCCCAATTGTCAGTAACTTCTTCAACGCAATTTTCATCTCAGAATATCATATCTACAAATCACCAAGATCCAATTTCGAAACATCATGAGAAATTACTTGGAAGTGTAATAAATAATAGCCAACACGAGGTTACTGAAGAAGTTACTACCGTTTTGCCATTAAAACCTAAATCTACGATAACTCCGTGAGCCTACAGCCACTTTAAATATTTTGGCCTTTTTGTTCAATAGTGAAAAGATTGTTTAAGAAGAATTTAATGAAGTCGTTTTTTCCCTCGTCTTATGTCTACACAGTGACGTTTTCAGCATTATAGTGTTTTTGTAGCTCTAAGTTTTTACCGACGTAGAAAGTCACCTGCTAATTCATTATCGTGGAGCAATCAGTCAGCCTGAAACATTTGATGCTCAAACCACGTGCTAAAACTTCACTCTACCTACTTCAGTTTGGGCATCAGAGTTGTATCATTAACCCACCTACAAAATATGTGGGCTAGTTGTTGCATAAATCTGCACTCTGTGAATGAACAACAATGATTTTTTAACAGTGTGTTTAAATATCGTAATTACATTATTACACTATTACAGATGAAGTAGTCCATAAGGCAGAATAATTTGTTAGCCCAGGAATCGTTTTATGTAAGAGAAGTACACACTTATGTGCAAAGTACTTTCCATAAGATAATCACTATTTTAAACCACTTAAAGCACCAATGCTTAAATACAGATCTTGCAGTTCATATATGACCCTTTAGAACTGAGGCCTAATTACCAGGCTTACTCACTACCCTCTGCATCACTTGTTCAAACTTTACTTGGTTTATTTTCTCATTGGCAAAGAAGGTTACTCTATAGGTTTTCTTAATCTTGTTTTCATGCTAAAAAGTTATTACTACACCGCGACATCGAATTAAATCTGATCCTCGCTAGAAGTCTGGTTAGTGAGTCCAAATATTTACTTTATTCAAATCAAACTTCTTATTGTGAGTACAGTTGCCTTCTAAGCACTATATATTTTAAGGATAGCAAATAATTTGGCACATTTGTGTGTAATCGTGGCACACAGTAAGTGAGGCAAATATTAAACAAACTATACCTCTGTTACGAATAAATTGCACTCGTCTATGGAACCAGCCTATTACTCGATACTAGTTCAGTTTCCTGCATATGAAACTATAAAGTCGGCATAAATTTTATTTTTTGATAATGCAATAAAAAGACAAATTTTATCAGAGCTATGTGTTATAAATTTTGTTGATATAATTTGTATACAGTCTAAGTTATTTTAATCGTTCTGCTATTACTTAGATCGTTACAGCACTTCTACGATATGGCTGATCATCGCAGCTGTGGTGGTATTACTATTGACAAAGAAATTCCTATTTTTGAAAAGGACATCCAAGAAAATAGCACTGAGTTCACCACCGATTGTAATCCTGCCAACACATCTGCAACAACTACAACGTCATCCTCAACCACTGGGTGCTCAACTGCTACATCTGGCTCTGGTCACCCGGACTCGGGTTCTGATAACAGTTTGCCGATGGGGAAGAGTTGTACGTGCACTTCAGGATGCACTAATGGTGAACATGCTTGTTTAGCAATCGAGAAAACTCATCCTGGGAGTGATAGTCGGCTACTGAGACCCAATGACCAGAACTTACCTGCCCCTTCCATATCTCCACACACCGTCTTAAACGTCCCTGTACACAGTGTTTCGAACAGTATCAGTGAGCTATCGTATGCTCCTTGGTACCTTCCAAATTTACCACGTGACAAGGCCTTGGAAATGCTTGCCAAACAACCTGTATGTTTGTTGTCTGCATGTATCGCTTTTTATAAATTTTCGTTGACTCCATTGTTATGCTGTGAATCTTGGAAAACACCTCCTGACTAACGTGTAAATTGACGTACTTCTTAACTTTATTATTATAGGCGATTGTTTGTAGTTTATTCGCAATAAGTGATTCAGTAGGTCACTAAAGTTATCATTGACAATATTACTTATTATTTGAAATGATTTGGAAAGGCTACTTAATTTTGACATAGTTTTATAGCAGAATCGGTCTTTATTTTTATTTATTGCAAATAGTTCACACTTTTAGTTAATTGATAAGTAAATACTTGTTATGCAGATGTGAAACTCAAACTGTTAAAACTCCCGCTAGCAAATATCTTTGGAGAATCAATACTACTCTAAGCCTTTTGCTCATGTTATTTGTAACTACAATCATAGTTAAACCTCGTTAAGTTGTTTTAGCTGGATTGCATAAATCGATCCTTGAAATTTAGTCATCACTGATAAGCATATTTTTAAGTACTATACAGTGACAACCTCGGTGTCGTTATTCGTTGCAGCAGTTTGTGTTCTTCATAATCTTCTGCACGTAGTTATAATAGATTGCTGGATTGCATCCACTAATTACTTACATTTATTAAAGATGTGCTACTGAATCACTTCCATGGGATTATTCTCACAGTCAGGCTTAATATGAACAGCTCAGACTTTCGACACTTTTAAAAATGTCAGTTGAATTATGATATATATATATATATATATATATATATATATATATATATATATATATATATATATATATATTACAGATAAATTGATTTCACCGCTCTACATTATTTATGAGTCATAATGGTTATTTGTCTTTGTTCTGTTTTAGACCTTGTTATGTAATGTGTTTGCTGTTATATCACATGTGTGCATTACTCTCTGTTCGTTATAATTCTTATTTTTCTCGTTTATAGCCTGGGAGTTTTGTTATACGAGATAGCGGAAGTCATCCAGACAGTTTTGCGTTGTCAGTACGTTCAATTAATGAACAAGTACTTGGTGGTTGCTTCCATTCTAGACAACCACAAATACCGGTCAATTTAATAAAGGACACAGTTTCTCAGCTGGCATCAGTTTATCCATCTTCTACAAGTGGGATAACACATTTTCTTATTCAGAAAACATCTGGAGGTGGTGTGAAGCTCAAAGTAAGTAAACTGAGCTTTTTCTAATCCTTTCATGTATAACTGTATTTCCAATAATTGCTAATGTCTTAGAACGTCCTGGTATATCGGTTTACGAAGTTTTGTGTTATATTTGATTGATTTTATCTCCATATGTAGATACTATTTGAATCATTATCGAAATTCTGAAGGCTGGCTATTCACGTCTTATTGTTCAATGCCAGTGGTATTTGATTTCAGAAAATAATTCACAGTATACCATTAGTTGTTCGTATTTGGAAATTTTTCGTCTTCACTGATGTTTTTGTGAAGACCAAACGAAAGCCTGTCACACAACCTCTTGGGAAGTAGTTGATATTTGAAATACCTTACTCTAAAAACCGGACGCCGTAGTGGAAAGTAGAATGCAGCGTAGCATATCCGAAAACGCTGGTTGCTTGAAGAAACCAACGTTGTGCTGTTTTATTTTTTAACACTAAAGTTACACTAAATATACGCCACGTAACACGCTAATTACATTGCACAAGTGGCTCGTAATGTTTTTGACGCAACAGTACCTCAGGAAACTAGCATTCTCGTCAATGTAACCCGACTGAATTGCTATTGATACGCAAGTTTGACTGCTACATCGTTTCTAATAAGTCGATGTGAAGAAACTAGTTATTAAATGACCTAAAACCAACTGAGAATTTACTAGCAAGTGTAGACAAATATGGGATGTTCTCAAAAGACAACTAAAGAGTAAACTTCACTTTTTCATATCTCAATAAAGTTTAGCGTTTACTCGGATATCTCCACACTTTCCTTACGCAAAGTCCCTTCTTTCATATACTCTGTATTACTCACTATTAGTTTCACAGTATGAGGCTATCAAGTTTATAATGCATCGTTCTGATAATGAGTAGTTATTGTTAAGATTACAATTTTCTACAAGTTTATATTTCAATTTGAACAATATTTACCGAAAACTATAAACGTTGTAGCCTGTTTCCCGCAATGAGGTTTTGAAATGAATACAATTGGTATTCTACTCCTAGCCTGATCTGGTCGATAGAGTTAATGACACTCCAAAATTATGGATTTACCCTTAATTTTCTACGTCTATTATTTATAAATCGTGGTATAACAAACCTACTGCATATCGCGTTCGGATTAAAAAATTCCTGTTTTATTAAATGTACTTTTACAGTTTCGTGAGCTATTTTGATCTTATTTATTATAGTTTCGAGGGATACTTTCAGATTGTTATAGTTTTTTTGGCACATCACTAGCAAGTGCTCATCTCTTTTTTATTATTAAAAATTATCAGTCTGCATCATTTTCTATCCTCGCTTCCCAACTTTATTTTAGGGGTTAGACAAAGAATGGCCATCCCTTTCATGTCTGGTTTTACATTTGACTGTGATGCCTGAAATGCTTCCTTGCCCACTTCGACTTCCACGAGCAGCCGCGAATCCCACATTTTCGCCTACAGATCATTGTGGCGGTGGGGGTAATCCTAGTGACTTCGAGAAACCTCCTAACGTTACACCATCACAATTTCGTCCCGTGTGTAATGCTTTACAACGTGTAACTGATACAATTTCGCTAGATGAAGCTTTAGCTCGTCTAACAGATGAAGACGAGGACTACCAACGTTTATCTGATTTCTCTTCCATAATGGCTGATTTAAAATTGCAGCCTAGAAATTTGAGTAATAAAAAACACAAAGTCGCATCTTCTAAATCCGGTGGTCGTGGTAGATAGATTTTTTTTCTTGTTGTTATTTATAATTTAACTATAAGTGGTACTAGTACTATTACTACCTACGTAGCTATTTTCAGTAAAATATTTGTCCCTCATCTTAGTTTTGTAAAGTTTTCGCTTTTTTGTCTATTTTGTTCTCTTCACTGAAATGCACACTACCTCTTTAAAAGTAAAAATAAACAGCATATATTCCGAAAATCCATTGCAAGTTTCTTTTAATCTAATTTCTGTTTTGAGTATCGGTTTTCTTTAAAAGTCATTCATGTATATATATATATATATATATATATATATATATACATTTAATTTGCATTTAGGTAATACTGTTTAGTATATTGATGCATCATATTCGTGACTTGGTTTCATCAATTTTCACTCATTGTTTTAAGTTAGTTTCCCTTAAAGTAAATACTACTGTCCCACTGTAATCTGCTTTTCAATCAGCTAGTTATTTATTACTTGTATATTTTTTTTCAGTGATTTTCACCTTTTTTTTATCTCATAATCATGGATATTATTAATAAGCTGTAAATTCATTTCTGTTTTTCCTCATTTGGTAAATTATTAGTGATATTGGGATCTTAATGATAATAATGTTGTTTCAGTATTTTATCAACCCTTTTTTGGGCAAACCGGTTAACATCGTATACATCTATTCATATGTACTAACTAGCATTTTCTCTATATTATCTTCCACCCTCATTCGTCTCAATGATTTTATTCTCTCCTCGTTTACTCTTTACTTCTATTTTAAAAAGTAACAAATAAAGAAAATACTACCCGTTATATTCATTTCCTTATTTAATGCAAGTAACACGCTAGAGCATTTAACTGTTATAATTAGTAAATATCACCATATATATATATATATATATATATATATATATATATATATAATATATATATATACCGTATATCTCTTTATATAACAGCATGTATAAAAGTAAGTCTGTTCCCTGGTTTCCTGTCATATGTGAACCTACACATATATTAGGTTTAAGCTATTCATTTTAGCTTTACTATCATTGAAAATGTACTTTTTGTCTATATATATATATATATATATATATATATATATATATATATATATATATATATATATATATATACGTACTGCTTTCTTGTTTCCTCTTTTAATATGCATTAAATAAGATGGGTGAATTTAGTGATATGCTGCTTTCTAGTTGTGCAAAATTACAAGTAGCATATACAGTAAATCAGAGTATGCTTTTTTGAGTTTACTTTCCTTCGAAATATCTGTATCTTTTGACTACTTATTGTTTCACTTTGTCTTGTTTTCTGTAGAATGGTCAAAATTCTGTTGTTTTATTTTCGATTACTCATACATTTCTAATGTTGACTACGGCATCCTGCTTATGCTTTGAACAATTTATGTAAAATAAATTATGTAGAGGTCAAATATTCCCATATTAAGGACTAAAATGATTTTCCTGCTGCATAAAACCAAGGTTTATTGTTTATTTTGGGATATTGAGTGTGAAGTGGCGGGTTTGTGTTGGTTATTATTTTTTTTCACCAGTGTGTTAAATGTGCAAACTCATTAGTCGTTTTTTGTCAAATACAAATAATTTTAGGTAATGAGTTGAAATAGGTCTGTTTTACACATAGATATTGGCTATTTGTAGTATGCAGAGGTAAAGTGCAAGTGAATTATTTTTCTTACCTTTTAACCTGTTCTTAATGTTATTCTGAAATCACCAGAATTCCTAATTATTTTCGGATTGCTGTTTATGCTTGTAAGGAACAAGTATACTGTATTTGATCGCATTACAATTACCCATTAGTTTTACAGGATTGATTAGTAATGCTTTGGCTGTCTTACTCCGAAAAGCAACCATTTTTGCGAAATTGTATCATATAGCATTATCGTTGATGTGGGAGTGAATTATCTGCTAGTTTTATGTTAACATTCATTTTTGCCAATACTATCACCACTATAGTACATTATATGAAACACAGTAGATTACTTAACATAAGTAAATACAAATACATTTAAGCAAAAGAGTGAGTGATGCTATCCAGTTTGTGCATTTTAAAATCTGCGTCCTGTTGAATGTTTTCAACTTAGAGATCAACCGTTATTTTAAGCTTACCATTGTTTGATTCCATCTTTTGATGGCATTTCGGTCTTGAAAATATTACTGTCACTCACTCATCAGTGTAGTTCATGATATCGTTAGCTTTGACTTTCAGATACTGTAAATACATGATTATGTCCTCAAAAAATCAGATTTTTCATACATTTGATGCTTTTAATAAGTGCGAATAAATAACTTCATTTGGAAGCTATAAATTTCTTCTACACACCTCATCAACTGTAAACAGTCTAATTTACAAATAATATAAGATGAAGTACACTAGTTTGATACAGTTTTGTTGATGAAGCTGTTGTTCAAAACAGGATAGAGGATCGTAATTCAATGTGAAACTAATGTTTAAAGAAAGTCCTCATTCTGACTGAGTTCAATTCTATAATATGTGTTTTCTTCAAATTATTTTCGGTCTCGTTTTCAGTATTCATCTGTACCTGTCACCGACATGGTGTTCTTCAGTAACCGATGGTGAATTAAACGCTTAAATTGATGTGTTGTATCCCTGAAATATAAGGACATTTGCTTGATGGTGTTCCCCCTTCTATCAGTAAAGTATCAGAAACGGTTTGAATCTCTTCATGCCTCAAGCAATAGCATACTTTCAGAATGTGTATATAGAACCAGACTACTATGGACAATCTTATTATTAATGCTTTTATTCATACTTCTGCTCTAAATTACGATGAGAAAGTCAGCTTTTTTGGCATAAACTAGAATGTTAGTAAAAATTGGTCATATGATAAAGAAATCGTTCTTTCAATATTAGACATGCGCTGTCGGGCACAGTGGGTTCACATTCTCACGAGACATAATAACATCCTCGACCTGGTCTTCTATTGTGGTGTCACCCGTCTGTCAATTCGAGTTAACAAATAACCTGGAGCAGCGGTTACAAAATGGCTTTATGTTCTTTACCTTTTAACCTGTTCTTAATGTTATTCTGAAATCACCAGAATTCCTAATTATTTTCGGATTGCTGTTTATGCTTGTAAGGAACAAGTATACTGTATTTGATCGCATTACAATTACCCATTAGTTTTACAGGATTGATTAGTAATGCTTTGGCTGTCTTACTCCGAAAAGCAACCATTTTTGCGAAATTGTATCATATAGCATTATCGTTGATGTGGGAGTGAATTATCTGCTAGTTTTATGTTAACATTCATTTTTGCCAATACTATCACCACTATAGTACATTATATGAAACACAGTAGATTACTTAACATAAGTAAATACAAATACATTTAAGCAAAAGAGTGAGTGATGCTATCCAGTTTGTGCATTTTAAAATCTGCGTCCTGTTGAATGTTTTCAACTTAGAGATCAACCGTTATTTTAAGCTTACCATTGTTTGATTCCATCTTTTGATGGCATTTCGGTCTTGAAAATATTACTGTCACTCACTCATCAGTGTAGTTCATGATATCGTTAGCTTTGACTTTCAGATACTGTAAATACATGATTATGTCCTCAAAAAATCAGATTTTTCATACATTTGATGCTTTTAATAAGTGCGAATAAATAACTTCATTTGGAAGCTATAAATTTCTTCTACACACCTCATCAACTGTAAACAGTCTAATTTACAAATAATATAAGATGAAGTACACTAGTTTGATACAGTTTTGTTGATGAAGCTGTTGTTCAAAACAGGATAGAGGATCGTAATTCAATGTGAAACTAATGTTTAAAGAAAGTCCTCATTCTGACTGAGTTCAATTCTATAATATGTGTTTTCTTCAAATTATTTTCGGTCTCGTTTTCAGTATTCATCTGTACCTGTCACCGACATGGTGTTCTTCAGTAACCGATGGTGAATTAAACGCTTAAATTGATGTGTTGTATCCCTGAAATATAAGGACATTTGCTTGATGGTGTTCCCCCTTCTATCAGTAAAGTATCAGAAACGGTTTGAATCTCTTCATGCCTCAAGCAATAGCATACTTTCAGAATGTGTATATAGAACCAGACTACTATGGACAATCTTATTATTAATGCTTTTATTCATACTTCTGCTCTAAATTACGATGAGAAAGTCAGCTTTTTTGGCATAAACTAGAATGTTAGTAAAAATTGGTCATATGATAAAGAAATCGTTCTTTCAATATTAGACATGCGCTGTCGGGCACAGTGGGTTCACATTCTCACGAGACATAATAACATCCTCGACCTGGTCTTCTATTGTGGTGTCACCCGTCTGTCAATTCGAGTTAACAAATAACCTGGAGCAGCGGTTACAAAATGGCTTTATGTTCTTTACCTTTTAATTGTAACTGCTCTAATAGTTGTAAACCACAAAAACACTGAACAATACGGAAATTATACAAATGTAGACTGATACCTCCTATAAACTCGTCTAACATGCTCAGACATGGACAACTATTTTTGTTTAATAGTCTCACAGATTCACTAGACATATTTTACCAAATTAATAATTCGTGTTTGGACTTTGTTGCACCTATAATATTAGGCAATATATTTAAGCCCAATGCTTTATACATAGCACTTATCGTAAAATACGAAATGATACTACTACTTTAAATCGAGTGACTTAACATTCATGCAGATTGCCATGATTTTTAGCCAAGTAAAAGAAGCCTATATGTTAAAAGCTATTAATGAAGAGTTATCAAGAATATGTGGTGGCTCCAAGGTACAAACTTGGTATATCTATTCAGTAGGCGCGTTAAATCTTTCTTGTATCTCATATTATTGCCTCAGTTATAAACAGCCTTAATATTATCGCCAACTTGTTCAGGGATATTTCTGTAAACAGAAGCAAATCCCTATACGATATTGGGATAGACACAGTGTATATGCGTAATAACCACATGAAGTCTTTCCCCTCACTTTCAGCCATATGTCTAAATTTATAAACTCATTTAAAGCCTCAAGTAGTAATAGGTTAGATGACATGGCATCAATTTACTTCAAATTTAGTGAACCCGTTATCCTCTTATTTTTACTCAGGCTGTTTAATCTCCCTTTAGAAACAGGCACTTTTCCTAATCAACAATAAACTGATTACATAGTTTCTCGATTCAAATCTGGGGACAGGACTAACTTACACAACTATAGGCCCATAAATATCATCCAAGTTATCTCTAGAGTAATGGAAAAAACAGTATGTGACGAAATGTCAGATTATTTACTTTCCAAGAAACATTTCTAAGTCCAAGTAGGTTTTTCTCAGAACTGGGTTTTGTATGACTTAGCATTTCGGATTTTTTAATTTCGTCCTGGGAGCCTAGTTTTAGTGGTGCACCTCGTCATATACAAAGTCTTTGACGTGGTGTTAAGAAAATAAGGAGTAGCCGATATGATTGAATACGCGTGATATGATAGAAAACTGCTAGTCACAACCTTCTACCCAGGCACTGATTTCAGACTAAACGATCAGATGACTCAAACAACATTATAAGTGATACCGAATAAGAAATCAATCTCGAAAAACTAATCATAACTTCGCAATCTAGGATGTCACATCATTTACCACTGGCTTCTTATGGGCAAACTCCCGTCTTAATGGAACAATGATCTCCAGCTTGCTTGGATGAATCCTCTTCTCAGGCATTATTAATTAAATTAGATTCCTTTCTTTCAGAAGGCCATTATTTTTAACAAATGAATAGGCCTGTGTATTGGTGTGTAATTTGTAATTAATTTCAGAAGGTGCAAATGTACCATTATTAACGAAATTAAATATTTGCAAATTCAGCTTATTTCCAGCTGCTACGAAGACTTGAGATGGGATAAATCTATTTTATTCTTCAAGAATTTTTATTCTGGCTTCGTCCAGATTGAATTACTCACTATTATAGTCATTAGAAACGTAGCGGTACTTGTAGATGACAATTAAGTATGCCGTCGTATTCTGATACATTTAAGATAGTGTAATAGGATACTGACAATTTATATTTTAAGAATTATGTTGGAATGTTTCTGAACAGTTTAGTACCAAATATTCGAGCTCTTTTTATTATCTTCATCCACCTAGACTTTCGTATTTAATTTTAAAAGTGTGAATACTTCATAATTTTCGTTATCTTATAACACCGAAATAAATAGCTGTACAAACTATGTATGAAACTAGAGTAACTATGAAAATGGTTGTAAGTTAGTGTTGATCTCACTTTTTATCGTTGAAAAATATATGACGGTTTAGAGGGTAAGTTTTCCGCAGTACTAAATCTGGCCCATATTGTTTTAAGGAGACGAGTAGGTCTGATTATCTGAAAATAATAAGGCAAGAACAAATTATTACTGACTTTTCATTGACAATAACAGCCCGACTAACATATAAAAAGATCCCTACAGAGCCTAAATTAATTAAATGTAAGTAAATATAAGGTTGCCTAATTAAAAGGACACAATACTAACAGCATACGCACTGTCATAGCTTACTATTCATTATTAATGTTAGTTTTCACTAGCTGATTGTCCTCTTGCTTGACACTGATCATTAAATTACCCTGATATTGAGTTCTTATTACTCTCTGGTAACATCTTAAGTAGTAAAAGTTCATGAACGTTTATTATCATTAACTTAATGGTTCAATCATGTTTTGACAATCTGCAGAAGGAGCGACTAATCAAATACCTTCAGTGCCATACTACAATGAAACTCAACTATAATAATGAACTGTATGATTGGTGTGCACATAGTTAAATTCATCATAAATTAGCAATTTTTAATGAAGTTTTCTATCTTTCACTGTTGAAGCCTTTGTTATTACACGTGTAAGCAAATTCATTAACAAATTTATTTATTTCACTAGATAGCAGATAATTACAAGTTGTAATCGCGTTTAATCAATACTATATTTAATATGTACACAGGCTATTATGAGAATTCTAAATAGGAGGTTCTAAGAAAAAACTACGCCTCAGAAAATTTACTACATCCAAGCAGATGACCACCATACCGTTTAAATGAATATGTATTACATTTTAACTAACATTTAACATTATTCTGGATACATAAATCAAGCTGTAATGCATAAATATTCGTGGGTGGCTGCATGTTTGAAATATTAGTTTTTAATTTTTGAAGCGAAATTATATATATATATATATATATATATATATATATATATAATATACCATGACTATATAACAAACTGAAGCAATAAGAAATTTATGTATTATTTAAAAAACAAGTAGATATAGATAATCGTGAATTAGGCGCTTCAAAAATTTATCTATCATAGAACTCAGTCGTACCAAGAACGCTTGACTGTTTACCTCTCGATTGATAGATTCACTAATTATAATTCTAGAAGTATACTTATGAAGACTAGTATAAAGATATTCAAAATAATTTTAATTAATAGTAGTTTGTTTCATATTTTAAGTGGTAACTGTGTGATATAATGAAAGGTAAGGTAAGATGACTTACTTGTTCATTAGGCAATTCAGCAGTAAATCTGTTAGAAATCCTATCAATAATTTGTCCAGCTAGACTTTTCACCACTGGATCTGGATCATTTGAATGCAAATTACTTAGAAGATGTAATAGTGTTGGATTTGTAATCCCGTCAGTCATGTTTTCGTATTGTCCAGAATTTCTCTTGCATGTATTATTATGTTGTGTAGCTTTTACTGTTTCTCGTATATGTGCTTCAATTAGCACAGTTAATGCTTTTAGGGCAGCTATTCGTCTTACATTGGATTTCTGTTCTAAACCCCAAATCATACTAATCCATATTGGTGATAATGAATTGAGATTTTGCTTAATACAATTTTTATTTAAACAATATTGAATATGAATAGGTGGTCCCATTAAATAAAAAATAGGACGGCGAACTATATTTCTATTGTTCATGTGTACTGATTGATAATGCGAATCATTTGACAATTGTAAATTTTGTTTTGAATTTATTAAATGATGAAAAACTTTAAATATCTGAGGATAGTATTACATAGAAAGTGAAAAAGTTGTTAGGAAGCTCATAGAATTTTATAAATAAATAAATAGGGAATATTCAAAGATGACGGCTTGTTATTTTCCATTGACTGATATAACATGCCAGTATCTATTATCCTCACTAAAACATGTCATTAGTCCATGAAGTCATTAACTATTAGTTTAAGTTATGTTGTTAGGACCAGATTACCTGATAGGAGTGGGTGTGATTGTTGTAATGAATGATTGAAAAGGTTAGACATGATGACTGGAAATCCGTTACGATGTCATAAGTAAATTCATCCTTAGTTTGGAAATCATATAATAGTTCATAATCTATGAATTCATCCTTTTTGAATAATATTTTTATATGACTTATTTCTTTTAATATCTTTAATACCATTAATTCTACTACTTTGGTATTAATTTTGGTAGTTCCGTCCCTTTATATTGATGTGACGAAGCAATCTGTACAAATATACGTGAACACCAGGTTTAATCATTATTTTAGCTTAAGTTTGATGGGCAAAATCTCGGTGACTTTTGATATCCATTAATCTTTCGTGTAATAAACATTTTATAGTTTGCAGATGATATCTTTTTAGTATATATTATCACAAATTGATGTTCATACTCCACCTCGAGTGGTATAAAAAGAATCAGCTTTGCGATATGGCTAACTCATATAAAACGAGAACGGGTAAACTATATAAAAATTCACTCAAAATTATTATGTTATCCAAATGATTGCTAGAAATGTATATTGTTAATGAACTGAAATATTAAGTGCTTACCCTATCATCCATTGATTTCAGTATCATGATAGCTTTCTTATTGATTTCTTCATCATTATTTCCAATTAGTTCAGCAACTCGTAACCATGTCTGTGTGGAGTGACAAGCAGCTAATTCAGTGCTCCTCATGTCTAAACCATTTTGTACATGTTCTAAGTGGTTTAAATCGACACCAATATCGCTTAGTAGTATATTTAATCCAAATATTGGTTGTAATGCTCTAGTGAAATAAGGTAGAGTTGACAGAGTGCGGGAGGTATAAATGTTTTCTAGATTCCACTGAATATACACTAAAAAGTAGTTTGAAGACAATATCAATATACGTAAGTGGTAAATATCCATGCAAAGTTTCTGTTTTGTTTTATACTACTCACAAGTAACTGGGTTAAATAGAGTATATTAGTGATGAAAAACGGTGCGTGAATCATGATTGACGTTGGCCGGTATTGAGGCTTAATGCAAGATTTTTGAGTGTATAAAAATGAAATATTTGATACTTATTAAATGTTTTACGGGCATTTTTAAATAATAGTAACTAATTGAAACGCTCTACATTACAATAAATGTGTATCTATGATATTATTTCTGAAACAAAATATGTTGACCATATTTGCACTTTTTTGGTTTCGAATGCAACATATGTTCTTAAAAAACATTGCGCTGTTTTACAGTTCCTTTTGAAATAATTCAAATGGTAATGGCGGCTACTTCCATAAAAGAATAGCGTTATTTTGTGATGCATGTGCATCTTGATTATCTGATCACTAAAACATGTTAGTAGCAAGTCATTCATAGATTGGAATGGATTTCACTGTGAAATATACCTTATCTTACAAGGGTACAGTTATACTCCTCCAAAAACCAAGTGTCAGACAACTAGAACAAACAGCATTACTGTAGCGTTTATTTTATTCGGACTACAAAAACAGAAATTTAATACTTGTCGCTCAAGGGAATCGACAACGATGACTACATATAAGCATTCGTATCATTTTTCGTGTTTTTATTAAGATACATTTAACAGGGCTTTAAATCTAAAATGTTATTAATTAATATTTACACTTGAACTGACTATTTTTCACAAAACCTGTAGAAATGTCAATTACCGTAGTATTTTCCTGTTAATCTTAATTTATCTAACTTTAACTTAATGTAAGTATTATAAATGAACAGTTAGTGAAAAATCCATCTTATTAAAACACATAAAAACGCTATAGAAATATTTTTTACACAATATAACAATACTAAAAATACTATCTATTTAATACACTGGTTACTACCGACGATCATCCAACATATATAACTCAGTTTTACAGGCGGTTAGTCACCTGCTAAATACCTAAGTGGTTCTGAGGTAACAATGAATGACATGGGTTTGGGTTCTATGAAGGTAGCACCAGGTTTATAAAGTTTCAAACAAGTCTTGTAATTAAGCGTGAAGAAAAACCATACTTCGGTCAGGCTGAGATTTCTATCGGTAAGAATGTCATCAGTTATAAGTCAGTAATATATGCATATATTCTACACGTTTGATTTGCAAAGTGAGATTTATAAACTCTATATGTTTCTTTGACAACGTCGTTACGAGTCAAAATGTATTTTTTAAAATCCTTTGCAATATAAATCGTGACTCCCTGGTTTACTAATGTGGCAAACATAGATTAATTTACTACACACTAATTGTCTGATAGTTATAAATACTTGCCGGTTTCCGGAACAAATAGATAAAGCAGTATTCAAACCAACGGATTATCTACGTATTAATTCGATTATTAGATAAATAGGAAGATTATACTAACATTGTCCAGCCAAATAAGAAAGTAGTTGAATGAAATACACATTGAATTGCTTTAACTGATCTCGATTCTGTTGATCTGTGAAACGATTTGACAATGTAATAGATTCCATTCTTTCTGACAGTTTCAGACGCAAATTTAAGTGAGTCAATGGGATGGTAGATAATTCAGATCCGTTTACTTCAAGATCCATTACGTCTTCAATGAAATGATCAATTACTTAAAATTGAAAGAAAATAAAACATGAAAATTAAATATTTCCGAATAGCTTGTTTACTTTCGAAATTCACGTTAGTTTGTGACTATTAATGTAAAGCTTACATTAGATAACATGTTTGACGCTCGGATAGTAGAATATTTTCTTTCTGAACATTGTATAATTAATAACGATTCGTGTGTTAGTAATTTTCTACTCTTATCATCAAGACTGAAATTTTCCCTTTTTTTAAATTGCATGTTCATGAATGATGAATTGGTTGTAAAATGATGAAAGAAAAATTTTTTTGACATCTTAAATAGTGCGGTTTATTGGGCTACAAATTATATTAACTGTAGATTATTAATTAAAGAACAAAAATAGATACTGCTCTGCTCCTTCACCATTAATAGACTTTAGTGAATGTAAGTCTAGTTGATTAATTTCAAACACGATAGATTTTTGTTTTGAATCCATTTGAAAGAATTACTGGAGTAATAATGACTGTAGAAAAATGTTGCTCTTGTAATTTTCTTTAAATTAGATTATGTGAATTCTGTTTGCATACTACTGACAGCTATGTCTTAATCCTAAGTTTGTTTCATTAAAATTCTATGATTAAAATTTTAAAAATTTATCATGCACTTTGTTTCATTTAGTGACTTGAAAAGAGTATAAAACAACAAATCGTGCAGAATACAATGAATTCATTTTATTTTGTAGGATTTTTTTTCAGCTGCACATAATGTTTAATATTCAATAATTTCTATTATGCATAGAAATTGACATACTTTAAAAGTGAAAACGGCTAAAATATCAATATACATAATCATGAAGCTGGCTGAAATTTCAAATGAATTAACGTGTAGAACGTCAAAAAATAAAAAAAAATGTTTGATAAAATGTTGCTTATATATATATATATATATATATAATGACGAAGAGGGTACTGGATAGACAATCGGAACGGTAGTAAAAGTTTAAGTGACTACATGATGAGATACTGAAAACATGTTTATATTTATATGTTTACAATGTTGACCTACTTACAATTCCAACCAACATCGCAATTATACCTATCTACTTTTTGACTATTTTCGCTTTTAAGGTGTGCTAGTTTCTACGTAAAATTATGATTATTAATTATTATAGGCTGTGTGCAGCTGACGAAACAATGCTCAAAATTTGTTACCTCATCATTCTTCTTACCTTCATTTCCCATATCTTTTGACCATCTAGGGACTACATCTTTTTCATAAAATCTTAGTAAAATTTCACGAAATGCTTCACGATCAAAGATGATTTGTGGTGAAGATACATCTGATATTGGTAAATTGTTAGTACTTCTAGCAGGCCAAATTAATTTTGATAGGAAACAAGTAAACCGTATAGTTGAATATGGTCTACCATCACCAACAACTTTCAATAAAAAGTTACATTCGGCTGTTTGTGGATCATGAATGATTTCCTGACAAAGACTTTCAAGTTCAGTGAAGAATTCTACCTATAAGAAAAAATTTATATTTTATTGCAATGGATTATATTTTCTACAATTAATTAGTCACTTATTAGATATATGTGTCCAATTCAGCGTGTATGGCCACGATATTTTTTAGTCCTAAGTTTTAGTATACTTGATATATGAACAACAGTGGAAAGTAAGACAATTATTTCATTCTATTTCGGGCTAATTAAATCAAATGCATTTACATCTTAGTGCTAATGCTCACATCGAGACTTGAATCCGATTTCTTCAAAGATAGGTAGCCGAAATCAGACCTTAATACAAATACCATTCCTGTCATTAAATGTAAGCTTTCTGTAATGTAGGATATCTTTAAAAAATATAGATACATATTTGCTCTCTACAAAACAAACTCCCTATAAGTTGGTAATTGACTACTTTTTTGATTAATATTTAGTGAAAGTGCGTATTTATCTGATATTTGAAAGAATAATTCACTTTTCGATATTTTACCTTCAATATGTATTTTACTTTGACTAAAATTTAGAAACAGCAAACTTTAGATGACTTTAATTTATAGGGTAGCTTAATCTCAAGAGTCATAAAGAACTAATGTATCAAAATTAAGTACCATACTAAAATAGGTTTTTAAATAAGTAAATATACTATTTAGTTGCGGATGCTGAGTAAATCCTATCTTTTCTAATTTGCATGAACTAACAAAGAAGCTTATATCTTGCCCTTATTGTTGAAAAGAACTTCAGTTGACCAGTTTCTGTTGCCACACATGCATTTTGATTAACTGGATCTAACGTCAATTTGGAAGTATAGGTAAAGTTGGACAATGGCTGATGAGTACGATTCAGGAAGTATAATCACCCAGTTTGAGATGAACTAGAATACAAGAATTTCCAGCTGACGATTCCCAAATAAAAAGAACTACAAATAATAAACTCCACTTGTCATCCAAAATTAAATCTTGTAGAAAAGAAGTGTCTCTGCGATTTTTCTATGCTTTTTGTTACATATTTAACACTACAAACTTCAAAATAAGTGTCTCAAAAATGATTTCTTTATTCTCTCTAGCAACTATTCGTTTTCAAGGTACTCTTTTCATAATAGTCAGCTTGTATAACTGAAACACTTAGAACCGAACTGCACATTCATAAGTAAACGCATATGTGGACAACTTTAATTATGATAAACGTTTTGGCAACTGTCATTCATGGTTGATTTTCTGGAATGATTAATCATATTATTGACTAACCGTTGTCAAAATTAGATAACTATTTTAATTGGCACAAATTTCCAACGTCTCGAAGCACTATCTGTTTATAGAAACATTGAAAGTCGAAGTAATTCACACAGTTCATCGAGAGAAAATGTGGAGTTTGTAATGTAAATATGAAAATAATATGATGCGCAAAATTTGAAGTAAGTTTCAGAAATTAATGTCTGTGCATCTGAGAGCGATTGTGTGATCAGACATTAGTAAGCGTATATATGAAAACACATTACAAACAATATATTACTTCACAGACTGATGTCAGTGTCCTAGTCCTTCCGTGTATATCCTTTTTTTAATTTACTTCTATAGCGATCAGTATAACAGTGTCAACAGTAGCTAGCCCTCGCTAACAAATTTTCTATTTAACTAGTACATTAATCTCAACCTATTGACAGCTCAAAGTGTATAAGTGATCCTTTGAATGCATGTATGATCAAATTGCAGAGTCATGTATATGCTTTCCATATTTTTAAAACAAGAAAATAATAAAAGCTCCCTGTTTTATATAGAATATGATAATCGAATCTTACTTCATCTCACTATTATGTTGAATATTACTTACTCAATATAAGTCTGCAATTATCGTAATCAATGGTTATAAACGTTTGAAAACTTGGCTCAGAATGAGTTATAATGATGCAGATTTAGTCACATGTTGTATTCTGTTGAATACTAAATGTTAGAACTTGCTAACTCCGGGAATCGATTATTTATTGTTTAATAATAATTTTCTACCTATAAAAATACTTTATCTACCATTCTGCCATTCACCTTGATAAAATTTTCTCACCATGCTGATGTTGTGACAACTTGGACTGAGGCATATAAATATCAGCTTTCACGTTATTATCTAATGTCTAACTAACATAACTATGATACATTAAAGAATGCAAAATTGTCGGAAGCATCCACCTATTCTAACAGCAACTTCGATCAATCTTAGTCGGCGAATGAGTATGCTGAATATGTTACTATTTTTTTTAAGTTCTTATAAATGGGTGCGTTCTCGTATGAAATATGATACTATTTTAGTAATCATTAATTGATTATTAGGTTTTAAAATGAATGAAATGTATATATATATATATATATATATATATATATATATATATGTATATTTTTTTCATTCTGTCACTTTTAATCTCTAGCATTGTTTACATTTGTCTTTGTAAAGACAAACAATAACAACAAATTAGCTGTGTTACGTGCAATTATTGATCCAAATTACATACAGAATGAGTAACAGACTGCACTGTTTTCAGGCATGTTTGTTTAGAGTGTTTTTTGCAAGAATGAAATGAAAATAGAAATCACTGTAAGTCTTGAAAAAATTAAGTAGTTTTGTGTATTTGTTACATATTGATCCAAGACGAGTACTAATGATAGCCACGGAGCAATGTATATCTATTTAGTCGTAGTATGGGATTCCTCAGGTTCTCACTAGTATCAAATCGAAATCAATCTGCAGCGAATTCAAACCAATCTTCACAGGGCTACCTAACACTGACTCTATCTAAGTTCTGTGATGTATTTTAACGGATTTCAAGTTAAACTCTCTCTCTCTCTCTCTCTCTCTCTCTATATATATATATATATATATATATATATATATATATATATATATCCCACGTGATTAGCAAGACTATATTTAAAGGAAGTTTGAATTACGAAAGCATCGCATTCGAAATAAAGGAAACGCTCCTCCTGTCGCATACGTTGATATGAACTAACTGTAAAATGATATGTTGTTAGTGATATCGATGCAGGTATGCAATTGAGGATGAAAGTCCTACCTGGAAAGCTTCGAAGTTCTTGTTCATGGGAATTCTAAAATTGCTGGAAATTTTTCAGAAAATTGACATTTAGAGAAATGGACAGCCATTAATAACAATAACAGAAAACAAATCTGTCACCTTATTAATAACACGTCAACTGACCACACGATCAGACGTAAACTAAAAACGGAAGATAGCAAGAATCCAACGGCAAATAAATACAACAAAATTGAAGACAACCAATTATAAACAAAACCTTTGAAACAAATTGATGTGATATTCGTAAAATAGCAAAAACGCTCACTTCACTGTGTAGTAAGTACAGATGATGCTGTCCAAAACAATAGTAATAGCACCATAGCTAGACCATATAGGGCAGACAACTCAATAATACCAGGAAAAGAAGTATGTAATTACAGTTTTATGTCATATAATTACCATTTCTGTACATGAGATTAGATAGTGTGTAGTTAGTAAAATAAATGAGGAATGCAATGTATTTGTGAGAATTCTGTCTTAGTGTTAAACAAGGGATCGGTGATAAGAAACTGTATGATACTTCAATAGACAGAATTTTGTAAAACTCTTGCCTAGTTATTAGGATGAACTTGTATATTCCCGTTGATTTGTTATAAACTGAAGCTGGTCAGTCATTGTTGCTATATGTGCATCCTGAGCGGATTACCTCGATATACATATTACCTCGAATCCCACTGTGAACATCAACATTGGAATGCAGGTACATCCAGCCGATGAGTCCCAAATAGGGCGAAACGCGCGTTCTGGATTCCACTTGCCAGTCACAATCCAACTTATATAATACTCTTGCCTAGTTGTTATTTCAAAATGGAATTTTGATTGTATTGAGTTGAAAGAAATCTGAAACCTGACTTATGGGATATTGACATCGAAATGTAATGGTAATTAGTTAGAGTCGTATATAAATTTACTTGTCATGCCTATGGCGCTTTTTAAAGTCTGTGACCAATATCTCAATCTTTTAGGCTGAGATTTACACTCGCTTGAAATAATCGTAATTTACTTTTAGTTGAAACTCTAGTGATACTGTTTAAAAATATGTGATTAGGTTGAATTTACAAGTTGGGGCTTAATATTAATTGCTGTAACACACTTAGAGGTTAAATAAAAACTGACCACGAGAATAAACCATATCACTTACCTGTTCAAACAGAGGCAAGGCAGACCAGGCTGAGTGAACCGAATTGCGTACTGATCTTAATGATCCACTGCATGCATAGTTACTCATAGTTTTATCAGAAGCATCAGAAATAGATGATTGAATCGATCTGTTGATATACAGATGATCGGGATAAACTCGATCTAATAGACGTATTGTATAATTTAAATGCCATATCAACGCTACGTCTAACTGTTTCCAACCTGTAGTTTTGACAGTCTGATCACGTTCGAATATGTATGTGTCACTTTTTTCAATAACTCTGATTGAGTGAGCAGAACCGGACACGGATGATGTTGTTCCATCATCAGTAAAATCATCAAATGATTTCTCTGGTTCATCTAAAAATGCTAATGATTCCCATAAAGATTTTAAAGTGTTTTGTTCGTCAGTATTCTTCTCTAATGCTTTTAATGGTTGAGGATTAATGGATTTGTTATACTGAGGTTGTTGTGAAACGAATAGCCGGTTAAACCAATACGTATTTCTCTCTAACTGCGTTACAAGATTTTGAAGTGTTTTATCTAAATTCTAAAATATTAAAAAATATTAAAATCAGCATTTAATATTAATTATTATGGTAGTATGAGATATCAAATTATTTTCATCTATTATTAGTGTACATTTGTATTTCTATAGAACTAACAATTCGTCATTATTATCGCAAGTAGACTTTAGTAATGATTTATTTATACTTAAATTACCAAGCGATTAAAATAAACGCTTTCCACGCTTAAAACTACTTTACATTATAATGCATTTTTGAGATCTGTGACAACAATAAGTACATTACATTACACTTTATCTTATTAATCCAGTAATCCTTGATGCGCCAACTTATTCAACTGGTATGATATATTACATGTAAGGGATTCCGCCTTCAGGTTGGTAATACTAATGACTGCAGTTAATCAGACACTATTAGCATATATGTATCCTAAGAGGATTGTTTCAATGTATTCATTAGTTTAAAATATTATTAGTGATGTTGAACCGTAGTAAACAATAGAACCTAGAACCCGTATCTTGTCTTATTTAGGACTTGGTTAGACGTACATCTATTTTATTGTCAACCACACTAGAAATCGAACCCAGTACTTTTTACTACAAACGATAAGGTGCTATTCACTCGCTTAGAGTCCAGGTAACTTGAAAAGTGTTCAATGGGAGTAAAGTTATACATAAGTTCAACGTTGTTAGTGTGGTACTTGGTTAAAATCAATTAATAGAAATAACACAATCATAAAGAGATACCGAGTTATACTTTCAACATGATTTTAGGTAATGGGAACTTTAAAACGAAAGTATATTATCGTATGATGAATCTGAAGAATCCAACTACCATATTACTTAAAAAAATTTCTATATGTTTAAAGAGTATATACTGACAGATTTCTACGGGTGAACAAGTTACTAAAATAATCAAAAAAATTTTTGAATCGGGTGAATAATTTCAGTGTTATCGGTCTCATTAAGCTATCGGTCTCATTAGCTTAGTGAGACTGATAATAATGTTATTGTGAATATCTCATTATAGTCTCTAACATAATTAATCTGAGAAAATTTACATTTATTTTGCTTAGTATGATTTATGTTAATGCACAATGACGTTTTTTAAGATTTGTTTAAAAAAATGAAATGACATCTTAAGCAAAAATATATACTTTATTGTTAATAATAACAACTTATATATATATATATATATATATATATATATATATATATATATATATATATATATAATGTTCTACTGAATTATGTGAATCCTCTATCGTTTATAACATAATGTTGTGCTGAAATAAAATGTTTTTTGATGTTTATGGTTAGAATATTTGTTAACTAAGCAGAAAAATTTTTCCATTCTCTTTAATAGTCAATAATAACTATAATAGATGGTGGAATAGGTGAAGGGTATAAATGGAACTCAAACACTTGACCACCACCTATCAGTTTGGAATTCCATGTAATTGTGTTTTTCACACCACCTTGAGTTATTATTATTATTATTATTATTATTATTATTATCACAATTATCGCAATTAGTAATTTTGGTAATTAATGTCGAATTCAATAACATTGTCTACTGTTAACATAACAGTTAGTACATGTTTCTCTTACTTGATTATATCATGAGCTCACTCTCTCTCCGTTGTTACATTATGCATCTTTATTTTAAACAAAAATCTGAACTGGTTAGTAGTTATCATTTCTGATAGCAGTCGATCATATGGCTTCTTCAGTTATAAAGAATGATTCATTTATTTTGTTAATTATCATACTTTTAGGACGAGACAAATACATAATTTTAATATGTAAAAGATCAGGATTAACTTAGAACATGCAATTTCTATTTTAAGATTTCAATAGGCCTAGTAACTGTGTTTATACCGTTCTGTATTCCCCAGGTTGTAGAAAATTAATCACAAATTAGTTTTATTATCTCCAAATTTGTGTATTTGACCTCTATTTCTCCTACATAAATATCATAACAAGTTCACGTGTAATCAAAGTAGTCAGTATGTATTGCGTAACTACATCATATAGCTTTGATGACATTTGGCTTCTCATTGCATACAATTGTTACATAGCTACTGCACCACTACCTATATAGGCTTGCGCGCATTCAATCAATTAGTTGATGAGTGTCTGTCACTTCTTATGGAGCATGGGCTGTCAGCCAGCATTCTCCAACCAACTTTAACCTGGACCCTCCTTTCCACTTCTGGAGAGTATCATCATATCTGATTAAAGTTAAGTCTAAATTGAAAATGAAAGGAGCCAACGACAAATAGTGACATTTAAAGAACGAATTAATGTAGATCCTTAGAACACTGTAGTAAAGGGAATTGTGTAGTAGCCAGGCACAAACAGGCATACGAAAGAGCACATGAATAACAGCACTTTGCGGTAATGTTAATAAGAGGAAACTTAAGGGGCGCTCAAGTCATGTGATAATCTGAAGTTTGTATGAACCTACCACATGGGACCATCACCACCATATACGTGTTAATAAGTACCTTACATACGTTCTACCCAGTTATGTGCAGTATCTGTGCAATGTATTCCCCTTTTTTAGGGCGAATATGTAGCACAGCCCCCTGATGAGTGAATTCTAAGTCCACCTACTGACCACTTAGTACGTATTTACAGTATTGTGAATACATAAACTAAGCAATATCTATGGAAGATTGTTAATTATAGTATGTGAAACTCGTGAGGTGACCATTTTGATAATTGTTGATAATTTATGGAGAAAAACACGTCTCACGATGTTGCTTAAAATCCATTACGAGATGAAAGTTAACTCCACCTTGTCATGTAAGTATACTTGTAGGCAAAATAATATATTTTACACCAAGTATCTTGATGCTAATAGATGGAAAATCTTGTAACACCTAAAATATTCGCTTAGTAAATGAAGTATTATCATATAAACCGGGACCATAGTATAGCAACTAATGTCTTCTTTTAGTGTTGACCAAAGTTCAGGTAATACCAGATGAATCTTTCTGGTCTATTGACAATGGCCCATTAGAAGACGAACTGGCGTTTAATTGACGGATGAGTCATTTAAACATCACATTAGCTGCAAGATAGTAGTTCTGATACTATAAGTATTGAAAGTCTCTGTCTGTATGCTAGGATAGTCGGCCTCTGAACCGGGGACCTCCATCATTGGCAATAATGGATAACAGCCGTTTAACAAGCTTCCTAGCAGCTATCATGATAGATGCATATCGGCTATCTTCATGGGGCGATTGGGCTTGTCTATGGCGATGAGTACTTGTCATGTAGTATACTTGTAGGCAAAATAATATATTTTTACACCAAGTATCTTGATGCTAATAGATGAAAATCTTGTAACACCTAAAATATTCGCCTTAGTAAATGAAGTATATCATATAAACCGGGACCATAGTATAGCAACTAATGTCTTCTTTTAGTGTGACCAAAGTTCAGGTAATACCAGATGAATCTTTCTGGTCTATTGACAATGGCCCATTAGAAGACGAACTGGCGTTTAATTGACGGATGAGTCATTTAAACATCACATTAGCTGCAAGATAGTAGTTCTGATACTATAAGTATGAAAGTCTCTGTAATGAGCTAGGATAGTACGTCGATTGGCTTGAGTTATATCTAACGTTTCCGTTGTGAACGAAGCATGTCTTTAACGCCATTTTTACACTTTCCGTACGTCTGATGTGCGGATGTCAGATAGTATATGGTAATTGTAAATTGTTTCTGTATGTATGCTGTTAAAAATATATTTATGTTTACCGTCGAGTATGACTGTGTTACAGTTGATAGGTCCTTTGAAGATTATAGAGTCAAGTGTAATAAGAGCCTAAGTTTGTTGCAGTCAAATTCTTAGTAAGTGTCATTTAATTGGGCTGTGCTGCATATTTTGTTGAGTTAGCTGTGATGCGAATGATGGCTAATATGACTTACGATTATGAGCCAGTCACAAGAGAGTCAACTCATAGGTTTTTGCTCATAAGTCATAATTTTGGGTTTCTGATCCAAATAACAGCTTTCAGTAGCTTATTGGTGATAGGCAGATTGTTAATATCTTACAACCCTGTTTATTTTACAATACAAAATAGATTTGAGTGACTTAAGGTCACTAGACGTTCGTTACTTGGTACCTAAAGTCCTACTTTCCCAAACAATATATTAACAGGTGTAGTGCAAAGTCAACTCTTGTACCTGTGATATTTGTTAGAATCAATTTTTACCCTAATCAAATATGTTGCAAGTCCCTGGTAATATTAAGGATAGTTAGTTGTAGAATACATGTACTCAAATGGCGACACTTCTTATAAGCACGTTACTTTAAAAGTGCTGTCTTTAATATTTTGATATAATTTGCTAGTTTTAAGTCATTAAAAAGAAACTGACTTACTAAATGGGATATTTAGGAGACTTATGGAACTAGCTGACTTACCAAACAACTTTCGCCGTCATGTAAAATTTTACATCCGTCAATTAAAAAATATACAATTATGTTTTTGAAGTGGCTTGCTTTGCCTTTCATCGACGGCACAGGTAACGGTAGGAAACATTTACACTATTAAACCTTGGTGCATTTGCAGTCAACATGTATTCCCATTATCACAGAGGTCCGTATTCTCCTATAGTTAAATTCATCAACCACGTTATCTAAAGGACTAGGGATGATAATTACTCAACGGTTTTCTTCAAAACTTACGATTTGGAACATCAATCAGTCAATACACGTTAACTCTTTTGAAGAGCGGGCTGTCGGCTAGCATTCTCCAACCAACTCTATTCTGGACTCTCCTTTCCACTTCTTCTCAAATGCTATTCATTCTTTTCATATCTGTCTCCGGTTCCCAGAGCATTATATTTCATGGTCTTCATCCTTTACTTTACCCTTGAGGATTTCTACCCAAGGCTTGTCTTGTGACGCAGTTTGGTGATTTCCTCAATGTGCGTCCTATCCATCTCCAACGTCTTTTCCTAATTTCCTCCTCGGCTCAAAGTTGATTTGTTCTCTGCCATAGAAGGTTGCTGCTGATGGTGTCTGGCCAACGGATCAGAAGTATCTTATGCAATCAGCTGTTTGCATATACTTACGTCTTTTAAACAACACTTTTCGTAGTTCTTCTAGTTTCGACTTTATACAATAAACCTGTCTTGACGTCTTTATTGGCAATTTAGACTTTGGTGTTGGCTGATATATCTAGTTTGAGTTCCAGATGTCTTTCAATCGTAGAAACGATGCTTTTGCCTCGAAAATTCGCACCTTCACATTTGCATCAATTCTTCGTTTATCAATGACACTGCCCGGGTATGTAAAAGTTTCCACAACTCCCAGAATTTCTCCATCAAGTGTAATTGGGTTGGTATTAATTGTTTTGTACCTAGGGATCTTGATTTTCCCTTTGTGTGTTTTAAGACCTATTACTACAAAGGCTACTGCTACTGGCTGTCCTCGCCTGCATTTGTTGCTGTGTATGGGATAGAAAGTCCAGGTTGATCATCTGCAAGTCCAAGCCGTCTAGTTGTATCCATGCAGTCTACTGTATTTCGTACTTGGCTTGAGATGTTGCAGTTTTCATAATCCAATCAACCGCCAACAGAAAGAGAAAGGGAGAGAGCAAGTGACCTTGTTTGACACTGGTCGTCATTTGGAATGAATTTGTGAGCCTCCCTCCATTATCAATTTTGTAGTGTAGTTCGTCGTAAGAATTCCCTATGATATCAACTATCTTCTCAGGTACTCTGTAATGTCTAAGAGGGCTCATAAAGTTTGTCTATTCACGCTCAAATGCTTTTTAGTAGTTTAGGATATTAATATAAAGTGATGAGTTCCATTAAAATGATTGTTCATAAGTGATTCGGTGTGTCGCGATTTGGTCAGTACATGATCGATCATTGTCGTATGCGGCCTATTGATCTGGAAGTTGGGCGTCGACCGAATCATTTGTTCGGTTCAGCATCACTTTGTTGGAGACTTTTCGTGGCGCTGGAAGTAGAGTATTGTCTTTATAATTCTCGCACTTGCTAAGGTCTCCTTACTTTGGTATTTTGATGAAGTACTTTTCCTTCTAGTTGGTTGGCACTTGTTCTTCTTCGCAAATCGTCCTGAAGAGAATGTGTGGCATCTATGCAGTTGCTTCTATATCTGACCTCAGTACCGCAGCTGGCATGTTGCCTAGCACTACCGATTTGCCACTCATTAATTGTCAGATGGTCATTTTGATTTCTTCGATTGCTAGTGAGTCGATGTTTGAATGAAGACCGTAGATGCTGTTTCGATGACTGGTGGTTTCAGTATGGCTGGTCTATTTAAGTGTTCTTAAAAGTGTTCTACCTGTCTCTAGTGTTGTTCTTGGGCCTCTGTGACTGTTTTGTTATCTTTGTTTTGGATTGGTAGTTCTAGATAACTTTATTTTTCAGCTAGCTTCTTCGTTGTACTGTGTAATGATCTCATGTTTCCTTTCCTAGCAGCTTTTTCCGCTGTTATTGCTAGGTTTTCTACATATTTCCATTTATCCGATCTAATGATTCTTTTCACTTGCTTGTTAGCCTCTGCGTATTCAGCCTGTGCCTTGGCTTTCTCTGTTGTTGTTCGGCTGTTATTGGTTGCTGTTTTCATGCTCCTCTTTTCTTGTATTTTATCCAAAATCCCATCAGAGATCTATTTTTTGATAGTGTTCCTTGCGGCTTAAAACCTGATATGTTAAAGCTATAGCTTCTTTATTCCATTTTTAGTTGCCATCCACAGTAGTTTCCTCTTCTTCCAGTTGATTGTAAAAGGTCTGTAACTTGATGTTGAGAATTATCTTGAATTCTTTAAGCCTGTCAGTATCCCGAAGAAGGGTTTCATTGAACCTTCGTGATGCTGTTGATCCAGTTGTTCAGTGATTTTTTGGCTTTAGTATCATTTTGGCCACTCCTAGATGGAAATCTGAAGCTACATCAGCTCCTCTTGTATACATAAGGTTTTATTATTTATCACACGTTGTAGTCTGTCATATGACTCAGGTAACCTTGATTTTGAATCACAAAAGAATGATATAGGAAGTATTTAGCTGCTTTACCACGTCCTTTGATTACGACTTTGGCACAGGAATATAAGTGAAGATTTATCGGAAGTCTCATCACCCCTGGTGGGTCGGTACCTGACGAAATCTTAGCGCGGATTCAGAAAGCCCGATTGGCATTTGCCAATTTACGGCTCTTGTAGCGCAAACCAGATATCCGTGTCTCAACAAAAGGCAGGGTGTACTGCGCAGCCGTCCGCGCCATCTTAACATATGGCTGCGAAACATGGGCTATGAAAACCCAAGATATGCGTCGACTCTAGATATTTGATTATGGGAATCTTCGTAACATCGCTCGTATATCATGGGATAGCCGAATTAGTAATAGTGAGGTTAGACAAAAGATTCTTGGGAAACACGGTAAATCAGTCAAAGAAGTCATTCACCTTCATCGACTGAGATGGTTGGGACATGTATTACGCATGCCCTACCACCACCTACCTCGTCGTGCAATGTTGGCTAGAGTTGAAGTAGGATGGAAGAAGGGTAGGGGCGGCCAAACTAAAACATGGCATCAGTCCATGAAGTCCTTGACTACTGGTCTAAGCCATGTAGGTCAATGTAGATTACCTGGTTGGGGTCCGCGTGATGATCGCAATAAATGGCTGGAGACACTAGGCGATATGACTCAAAATCGGTCACAGTGGCGCAAGTGTATTCACTCTTTAACCTCATCTAGATCTTGAATTCTATTATTGTTGGCTACACGCCTTTACTTTACTCTTCCCTTTTGTATTCTATTTATACGTCACCTCTGTAATCTCGTAGTGCTAATGTGGTATGACAACTTTAACCTAAGGGCGTATGTGCCTGATTCTACGTTGCTGATGATGGTGACGATGACAAGGAATATATGTCGACAAATGAGCAATAGTGTATCATGTCACAGTGTCGTAGGTCTAAACTTTATTGATCTAAAAATAGCAGATACGGAGTTATAAAGAAATTTCAGAAACCAGTACCATCATAATTGAGTATAACTTGTGTGGGAGCATATTGATAACTCTGAGGTTGCAATACATATCAAAATGAATGATTATTCTTTCGGAGGTTTAGGGACGCATTTGTAAGATTGCTTGTGATGTTTATGGGTTACAAGGTTATAGAATGGAAATTAACATCAGGCTATGTTAACCGATTACCGGCATACCTTCACGGTCACTCAGTATCATTCAAAACGGTTAAATTTCACTTCACCCTTTTCTAGTTGGATGTACACATTTCTGAGAAACAGCAGAGTATACGGAAATGAGCAGTACTTTGTTGATATAAGTACTTATGTAACTAGCAATAATTCTAAGAAACACTAATAATCTACGACGTCACGGTGTTAAATAGCGACAAATTTACTACTATGTCACTGTAATCTACGTATGAGTAATCCGATTCAACCAGTGAAATGTGCAACATATACGTTCCAAAGAAATAAACTTCCTGAAAAACACCAGCTCTGAACCGTAGGTTTATATGTTTCTAGCTTAGTGTGCAAATTAGTGTATGGAAATGACCTGCTAGCTGAAAGTGATAACGTTTCAAATCACAATGGTACTCCATATTTTGTCTTAAAATTGACTAACTAAAACACCGTGGTTTCTTCAGAAATGATTTTAGACATCAAGATATACTTTAGAGGATTAGTAAATAATGAATAGTGAGGAAAAAACTGTTCTGACCTTGAGAAGTCCCGAAGAGTCATCGTGCATTCTAATTTTTGCATTAACCATTTCTTTTAACTTATTCAGATTGTAGAATAATTGATTGTTTGTAGGCTTTGATACTGAAATTATTGGCTTTACTGTTTGCAATGTATCCACTTTAACAGGTGTTATATCAGTAACATGTAGTGGCTGTTCTATTAGATTTTGTGGCTCCACTCTTGTTTCTACTATTCTTGTTTCAAAAGTATCGGCATGATTATCCGTCTATGTTTAGAAAAGAAAGAGATCACTGCCAAGATCAACTGTATAAATAAATACGAATCTTTAAGTTGAATTTAAAAGTAATAATTATCATGAACCGAAATCACATGGTAAACTTTTGTAAACCGGAAATCACTGAATACTTTAAACCCCTGTGTACGATTTCAAATGGTAACCATGTGTTCACACATCTTAAGGATTCTAAACTAGGACAACATAACTGTCTAGTTCTACTTCGTTTTCAGCAATCTTCAGTTTGCAATGTAGTTTAATTCAAATCAAATATGATAAGTTTTACATTTGTTTGGCTAACTTACATTTTCATCATAGATACCATGAGTACATGTAGTATTATTCACACTTGTATCTAAGGTATTAACATAGTCATTTTGATGACTTTTTTTATTTTCATTACTTTGTTGTGTACGTACTGTAATCACTTTGATTTCGGATGACATCAATTCTGGTTCACTCAGTTCATGCGTTATTTCAAGATCCTACAAATATAAATTTAGAAAATAAATATTTTCATAGATTCAGATAGACATATCTCTCAATAAATTTAAATAATTTGTTATAACTTATTGTATGTAAAGGTTGATTCCAATATCGTGTCCCGTTACTTAGGAGCTAAATCATTAACAATTTACAAACAGTAAACTCATGATTTTATTTGACTATGAGGTCGAATAAAAGTAAGCTAATTTATACTAATTTCACATTCGTTGCGAGTTTGCTTAATTTAAAAAGTAATATTTAGATTTTCCTAACTAAAACCGGTGGTCCTTCTATTCTTTGCTGATTTCAATCAACTAAGTATTCTTTGTATGCTGTCAAACAACTTACTAGATCATTATGGTTTTAAAACAGTGGTAATTATCACGTCAATAAAATGAATATTTGTCTGCCAAGATAATATTTTCACTAAGTATTTTACTGAATATTGAAGCTATCTACTGCACAACGATGGCGCTTTTTTATACAGAAATAAATCAAACACTCCAGTCTTGAAATAATACTTTCCAAATTAGTTTGGTAAAATAGTGTAGTATCGTGAGTTGAAATCTACCCCAGTGAGTGATAAGGATAAGAGTATACGTATGTATAAATAAAATTATTAATAGCCAGAGATATAATCATTTTGTTGAACTGTTATAATCGATGCAAAAATTATGATTATATTAACGACACTCTTCGCGATGTGGCGTACAGTGGTTAGAGGCGTTTACTGGCAGTAATGGAAATCGATCACTATAGAATATATATGTCCATTTGTTGTCTTGTTTGAAATATATGATACCACGTAACTTATGAGGGATCCTTTCATTTATATTAATTTTGTATATAACAGAACTTCTGTTTATTTCCCCCTTAATAATTGCTTAAAAATGTATTAACTTAAAACAATCCATTTTTCTTCACTGTTTTAAATAAATTCCAGGTTGCTTGCTCCACTAATTTTAGCTTACTGTTAAATCGTACATTGGGTTTATTATTTCATTTGAAATATGTAGGTATTAAAACAATTTGTCCCTTTGATAAATTTGGATAATGCAATAAGAAGACCTACCTTGGTAGAGTGTTACTTACATTGTAATCTTTATTATCTTCGTTTACTTATCTTTGTTTACTTAGCTTATACTCTTAATTGTCTAGTGACCTTTATTTTTTAATATATAAATGCCTTAACAAGTGTATGTGTGATCAGATTGTTCGAAATGTATTGCGCAAATATATCACATAGCTCTGATAAAATTCGTCTTCTTATTGCATTATCCAAATATAGGTATTAATCAAAATTTTGACTACTTCCTTTCTACTGTGTAAAAAATTTGAACTTAATGGGTACCATGTGACAAAGAAAGAGCCTGGTGATCTACTTGCTTTTAATTACAGAAATTATTTTTAAGCAAACTGTGTATTACATACTGGAACGGAAGACGTATGTACCCAGTCTCGCAGATTGTGATCGTTTGCTTGATTTTATTGTGTCTGAGTGATAGTGGATCATAGATTATATCAACTTACTAGGAGCTCAGGTTATAGCAGTCTTCATTCACACTTACGACTGTAAGAAATTAGTAATTCGAAAATTTGTTTGAATAGTTTAAAAATGAATGATGTTAGGTTTTAATTTCGATTTAGTTTAATTAATTTCTTTGATTAGACTGAAGTTAATCATTTCGTATCTTACTTTTAATTTGTTTGAATGACTGCTCGATAGTTAGGATAAATTTATAATTAGTTTTGTTTTTTGTTAACGCTTTATGACTTGATTACAATGTTCGACTGAATAGGAACAATACCGGTATGTTACTGATAGTTTAATGTCAAAATATATTTCGTTTGTGATAAATATCAATATTTTATTTAAAGAGTTTTATTATGAGATCTTTTTTTGTGATTTCACAATAAAAAATATTACACACGTTGAATGTGCAGAATGCAAAATTTAGTTTTTTTTTCAACAAACTATATTAAGAAATTCAACTTTTTTAATTTTATCACAAACTGGACTAAGTTCTCATCAAATCAATCTATTTGCATATTTCACTTCTCATTCATTATCAAGGAAGAAATACCACATCTTTGTTAAGTGAAATCAGTTTCTGTAGCATATCTAACCAAGTTTCATATAGAAATCTAATTGTTCATGAAGAAGCGTGCTTTATTACTGTGTGTGATTTAATAACACACATATTAAGTTAAGCAGACTAATTTATAGATAACTGAAACATACTTAGAGTTACTTATTGTAATAATGAGTTACCTTATGAATACAGTCAGGGTACGTGCGTGGTGGATTTTAATCGCAAGGTCTTTGTTAAGTATTTACTAAGTCATATAGCGTAGCAGTCTTCTCCACAGGTATACTAGTATGTAATTAGCTAGTGAAAGCCAAAATAAATTTTATTATCTCCCAGTTGTGTTTGGAGTTCTTCGACTCAAGTTAAAATACCAAAATAAAATTAATGGCTCAAGATATTGTGGCTATGTTTAAATTTTTTGATAAATTTAATATGTGGGTACGTGTGGAATTCTGTTCAAATGATCCCTTCTAGTTGGAACTCGATAAACGAAAGTATCCACATCCTATGTTGATGTTCATCCGAGATATGAGTTTAGTATCTTGCTCTTCAATCACCAGTGTCATCTACCAAGTTACTAAGTCCAGACAGACATCACCTATCAAACATACAAATCCTTTGAAACATCTTCATCAAGGGTAAAACGGTCAGGAGGTATTTATAAGGACAGCGATTGACTAAATTCATCCTTGGTCATGGATGACAAAAAGTACAATTTCCCACCAATATAGGTGTGGTGTTTCGGAAAGCAACCCATGAACCTTGTATACTGATTTTTTTCCAGAAAGTGGTATTGATTACTAAAACATGCCTAAGAGTTGCCCACTTGAATTATATTATTCAACAGGTCACATTTAGTTGTAAACTATATTAAAATATTTTTGAGAAAGATATTTTCCTACAATGTATTGCGAACTTACTGGCAAGGAGATCCATTTTGAAAGTTTTGAATGGTATTTATTCGATTTATCATATTTACTAGTTCTCTTAGGTCGGACTGTCAAAATTGTCACACTTTCTTTATTTTCTAAATCACTAGAATCTGAGTCATCTTGTGGAATAATAAACTCACTGGAGCACGCTTCAGCTTTAATCAAATTAGTAAAATGTTCCTGATGATGTTGTGGATGTTGTTGTTGTTCACGTATACGATATTGTTTTGAATAATCAAATTTAGACGATGGAAGATCATTTAACTCTGCATCCTTTAACAAAAATTTGATACTTGATGACTTTTGTTTTTGTTCATCCAAGAAATTTCCTAACTGAATGGATGATAAATTGTAAAATAACATTCGATCATCTTTGGTATCAGCTAAAGGGCTAAGTATTTTTAGGAAAGAAATAATTAAAAAAATTGTAGCAAACTCGTTAACAATAATATTGGAACATTTGGTATACATTCACTTCTGTGTGCAAAGCTAAAGTTATGTTTAAATGACTACATTTTAAACGAGATTCATTGTTTTAGCCTAAATGTATTAAAACAATAGTAAACACAAAGTTAGTCAAAGTTGTATTGTGATTGGAAATTGGAATCCAGGAAGACCTCTCGTCTTATTTGAGATGCATTAATTTGCTGTATGTGTGCTGTCCAGTGTTTATGCTTGCATAGAGATCTAAATATGGTTTACTCGCTTCAAACGTAATCTCATTATCCATTAAGTCTTTGAATACATACAAAAAATTCTGTAAAATGTCTGCGTATTTAATATAAAGAAACACATGTTCCAGATTCTGCTTGTTAGCAGCAGTTAATTCAGTGTCTGAACTCTATATCGAGTAATTCGATCAGGATCCATATATAAGAAACAGTGATCACTAATTGTAGTCCCTTCTGTAAGCTCTTTTCAGTATCCCATCAAAAAATTCCTGGATAATGATTTTTAGTCGATAACTTTTCTTCTTCTATGTCTGTTGAGCCTAACTTTTTCGCTGAACTACACAGGATTTTCACTAAAAGGATAAAAGTTATTATAATATAAGTATTGTTCAGTCTTTGTTTTGTTTGTCTTACATTATCACGGCAACTGATCAGTCATGAACAATGAAGAACCTGGTGGGGTGTTTAAGCTCAAATACTGCCACAACTCAAGTGTAAGTATGAGATACGGAAATACAAGGAAATTATTTGGAATAAGGCTATTACAAATAAAGGTATTTACCAAATCTGTGAAAAGTACAGTTAAATGAGTTGAGTGAAACAGAAGAACAAAAATAAAGAAATGTAAATTATGTTCTTTATTTGGTAGGCAAGTGGATTCTGTAGATTACATTTGCAGGAGACATATGTTGATGAAAACTAGGAGTTTCTGTATCAGTACCGAGACTGTCAGCCACGTACTAAGTAGGAATGCTGAAGCTTCTTATTAGTTAAGATCAATAAATCTCCATTTTCACTGGAACTGTATTTCGCGTATCGTTGAATTTATTATATCTTCTTTGTAAGCCAGACGGAAACCATGTTTTGTGGTTTCCTTAAACATAACATTTAGTAGAATGCACATTTCTATCCAATACTTCAATATAACAATACAAACAGATCGGTGTGTATAAACTAAATCACTTGGTTATTTATATTTCTAGTCAATTAAATAAATATATCGTTTAATAATGTTTCAATTAATACTACTTGTTACGGTAAGTAAATATAGTAAACGTTAAAATGATAAATAGTTAGGTGGTTTTAAGAATTAAGGATTATTTATCATTAAGAAGAAGAATTTAACCAAAATTGTAGATTTTTTTAAAAGGAAAAAGAATAAACAAATTGGACGATAAGTAGTAGTTTGTATTATCCATGATTTAGTTAATCTAAATTGAAGTTTTTTAATCAGTTATTCTATAGATGCTTATCCCAACTTCATATGCAGTATTATATTTGTCTAGATGTAGTGCTATAGGCCAAGTTGAAATTCAATCATTAGAATAAGTGACTCAGTAATACGTGCACTATGTTGTTGGAAGCATGGCAGAAAATTATAGTTACAGGTTTCATACTAGTTAGTATTCGTCAGTGAGTTTTGTGTAAAATACAAAGGGAGTTGTTGCATCCACTAGGACCAGGATTCATGTCTACCAATTTCTTTGTCAACACCACAGAAGTGAGATATTTAGATTGGCTGATTTCTGATCAGTAATCTATGCTATGTTTGTATAGATCATGCTACTAATTGAAAATGCAGAGACATTTAACAGTATTCATCTACTTCACTTCTACTGTTTACCTCGTTCCTTGTTTGCCTTTTTAGTTATCTTAGGTGTTTTGTTAAGTTCTAACTTCCTTATTCTACTAAGTTTGATGCTGATTAACATAATTATCAGCTTGCTTTTCAAAAACATATTTCATCAGCTTTATATACTGTGGTAATAACTTTGCACAGAATTTTTGTAAGTTAAATAGGTATAGTGACATCTCCTGAAAATCGGATATTATTGAAATATCATAGAGAATAATCATTCGTTTTAAAAATTATTTCTCAACACCAAGATAAGAAGCATTCAACGTTTGTAATCTGAAATACTTATATATCGAATTTCAGTGAATTTTTAAGTAAAGAAATAAAAAAGTAAATAAACCGATAAACATTACAACGATGATCATGTCGCAAGTTGGAAATGTATGCAAACATTAGTCACACAACTATAGAGAAAGAAGTTTGTTGAATCATTTATGTTTAGGTACACATACAATGTTTGGATTAATATCATTTTGTAGAGAGACTCAAGCAATATCATCCTGAATATATATTAAAATTATAACGATTTAAGTATTCCATATAAATTTTGTGTGATAGAGGAAAATCTGCAGTAAAAGTGCACACTCTTAGTACTGTTGTGTTATTTGCGCTAAATGACCTAAGTGAACCTACTCCTATGTAAATAAGACATTGTTATTGTCCAGAACGAGAAATGAATCTTTACAAATAAACCGCCTGGCTTAAACGCAACATTTGCGGAGTCACTATTATTTATATGAGGTGCTTTCTAGTTTATTATAATGTTGACAATAGTAATATGAAATAACATTACAGACGTTCGATGAACTAACGTAACATTGTAGTTACTTATTAAGTTTGTGTATCTACAGTCACATAAATCCAAAATATATTTGTAATTGGACATCGTGAAGTATCATTCTGTTAGAATCTATTCTTTTTAATAATTTCTGTTAATAAAATGTTGCCTTCATATTCATCAATTTATTTCACTAAAATTCTCAAAGAAGAGAATAACTGACATATTTCATGTGGCAAAATATGTAACATGTTACATTTTTGTCATACTTAACGTCATTTGAAGCACAAGGAGATCATTTTTTGGCTGATGTCCAATTAAAATGTTTTAATTAATGAAATCAACTACATCGTATGTAAGGCAATGAGATATTTGTGTCTGAGGATAAGTGTTTTGCTAAAACGGGCATTTAATCGATTTAAAAATGTAAACCAAGGTAGCAGCTCTCTCTCTGTGAGGCCTGAACGCTCATAGTTTGACTTCTGATGGGTATGTTACTAATCAGTTCTGAAAAGGATCAAACCAAGAAGTAACAAACGTCCGATACCATATGGTTACCAATAGCTTTTCATTTAGTTTCAGTCTGTTAAGAAGACTACAATCAATTATTATAAAAAATGAAGCAAATACAATTACCAACTGTCTCATAAACTTACCACCACTTAAGGATAAAATGAAACTGGAGATCAGTGAAACTTTTCAGTCCAACTGATATATGATGACCTTTAAAAGTAAGTAGATTTAAAATATCGCATGCTTGTTGAACAAGCATTTCTGGTTTTCCAAATCGTCTCATCACAACTACCTTTATGTATTACAAAAAGAGAAAGAAATATTGTTATAATTACTGCAGTTAGTAAAGTATAAATCTTGAAGACTTGAATAATTAAAGTGGTTTTCCAAGTCTCATTTACGAAAATATATGGTACGCTCAATATCGGTGATCCTCTGTAAAACTGTTTGTGTTTTTCTGTTATACAATGTATGACAGCATCTAAAAAGATCAGCGTCTCAATAAAGCCAAGTTTTACTTTTTAATTAATTGACCGCCGTAACGTACAATGAACTAATCGGTCGTTGTTTTGTAGCTAATATTTTACTTGTTAACTCTTTATCATTCAAATAACAAGTAATTCACAACCAGATTGCTTTCGTCTAATATAACTACATAACTAATATATTCACCTTCACACCAATTCGGACACCTCATTAATATCAGTATTTTCTCAAATACACTGAACAACAACACATTATGGGTTTAGTTTGAATGGCCTAAAAAAGCGGCGTTATTCGCATACTAATTAATTAGTTTATCTTCATCATTGTAACATCCACTGCGGAATTTAATGTCAGAGCGCACTTAACAATACTTCATGATGTTTCGTTTTGTCATTATCAATACATTTTATGATTAAAACCGAGTGACATTCTAATGTAAATCAATTTTTGGGTTAATGTTTATGTACTCAACTTTGAACTATACTTTTTATGTGTTTAATATATAAACTTAACATCTAAAGTACATTTTTCTATTACTGGAAAGTAGTTCGCACTGGTCTGAAAAATTCATTTAATGTATTTATATTAACAAACTATTACATGCTTCTTATTAAATGCATCATTCTCAACTTCATTGTGTAGTGCAAACATATCCATGAAACGTATGGAACAAAGAAAATTCGATGCAATTTTGGAAACAGTTTAATAAATAAAACTACTTACGCAGCTTAGAGTAAACAAAACAAGAGTAATAAGGCATCCTCTGATATTTAATGTGAAACCTCTTCATTCATATAATATGCTCATTAATTTCTTGACGACTGTGTTAAATTACTTTCCGTTAATTTAAAAAGGTTGTGAGAAATTTTAAAGCCAATAAATCATTATCAGTGTACTTTTAGATTATACACTCGGAATACATTGAACGATTAGTAAGATCATTTAACAGCCGAGATTGATGTTGTTAGCTTACTGATACATATGTTACTAGGACTACATTCATAGGTGTAATAATCACAGTAATTTATATGATGAAATGACCTTAAGGAGTAAATAGTTCTGAAAACCGTTTAATATTCAATCGGTTGTCTGTATACTATCAATTATTTTATTGATAAATGAATCAAAGTCTGTTATCCCAGTATATACTCCACTCTAAAATGAAGTATTGAGACAAATTGTAGACACCTTAGTTGGCAATAATGCGGAGGTTTTAACTTCAAACGTAGTCTAAAGTAGTACAAATAATCTTAATTAAAATTAATGTTTAAAGCAAACTAGCTCAAAGTCAATACATATATACCAAAATGTTTAAAACGGATATCTGTTTAGAAAGTTTGCATCTTTTACAGTAATAGTTTTCCTGAATTTTACTCACTTCATTACGTAATCTACAATAAACTATTATAATTTACTAACTGAGTTATTAGTGAAGCAATAAAGAGTTTCCGAAAGCTCCTCACCACTGTATAGTTTTTAACAGTTCCACTTACTATTGAGAACTGACTAAGTTTTAGTAAAGCGTAACCAAATACTATCTGTGAGGTGATAGCTGACATCTTACACAATAACTTGGTAACGATGTAGGATGAAAATTAAAGTATATCGTAAACAGGACAAAGTAGAAAATACAGATTATTGAATCTTAATATGTGATTTAATAACACTGTGCTCAACAAGTGGTTTAAACATTCTAGTTCTAAGGTGAGGTCGTTGGCGTACGCTGCTTAATAATCCCAAATTACAATAGAATATGAAACCAGTAATTAATGGCTTTGGTAGGTTCGCCAGTTGAGATTAACTTGTAATAAAAACTACAAGTTTTAACTTGAAAATTACTTTTCATTTTATTATGTACACAGAATGTTTCATTTGTTAACATTGTATTATGTTCACCACCTTAAAATTGCACCATATACTTATTAATAAAAATGACAAAGTATAAACGTGGCTTATAAATAACTAACATGTTTTAAAATTGTCAGTATTCATAAAAATACTTAAAGATGTTTTCTAACATCCAAAAGTCATCTTATTAAAACGAATAATTTTAATTGCTAGCAGTCTGCTAGTCTTCCTCACTAGCATCTGCCTTAATTTTCACTGCTTTGAATAGTCATAAAAGTGTAGGTTTTTTGTTGTTTCTTGGAAAAGACATAAAATGGGTTTTTTTAATACAGCTAACCCTGGCTTGAATAGTTTATCACTTTACTCATAATAATAAACATTACTGACTAATGAATCATAAATCTATATTTATGGTTTGTTGTTAAATGTTATGCTTAGTTATATGAACTACTGCAACTTTGGAAACTAAACAAAAGAAAGTGGTTCTTTCTGAAATTGTCTTATACTTTCCTTAAAATGAAGAAGATTTAATATTATTCAAGTTATTTTGCCGTAAGTGAATTCCTACACTGGCTGACCATTTAGGTGAGAAAATCTATTGAATAAGTATCGTTTTGTGCTTCTGCGTTAAGAACGTTATATTCTAATGGAAATATTTCAAAATGGAATCCTAAGTATATTTCTATATATTCTTTATTTATCTTTCTGAACTTTAATAGACGTTGAATACCATAAATTATATTTGAAAATCTTAGGTTGTCTTCATCCTACTCTGGCCTAAACATTATTTCTATTGTACTTAAAATAAAGTTTTTCTCTGTTCTTCGGATTTCTTTAAAGTAGCATCGCAACAAGACTATTCAGTATTTTGCTCCCATGATCTGTAAACAACTTGCTGTAAATGAGAGCCATCAATACAGATCCAAAATAATTAAATAGAAACAGGATCTGAACAACATATTTGCTGATTTTCAAAATACATGATGTACGCTGATTAGTGCTCAATCTAGCATTGTGCATACATGTTCTTTCATTTGATTCACTGTTGAGAAGATATGGTCCTTGATTATCAGAGAGTTCTACTAGAAGAGATCCTGCTCGATCTCTGGATCATCGTGGATAAATTACTTTATAATCCAACCAAAATTTTGATGTTGTTGTTGAGAAATTATAGACTTATTCAATGATGTTCATATATAATTGTTTGTACATCTTTTACCTTAGTATAGAACTATGTGGAAATATACATGACTTAGAAGGTTACCGTTTACAATTAGTTGTTTAGTATCTGTAGAACCAAACAAATATACCATAGGAATTATGAAATGTAAATATCTCACTTTTATTGTCAATACATCACCAATTGTTGGACTAAAAATGTGCTTAGTTTGGTCCCATTTCTGTTCAGGGAATTTTATATTTACATCATTTAAATAGGTTGTTTGTAGGTGAGCCAATGACTTTGATGGATTTGAAGCCAGTACAGACAACGAAGGTGGAAATGGTGGTGATGAAGAAGAAAGACGACTAGTAATTGTCCATTTATCATTTGAACCAACTTTTTGATATAAAGGAATATTTGATGCATACAGTGGTTTAATGTTTGGTAATTTGCCGTCATTTTGTAATTCACAAACTGAAGACAATACTGGTTTATCATATTTAAGTGATACTCTGAAAACATCTCTTGATAAAGATGATACTGAACCACTGATTCCAATCACCTCACATATCAGTGTACCAGATAAATATTCTATTTGAGCCTCAATTTGGCATAAACGCTTCAATAAAACTTCTTGTTGCTGCTTAAAACTAGCATCATTTGTTAAAAAATCACGTGCATTACTTTTGGATTTACTTAGTCCTTTACTGTTGGAATTATTATTGTTGTTATTAGCATAATTGGTTTCAGATTTCTGTAATGGTATATGTGTTGTTAAATCAGTATTATTTTGTTTAATTGATTGTGCGAATGAATGCTTCCCATCTATTGCAGTTGATGTTATTGTGGGTGCTGTTGTTGTAGCAGCACGTGGACGATTATCACTTTGTGCTGGGTAATTATTTGTTGATTTTTTTGATTTATGACGTAATAAATTTAATAGCGATGAATATTTTGGACGTTTTTCTGTTATGAGTGGTGAATAATTTGTTGTATCATAAGAGTTGTTATTAGTATTATTGTTGCAAGAATGATGTTGATAGTGACTGGTTGTATTAGGGAGGGCAGATGATGGTTGTGTATAATCAGATCCATCGAATCCAGTTAATGCCAACGTTGATTTGCTTAATTTACCCTTAAATAAAAGTGATGAACTGTTCGTCGGCGTTGACAATTGACTTAAATGTGCGCATTCTTCTCCGAGCTTGCCACCACTGCTATTACGATTATTAGCCAATTCTGAACATAGTTCATTTTGAGAACGTGTTTTAATTTCTAGGAAATAACATTGGCAAGAAAGAAGATTAAATAAAATTAATTTGAGTTGTCAGACAAAAAATAGTCACATAACCAAGCATTACAATTTTAAATCTAGTATTGTTTAATAACTATGCTCAGTACAAAGCCACCAATACAAGCCGAGGCGTGTTGTTGGCCTGATGAACACTCAAAAACACTAGACAGGATTTATTCTTAATTTGGAACTTTTCTGCATTACATATACATGATAAACCGATCTGATTGAAATTTATTGACAAGTAACTAGTTTATCACTATGAGATTACCAGTTATTTACTGCGCGTCTTCATAAGTCCGCACTTTTAATAAAAGCAAAGCTAATATGGGACAGGTGTTTATTTCATCTTGATTTCAGACAGCTCTCTAGTCAATGTCAGTCTTAGATAGGAACTAAATTTACAGTTTACTGACCCTTATAAGCAACCCAACTGAATAACGGGAGTTTTTAAAGATGTTAAATAGTTTGGAGGTAAGTAATATTTACAAAAACTGGTCATTTTGTAGTAGGTAACGCGAATTCAAATCTTACAGGATCAATGACATGCTGACCTAATCTCAACTTTGTACATAGAACTGTATAAAGCACTAAGTATTAGACATAACACTGGTCGGTACATAGTAATAACTGTAAATTCCAAATGAAGTAATTCAATGTTACGTAATGCTTAACTAAAATGAATTCAAAATGTGAAATATGATAAATAGTGGATTTCTTGTTTAACTTAGATAATTACAAATTAAGTTAGCGTTAAAGGATCATATTTAATAAGTGATATTATTGAGTTTATGTGTGTTCGTGTGTTAGCCTTGACGCAAAATGCTTAATACAGGGTGTTGAAGTAAAATAACAGCGACAATTCTACTGCAAATTTCAAGTGATTAGGTGAGTGTAGTCGTTGTAAACTTGCTACCACTGGATTGAAAGCATTTTAGGAACAATGTCTCCCAAACACATTTACTCATATTGCTAGGTGAATGTGACTATAAAATATATATATATATATATATATAATTAACTTGGTTTTAGATTAGTGAAATATTTTTTTTTAATTTTTATTCATGTGACAGATAGAAGAAAATACATTAGTAAAAAAAAAAAGTGATATTTAGTAATATGATGGGTAGCAATAGTAGATCATTTCCTCAAGTACGAAACATCCTTATTTATCAATATGAAGGTTATTAAAGACAAAATCTTGTTCCGATTATCGATCTGATGTTGTTCATTAGGTCTGTCAGAATATAATCATGATTATTTAACAGTTTAACTGAACGAACTCATTTAATTTTTACTATAAAGTATTCAACCAGTTACTAATTTCTGTATTGCATAACAAAACAATCAAAATTTAGAACTGATTTATAAATGGCACTTCATTTAGTTTATTAACAATATATCCGCCTCGCAACAAAAAGCCGAATGTACCCCGCAGTATTTATCTAAATGTTAACCTGAAGATGGAAAACACGGGCACTAAAAATAGGAGATATGTATAGGCTTCAGATCATTGATCATAGGAGACATAGAAGTACCACTTGAATATCAGAGAATCGACGAGTAAAAAAAATTAATACTAGACACAAACTACTTAGGAAAAACGGAAATTCAGCAGATGGACTTGGGGTAGAGAAGTAGAATGTAAAAAAGATAGGGGTGGTCAACCCAAAACATGACATCAGTTCACTTAGTTATTAGCCACTGGTTTAAACCACGTTGGTAAGGGCAAAATACCTAGTAGGGGTCCACCAGTAATAGCGATCATTGGCTGGAGACACTGGATGATATAGTTAAGAATCCGTCACAATGTCGCAAATATATTCACTTTATTGTCGAGCTTGATTTTGTTGTGTTAATGTGATACGAACCTCGGATCTGTGAGACATGCTTATTGTCCTGGAATGTTCATGATTAAATGACGGAGTGATATACGCTGCAGGTAACATTTTCAGTGTTCTCTAAGGATTCTCTATCCAGTGGATTATGTGAGTAATGTATATTAGCTATCTGCTTTGAATATACCAGTGTATCACAGCCTAACAAAAAAACAAAATGCTTCGAAAATCAGGGCATTAAATAATCTATTTAGTTAAAATAACGCTAATAACCATCACTTTCTAAATAAGAAAAAGGACAAATCACCAATAACACTGGATGAAACGAACATCATTAACTTTGGACGCGTGGCCGTTAAGTTATTTATAGTATGTGATTAATCAATTTATGCCAATAAGTGTTTTATTCAAGGATCTTTACAAATTACTATTTTTAGTGTCTTTTGACCTATGAGCACAATAATTATCACTTCGTTTGAAATTGTTATTTAGGTTTTTAAATAGCTGAGAAAAATATCTAGAACGTGAATACATCAATGTCGCAAAGTCACAAAACTACTAAATATTTTGTAGTGAATTTAAAACTGCGCTGTTTAAAATTCTCGTGCTGACTAGAACATTAAATTGTATGTACATGCGTGTGTTAATGTCCACGCCAAGTCTTTAATCCTTCGCTCAATGCTAAAAAAGTGAAGGCGACACAATAAATGAAAATTTAGGATTTTATCCGTTTCTTGAATTTGTTTACGTTACTTTACTTACTTAAGGTATATTTTAATTATATTACCCTATATATATATAATTATTTCATATCGTTCTTCTTTAAATGTCGCACTAGTAACAGTCATGTATGTATTATACTGAGCGGAAAATGTGAAAATCGACAATATATTTTTAACCTCATAGTAGTGATGCATTCTAAAATGTCGTGCATTTATCAATTAATAAAACAATAACTAAAGCGGACAAAGATAAGTAAAAGAGCGGAACAGGCGATTGTTGAGGGGTTGGCTAATTGATGCTGTTATGATTAAAAATTGTTAGTATCTTATAAGCACATTTTTCTGTAAATGTCAAATAACAATCTGCTCAGGACAGTCTTTAAATTCAGCCGAACAACAAAAATTATAATCTTGAGTATCCTCCTAAACTTTCATTAGTAATCTTAACCCATGATTTCGCCGTAATGTTTCGGACGTTGTCTGCAGTAACGTTAGTTACGTACATATTAGCCATCCAGGCAATCGTTAATTAACACCTAAACTGATAAGGATCTCAGAAACGCAGTAAAATATTTTTGTCACCTGTTTACGCTGGTTATGTATTCTTTTCAACATTAAAATTTGACCTAATACGAAACTGACATTTTACAATTGTTTATGATTTGGAATTTCTTTGATTCTGTAATATTAAACTCCTACATTTTTACCTTCACATTCAAATAAAAACATGAATAGATCCAACAACGAAGAACCCACCATTAAACAAATAAATAGATATGAAAGTGGTAATAAATAGTAGTTAAAAAAAACAAACCAATGTAGTGTAAAACGATCTTAAATATGTTCCAGCTCAGTAATTTCTGGCTTCCTGTAATCTTATTAGTTTTCTTACTATTAACGTTCTCTCATAAATTTAAGTAAAATAGCGAACTAGAAAAAATTAATTGAAATTCTTGCTTACGTTATTCAGATTTGAAAATTTAACGTATACTTACCCTTGAACAATTTCCAATGTTTCAAGTACTCATATTCAAGACAACGAATCTAAAAGCAAGTATAAATGATATGAGTCATATAAAGTGACTACTTGTTCATATTAAACGAAATTACATTTCAGTTAATAATAATATTCAGTTTGAATAATATGATCAATATTTTAGAAGTATCCGTTAAACTGCTGAAACATTATTAACAACCACATATTTGAATAAAATATTGTTTATCTACATTACATTGGGCACAAACGCCATTCACTCTAGATTGAAATAAACTTTTAGAAGAGTTATTGAAGACAAAAATAATCCAAGCTAAGAATATGTACAGATATATATATATATATATATATATATATATATATATATATATCCGAACAAATTAACCATTTATAACGAAAGGGTCCAATGCACTTAAAGCAAAGGCTATATTTTGTACGACATATTAACAAATAACCATTCGATATCAATAACTAGATTGGTTTTATCTTTACAGCTTGCTTAAAATGTTATTTCAATCATTTTTAGTTTACTAGACGGGATCTCTATGTAAGATATCTACCAGTTACACTATAACTTCCTGGAGTCGTAGTCTTAGACCGCAGATGTACAGGGGAAATTTATTGTGATTCTTAACTGATGATAATCAGAATATAACAGTTTTTCTTTAAATATGCCAGTATAAAATTGAATATTGACTGATTCTTATCATAAACCACCTGGAAGTTGTTGGCAGTAGTTAACAATTGTTTGAAGTTAACAAAGTGTGCACAGAAAACTAATATTATAAAGTACTAATCGATGTACTTCAAAAAATATATCAGCATTCATTTCTTAACGTATATTTACACTACTACTTAGTAAGTTACACTGAACTCTAATTTTGTACAGTTATTGTCAAATGACAGCGCATCAAATACTGCTTCTAACTTAACAGAGATATATTTGATATGGTAAACAGTGTTAATTAAACTCTTGTTCCACTCTATCCACTTGATGTATTTTACGTAAACCTTTGTGAAGGTCAGTCATTCCGGAGGTATTTCAACATTACCTTTCATATTCCACATTTATATATATTTATGTTTATCCAACAAATAATTTAGATAGCTTTAATGAGTCACTAGTGTAGAGTGGAAAATTTCTATATTTTGTAAATCTGTTCAACATGTATGATACTTAGCCGAGTTTCATTTTGTGATAATTCAAAACCTTGGGTGATGAAATTAGTTGATTTCTGATTTTACGTTGATTGTTTAAACAAGCATCAAATATTTTATTCGTTCAGCTGACTTCGTCTTATCCAACAAACTAGGCGTGAGATAAATAATATAGTATCTAGTGATCAAACTCTAATCAATAATGTCAATACATTTTAACACAACGAATCTTTCTATGAAAACGTTTTATGAATATGTTTTCGTCTACCCTTCAGTATTTGTGTGTGTGTGTGTGTAAATATGAAAATATGTGAAAACGAATTTAGTACAGTATAATTTTAAATACTTTATTAAGCAAAATGGTAATACTGGTTTCAACAATGTGAATAAATTATTGGTGATAGCACTAGAGAGTGGTAATCAAATCAACAAGTAACCGTTCACATGAACAAAATAAATTAAATTTCTTCACTCAAACACTTAAAACCAACGTCTAAACGTAGACAGACGTAATTAGGATTGATTTGTATCTTCCTGTTGATTTATCATAGACTGAAACTAGTCAGTCTCTGTTGCTATATGTGCATCCTAGGCGGATTGCCTTGATATGGCGATAAATCACAAGTATTGTTTAAGTTGGATTGTGACTGGCAACCGGAATTCAGGACACACGTTTTGTCCTACTTGCGACACATCGGCTGGATGCACCTGCATCCCAATTTCAAAGTTTACAGTGGGATTTAAATTCAGTCCGTTTCGTGCCAAAGGCCATCGCGTTTCCCACTAGGTTATAGTGTCCAAATACAAATTCATCCCAATTACACATACACCCGATGTAAAAGTATGATTATCTGAACTCAGTAGTCGGTAAATATAAAAAATGATGCAAATTCCTGTTTATGTAAGCACGTTAGTCAAGACGAATGATTTCCAATAGGGTCGAGATCTCTGTGAATTTGACTAGTAGTTCCCTTCCCTAGATAATTTTACAAGTGAATTTACTACTAGCTGTAATGGTTAACTAAGACTTTATGAATATTTTAGCTGAAGAAATACTTTATGGCACACTAAGTTCAAATCTAAACTGTGGGAAATAACTTGACATGTTTAGTACGCGCAAAATTCATTTTTAGGGGAATCTACAGTTGAATACTGTGATATGCTTACTTACTACTAAGATTTTCATGCCAAGTTTTAATTTAATTGTTACAACACAACTCAGGTTTTGATAATGCAATAAGAAGACGAATTTTATCAGAGCTATGTGATATATTTGCGCAATACGTGTCGAATAATCTGATCACAAATACACTTGTCAAGGCATTTACAAATGAAAAATAAAGGTCACTAGACAATTACGAGTATAAGCTAAGTAAACAAAGATAATATAGAGAACAATGTAAGTTCATTAAACTCCAGGTATACAATCAGATCTTAAGCAGATATATAAAGTCATGCATATGGACAGTATATGGACAGTAACTGAGATTTATTGACTGTCACTACATGATGAAAAAGCTAAGATACCTAATTCGCAAAAGTATTTTCGTACACATTTAAGCCATCGGTTAATTGCCCGGAAGCTATGTAGTGCTTCTTATTGATAACACTGAGTTACGTGATTTATGAAATGACATTAAAATGATTCCAGAAACCCAAACTGTTACTACTACATAAATGTTCACCTACCTATCGAAATTTAAAAATGATTCAAGAGAACGCTGTTTGATGTAGGTTTAGTATCGTACTTTCCGTCTTAGGAAAATTAATACAAGTTCGGTAATTTGGACTGTTACAATTGACTGTTGCACTACAAGACAACTTAGGCGATGGCTGACCTGCGTAACTAATTATATTGTATTATATTAGTGATTGGTCACAAGGTTATAGTAGTGATGTTCAAGGTCACCTCAGATACAAATTCATAAGTGGATATCAGTGAGAGAAACAAAATCAAATTCAAAGTGATCAATACTCTTTTCCGTTCTAATCTATTGCAACCTGACCTAAATTAGAAATGAATAAAATTAACTGATTGATTTAATTCAATGATCTTTAGTCTACTTACAACTTGTACAGTTCGATTTACAATTACAAATCAATAAAATTTTATATACGTTTATGCATAATTTGATCTGCTAATTGTTTTCTTGTGAAAGTACTAATTAAAATAATTTTTTTAAAAATAGCATAATATAAGTGTGTATATGAATGCTCCGTATTACTTCATTATTAGTGTCGTCAATATCCATGCTGTACCTTAATTAAAATCTTATAGTGTCTTAAAATGAAACCTACTTCAATTCTGAAATAATAATGAATTTCGAAACCACCATACTATAGATTATGATCGGTAAAATCAATAATTTTGGGCTGTGTACAACTTTATCACACTCATTAACTGCACAGTAATAACTCTACACATGTTGGCATTAGACATTTGGGGGGGGGGGAGAGGGTAATCAGCAAGAACCTTATCATGACATAGGATTTATTCTTGTCCATCCGCGTTTGTCAGTAAGAACTACTTACATTGTTGACAGAAATTATGCTTCCTGTGTAACACAAACTAAAGTTACGCAATGTCATGGTCTAAACACTATTTCTGATGAATAATTTTGTTATAGTTCACTATTTTAATATGTGAAAACTCCACGAAAACATTTCTCAAACCTAAACTTCAGATGAAAGCATAGGGCTACACTATAGAATCTAAGAAGGCTTTTTTTAACTTATACTGAAGTTGTTCGGAGTCCTAACAACATTCAGTTATATGTTTTTTTAATTCCTTAAGCAAAGTACTATGATTTGCATGTCAAGGGAACTGACATTTTGTATACTATATTAGATAACGTCCATGCATAGTAATTCAAACGTACGTTTTTTAATTTCACCACAAATATCAAAGAATGTGTCTTAAAGTGAGTAAAACGTTGTAGAAGTGAATGTTTCTATGCAGTCATTATTTGATGAAGCAGAGGTAATTCACTCTACTCCAATAAAATCATTTATATGCACCCTTTCTAAAGATAGTAAGCTTGCAACTGAAATCCTTGAAAGGAGTTTCTTCGTTGAATAAGTTGGTTTCACAAACTGTTTGTACTTCATATATTTATACCTTTCAATGTATCATGTCTAGCACTGCCAACTGAGTATATAATATTATAAAAATATGAGTTATTTGCTTTCACTTTAAAAACTAGTCAATTATGTAGTTTATCGATCAGTTGAACTTTTACTAGCTACAAATTAACTTATACGACATACATATTATGAAATAAAAGACAATATTTATTTATCATCACTAAATAAAATAAAAGGAATGTTAGTTATATAAATCTTTGAATGAAGGACCTAAATATCAATACGACTATAGATCTGAGAAATGGTGCTTACAAATTGGATGCATTTATTATTATTTTGATTTAGTCACAATCAACGTAGAACCTTGCAAAAATGTGCGTTAGCTCAAGTTCTGGCACCACATCTGCGCGACGAGAAGAAATTAACAAGGTGAATAGTGAGGAGATAAATAATTATACTAGCTGTGATAATGAGGGAAATTAGGTATTAAGAAGTGGTTGAAGACGATGGAATAGAAAGTATATATGGGAAAACATAGAAACTCAAAGTTGTTAAAAAGATAGAAGAAAAATGAATTCTCGCCACTGTGACTTGACATAAGCCATGTCACTAAAAATCTTAAATCACCAATTACGGTTATCTCTCCGACCCAAATCAGGCCTCATGAACTTCAGTCAATGAAAGAAAGCAACACTTCAATATGTTGAACGTCCTTAAGTTCAACAAATGCGAAAGTTTAATAGTTAGGCGTGAATGCAGTGTAGGTGTTCTTAATTTACATTGACTAATTTCTTATAAGTCCCAGTAATAATCACAATTCTACTACACCCTTAAAAAGTTCATCGTTTACTTGCATTGCACTAGTCAACTGTTGTACAAAAACTCTTCAGAAGTGTTAAGCAAATTTATATCAAATATGTTTTGTGTTTTTTCAGTACCACTACTCATTACTACAGTGATCCGTTCGGAATTCATGTTTATCATAGATTCAAAAGGCTAAATGGATCTTAGTCTTAGCAATTTAAGGCTTGTGGCGATTATGAAATCTGAAGGTAACTGACTTCATAGATTACCTTTCTTAGTTAGAAAATCAGTGAAAACCTGAGACTAATAAACAGCAAATTTGTTCCAATATGCGACCAATTAATAGTGTACGATTACTACCCCACCTGCAAATAAATAAACGACTGTTAGATTTCTATTAGAGCTAGTTGTATTTTCCATTTGTTACCCAGTAAGTTACATTCCTATTATATTACTTTAATACTGAGTATGTGAATACAGTAAACATCCATGAATATGTCAATTTATTTATCATCTTCAATAAACTCCACCATGTAGAGGTCATCATAAAATCTGCCTAGACATAACATTGACTTAATTGAGTAACATGACTCGGGAGTTTGCAAGTGCCACAGAAAACTTACCCAATGCACTTGACAAGTTAACAGAGTTGAAATTATGTTATGAAGTAATTCCAGAACTTTAAGTATTTCAAAATCATTATGTAATTAATAGTTATTTCGTTTATTAAAGTTATCGATATGTTTGGCCTAAACTAAGTATTTTTGCAGTAACTGTAGTTTCGTTAATTCTAATTAATTCTTTTATATGCTAAGTAATTAATTGCTGAAACCTTATTTGTGACTAATAGTGTATATAAAATCATACCGGAAAATTTGACTAATTGGTAAACAATACTGCATTATACGTACGATAGTCTATCAGCGATTAATCTGTCACATAAACACGTTGCTATATGACAGCGAATGAGAGAAATAGTCAGTAGTAATATACTAATAGTGGATAATAAGATAAATAAGGGAAAATATTTGAATGTTACAAAACGTGGTATACTGTCTTCAATTCCAACAAAATGAAGTCCTCGGTACAGAACATGATGGCACTGAGCCACCTGTCCAACTATTTTTTTTATTTACCGATAGCTTTAGATGCTAGGATGTAATCCATTTAATTGTATTTACCAAAATTTGTATCACATAATGCATTAAACAGTAAGTACTGACCAAGTTACTGAACTTCACTGGTACTGTGACATGTAAATCTTATTATTATTTAATATAATATTGTTTGTTCTTGATAATTATTGAAAAAATCTATGCCCCATTGTCAACAAAACCCAAAATAAATAAAATAAATGGTAAACAGAATAGAACAGAAACAAACGAAAATAGCTTACTGTATCCAATCTATGCTGTAATTGATTGACATTTTCAGATGACTAAAAAATTTCCATAACAGAAAAAAACACTCATTATCATAACTTAAAATACTATTAGAAATGAAAATTTTATTTAAAATAAAAAAGTAACAAATCGAGATACTTTTCTAAATATATTTTTCGTCGTAAATTTTCATATTCTATTAATTTTTACGTCATCATCACTTAAGTGTTCATTTGTTACTTACAATAGTTTTTGTTTCATTTTGATGTGATTGCAAGTTTTGAAAAGCAGAAAAATTTACTCTGACAAATAATCATATAATAACAACTATAATTATGCTTATTGCCAGCATATCACTCTAACGAATTTGCATTCATTCTTTCTTTATGTAAGTGGATATGCTAAAAAAAACCACTTTCCACTGATATAATAAGAGAGACAGAGAAAGAGATAGTAATAGAACAAAATATGTATTCTAATTATTGAAGACTGTAAATTATTGATTGAAATTACTAATGAGTCATTTGTTATAGTAAGGCATCTATTCAAGTAATAGTAATAATATTATTGATAATAAAACTTAATGACTACTGTTTTCTGTAAAACAAAAATCTAATTAGATTTACATAATTGTTTCTTTCACTGTTTTATCATTACACATACAGTATATCATAATAAATACAACAATATTTATTTAATTTACCAATCTTTATGAAGTTTTAAAAAGCATTTATCATGACACTATTCGTACATATTTTGTAATAGGTAATAAAAAAAGAAAATAATAATTCTATTAAATCATCATATACAATCAGTAAATACCATTCGAATTGATTATTCTCTACAAATTTTTAGCTTTGAGTGAAAATTAAAAATTGTAAATGCCAATAGAATGTGAATATCAAGGACTTTGTTTGAACATATTAGTAATTATATGAATACAGTAGAATATAGATATAAAGATTATAAATGTCGTCATGATTGTACATACATTCACATGATTATTTTGTGGATTTCTTTAAATTGATTGATTAAATATATTTTGGTATATAAATGACTATACTAATTTTAGTATGATATCTATCATAATATTATGGCTACTCTAACTTAAAACTATGTACTCATGTACTACTACATCAGGTTTGACATATAGGGTCTAATTTAACCACGCCGATAATTCTAGTAACCGAGGCTCTAACGGGTCGATGGCTGATGAACTATCGGCACTAAATGCGGAAATCCTAAATCTTGTTATTTCGACCTATATATGGGATAAATGAGATGGGCACCTGACAAGTATGTGAGTAGGCCGACTTCATACCAAATAACCTTGTATTTCTTTATGACGTGTCTTCCAGTGATTGTTAGGACTTACTTACAAATGTCTTCAAGTCATTATTTACTCATAACAAAGCCACTAAGCTAGTAATATATATATATAAGTCATAAAAGTAGTAAACTTATTGATGAGACTCTGTAACGTCATTGACTGAATTCTATGGAACATGTTTTACACATATTCAGTCGTGGCTTGCTCGACTACATGAACTTTACATTTCATTGAAAATAGTCAAAATGCAACAATGAATAGGTTACGTATATATTAGCATTCAAAGTTCTGCTGGTTCTCTACAGGCTAAATTTTAACCGAAACAAAAAGCTAAGATGGTTTCCAGAAGATCCCTTTACACGAGAAGATTTGCAAGTCAAACACACTTTATTATTACAGTCATAGTGAGGACTTTGATCAACAAGGATTTTTATTGTATATCAACTTTTATCCAAAAAGAACTGGATATTTAATATTAAACATAAAATTTAGTGAACTCGATCTCTATCTATTTCTGCCCTTACAAGATTCTTTCAGAAATTCTATAATGATTTTATGGGCTTAATATAGTATTCCCAGTTTCTAAAAACACTTATGGAAAGAATAAAAATATATGAAAAACTGAGTACTCACACAGTCAACAAACAATCTATTAAGATATTTTACATAACACTAGCCGTATCTTCTAGGAATTTATAGATGATCTGCCTACCCTAATGACACTGACTGTTTTTTTCTTTATTTAAACTAGCCTTTCCTACTACATTCAACCATTACTTCACATTTCGACAATGTTTAGTATTGACTGAAATTCAGTAGTTACTTTAACTGCGATTCAAGTATCAGAGTTTAACTCACATTTATCGAAATCCTTGCCCCCTTCCCTACGTAACAGGTTTCAGAAGACTTGTCTATATGTTTACGAAAGCTTCGTCTAGAACTCGCTTATCAAATGTTATGAACAGAAGTTGCAGTGTTTTAGTTGATAACGAATGGACGGTCACCTTCCATTTGGACGAAAATAACGTTCGTACATAATCTACCTTCGTAATCAGACAATCAATTTATTTATGCAAAACTTAAGATCTCGCCATAAAATTGTCATGGTCAACCATGAATATTCTTTCATTTGTTTACATACAATGAAATGAATAATCAACACCACCAGTGACTAATTCGTCACTAAATGTCTTCTGAACATATGAAGAAATATATTGGTAAATAAGAGACGTGATCATCAAATTAATATCACTTTAAGAAGGATTAACTCGAAATCATCTAAAAATATTGTCGAAAACTACTCACCTTATTAGCTGAAACTGTATCTTGGTCTAGTTCTGCTTGCTGTAATTGAGTAGTATGCCATTCAATATGTTCTCTAAAATAGAATCATAGTATTGCTTTAACTATAAAATCTATTAAAAAAAGACGTGTACTCTTGATTAAGATTAAAATACAACGAACCGTGTAGGCTATACCAGAGACAAATATGATATTCTTTCACTGTTTCTAACAATTTTCAACAGAATAATGGTTAACATTTTCACATTATTAAAATCACCAACTTAGAAATTGAATGCACTTGGCATTCACGTTGAAATATAGATTACCGAAATTAAATCGATGTTTAAAATCAGTTGAAAATACAGAATTCCTAGGAACCGTTTAAGCAGTTATCCTACAATTATACGTGGTAATTTAAGTTAATTATCCGTCCATATAAATGTGACTAGTGAAAATAACTGACAGTAATTATTTTAAAAACATTTGCTATTAGTTAAAGCAACGGTTTTTGATACAGAAATTCCTAGTTGGCTAGAATCCGTGGCAGTACAATCTATTTTCACATAACATTGACAACAGGATACCGACAGACTATTCTTGTATCAACTGTTTAAATATTACAGAAGATCCATGAGCAACATTTGTGTAAGAAGCGTAAGTATTATTGATATATGAGTAATCATAACAATCAGATGGTAAATAGGTTTTAGTAATGAGAGGAAAAGTACTTAATTTAACAGAACTTGTTAAATACAATTTTCTAGAGAGAAAGTATTCCGAGTTATAAAATGCTTGAATTTCCTCAATCGTTACAATTAGCCGTGCTCATTCGTTTACATATTCAACCATCTGTAGATATCACCATAAAGTTTAATAAATGCAAATTTATTACTTAATGTTATTATTGTGGCTAATCCCTCTTCAAACGAGATATTTATGGAGGTTTATTGGGTATCTAGGAAAAATCATAAATGTATGATTATTTGAGAGACGGACTATTATAGTTCCAACACAAACAATGCAGTAGCTCTATCAAGTGATATTATGTGATAAGCTGCCTTTAGTACGTGTGTCATTATTGCGTTAGGAGGTATTTCAGTAAAGTGACTGGATATATAAACATGTCTCGGTGGCCGTTTACTGTTTTTTCAAAATCCATTGGACAAATTCGTGCTAAAAGTCTCACTGTAGTTATTTAAATTGTCTAATAGTTTGCTTAGTTATAATATATTTGTTTAATTTTCTTGTACATATGTTTATCAAAACTGACAGAGGCAATAACTCCCAACCTGTACCAACAGGAATCAAACTAAAGGATCATATTAATGCCAGTAAAGTTCACAGGAGTGCTGCTCAAGATATGGTTTTAGACTGGCAATCAAACAAACCATTAAGCCGATTTACTATTAGAGGGAAAATAACATTACGGTAAATGATATAATTGGATATTTTTTCTCTGATGACCAATCAAAATAAGCGTCTGTTCTGATAGTGATTCTTATAAAGCGCTGTTAAAAGTAATCGAACATTAAGTTAATTGTAAGCTAAGTGTATTACATTTATTTGTAGTTTGTATAATCACTATAAGTATTCGTATTTTCGGGACCACGTTTTCTTTATTTGTCACTTGATTTAAAAGTGTTATACTACGTTTTATAAATACATAAGCTCGAATGAAAATCAGTTCAAATTAATATTGATTAAATATATGGTCCAAACTATTAAGACAGTAACTGAATAGTTGGTTTTTAGATGGAAATATGTTTTTTGGAATAAGTTACGGAATATAGTTATTACTTCAGTCAAATGAATGTTCATCAAAAGCTTATAATGTTTCTATCATTACTGTTTAGGTCTGTAGTGCGTTGACAAATTTTTAAATGCAGTTAATATGTTTAAGAAAACTAAGTTTTAAAACTGAGACAGTAATGGACGAATATTAACCCAGAATTACAATTTATATCTTTCAGTATGTTTTTACTTTAAATTTACCCAAAAGACTTAAGAAATGCATTCGGTAAGTATATTAACTGAGAAAACTTAATTAAAGAAGACTTCCTTCTAGTGGGTTGCTTCTCTAAATTATTGAAATAGAATTTACAGGTGTTTATCGATGGAAAGTGCCTTCCATCTTATTTTGTTGTGTTTTAGTTTACAATCTATCTTCTACAGAATGATTTCGCAGTCAATAATTTTAGGCTTGGCTTTGAAAATTGGGATCAAAAAGTTATTGTTGTTTAGTACTGGATAATTCAGACAGTTACATACTAGGCTAAGTTACCTTATATCACCAGGAGGATTATTTTAGAATGATTGCTATTAAGGCTACTTCAAACTCGCAATAATGGCAGTAACTAACAAACATTTCCAACTTAAGATATATACTTACCAGTAATGGTCGTTTAGTGGATGACCTAAGAAATTTGTCACCAGGACAGAACGGCAAAAACATAATTTTAAAAGCATAATCTTGCAGTAAGTATTAGTTCGTCTAAAACCAAGGCATCGATTCAAAATAGTACAACTAGCGAATTAGCCGAAGATAAGTGATCTTTTAAATGGGACAATGCACACTTTTATCTATAATGTAAGACTACAATCTGCGTCTAAGCAATGATAAAAGGTTGCTTGTTAAAGAAAATTACCACCAAATTAAGCAATTAAATTCTGCGATCTATCTAATTTCTTTTAAACAACGATGTGCGACAAATGAGAAACTAGGAAGTTAGTTTTTTTATTTGTTGACTAATAGTTCTATACTATTTGATTATGCCCCGATCGATTGTTTTTTCTAAATAGCTTCATCCATAATATCAATCATTACTAAGTTAAATTACTATGGTATCGAACTAAGAAACAGGATCATACTTACCGGGTTTAGCTCAAGACGAAACGAGGCTATTTGTAGTGCACTATGATTTTTAGATTTTTATTTGGATTTTATTTTCAACTAAAGCTTTGTGCCGATCATCTCAATCTACTAATTAATACATACTCACCGAAACTATTTTATCGTCAAGGGTATGAAATAATCTTTGGCTAAAAACTGCCGACTACCTTTTCAAATGTTTGCAACGATAAACTTCTGCATGACTCAAATCATCTCAATGATATAGCATCTTTATATAAATGGCTAAAAATAAATTAGTGGTTTGGTTAAAAAAACTTGTTTGGATTTATTTTATACCTACTTTAGTCCAGCTTTTACTTGATTAAAAAATGCCCTTGCACGTATTATTTTAGGTGTCTTATGAACGGTTGGTAAGGCTCGGCAATTAGGCAATCCAATAGTCATCGTTTCAGCCTTCGCATCAACTTGTCTAACCGAAATAACAGATCCCCTCGTATTTTGCACATTTTCGAGATTCGTTGATTGATTTTTGTTTGAAACTTTTGGTAAATTGTCGCTCATACTTGAATTATTATTTGGCTGTAAATCGGCCCACATTTTAAAACTATACGTGTCAGAATTAATTTTTTCCAGTGCTTGTGGAAGTGAATAACTAAATCCTTTACGATTTTGTTGACTAAGATCATTGAGAATCATATGATTAGATTTTGAGTACTCGCTAACACCACTGTTCATCAATAAGGGTTGAAGTGTTTTAAGTTTGTAGTATTCAGAACTGTTGACTTCTTTTGAAAAGGTAGCTTCATCCTTGTTCTAAAACAAACGTAGCAATAATTGAAATGAACTTATAAACAATGTTGTAACATTATATACTCTTTATACACTAACTAGTATTTTGTGAATCGCAGAATAAACTTATTACAGAAGAGGTCCCTAATATTAGTACCAGAATTTTGATTGAAATACCTTTAGGTTTAGAAAACTTTGAGATTTAAAACACATTAGTAGTATCATTCACCAGAGATGTAATCACCTCGATTTCAAACTAGATTTCTCTAATGTCAGTAACTCCTAGTCTTTGGTTGTTGTTTCTACTTTTAAAAGGTGAAACGTCTCATATAAACAGATAGTATACTTATGATTAAGGATGGTATATAATCGTAGAATCCACCGTAGGTGTGCATTATCAATATAATCAAATATTAGAAGTTGATTTCAGAACAAAATATTGTCAATACAACACTCTAATTAAGTTTAACGGATGTATTTAATTTTACAGAGTTCTGATGCTTTAGAGTTGAGTTAACTATCTTTCGAATTTGTTATGATGATTCATTTTGCTCCGTTGTAGCCTTGATCCGGTTAATTTTAGTATTCCATACTACATAACCGAACTTTTACTCCACTTGTAATTTGTTAGTTCCAATCTTGACCCATTATTTATTTCTATTAACAAACCTTTTTCAATTTATACACTCCATCCAATTCAAATCGCCTCCAGGACTATCACTTTTATCTGAACATACTCTATCTAAACCCTTTTAATTCATCTCTATCCCACTTTCTTATTTCTCTTAACAAACAATACGATTTTGTCAGGTTTATGGTAATTTTCTCAGGTTATCTTGATTCCAATTAACTACCTGTAAGTATTTGAGAAAAATGTTACTAAATACAATAAATTCAATGTATTCTACAAACATTATAATTCTAGCTTTGTTAAAATTCGTAAAGGAAACAAATTGTATGAAGCTCGTGGTTGTATAGTTGTTGATAACTGTCTGCTGCTATTAATGAACTATGGTTTTAATTTGAAATCAACCTAATTACAACGTAATTAAAATCTGTATGGTCAAAACAGGAAGATATACCGAATCCAGACAAGTAATGAAGGTTTTTAATCTTGTTTGTATTGAGTAGTACCTTTGAACAGACCCAATATCAACTAGCCATTGCAATTTTTTCCGAAAATATATTCTTATATTTGAGATAGTAAGCCGAAGCATCTGCTAGAAAGTAATGTTTCGCAAACAATGATAAACATATGAACTTCTATAATTATTCCTTCGTAAAATGGAGACAATGAGAAACGAAAATTAGTACATCGGCCTTAGGTAGACTTCTATGAAGCAACCTTTAAAACGAATAGTACAAATCTATCGACAACTTTTTGGCTCAGCTAGATAAATCTCAGCAAGTGTTGCGATAATGTAAGGTGTTTGTTTAACTTTTTACTAAATACTTCCACAAATTGTCTTCGCAGAAGACTAAATCGTTAGTTTTCTAGCAGGTTAAGTGTACAAATCAAAATTGGATATGCGTCCTACGACAAATTAAAGGTCTAAAATCTAAGGATCTAGACCTATAGGTTAATACAAAATATACACTATTTTTGGCCATAATGAAACATTTCATAACAATCCTTTATTTTAAGCTATCACTTTACGAGATTTTAGTTCAAAACAATATTTAAATTTATTATGACGAATTAAGTCGTGTAAGACGACTAATAAAATTTGGGAAATATCGAGAAGTTAATTCGTCTTAGTCTGGTACACGTATAAAGTGCCAGTCAGCTTCAATGCTAGTACAAAACCCAGGACAATTACCTAGCTTTTGGACCACTAAGTTAAGCCATACTGGCTGATAAACAGGCAACGTTAATCGTAGTAAGCTAGGTCCCACATTAATCTCTCTTCAACGAGGTTCAAAATGCGGACCACTAGGTGCAAGCCACAAATTCTAAAGTTTTTGAGTTCCGTCCCTTGTACAAGTGCAAATGCACACTGATTAGGAGCCCTTCGCTAAAGCAAAGTAACTGTCAAGTAATTACTAGATTTTTAGTAGTTACTAAACTGAGTCATCTGGTGATATAGAATTCGATGAACTTCATAGCATAATATAGCATTATATCTATATAGCTGTTAACGGTGATATTTCATCCGTGTCATGTTTTGGCGTTAAAGCATACGCGGCAAGTATAATCTGTAAATTTGAAACATATCTTTGCGTCCTTAGAGGATTACCAGAAAGATATATTTAAGTAACACCAACAAATTAGATTTGACTGAGGTTGTCAAATCAGTGAGGCCTAGAAAGCTGCTACTATGTGCAAACTTCTACCAGTCAACATAAACGAATGGTTTATGAAATGATACTGACTAAAAAATCAATACTGATAAGCTGAAGTTGTAATATTTCCGAATGCACCTGATATTCATATGATCATGATATATATATATTGCCATAGTAATAAATATTTATGGAATTAAAAATACTTATATTGAAATTATCACCATAATGCACCATCAGAGCTGATTATCTATGACTTACTATTCTAAAAGGCTGTTATTAAAATGCTGCTACTCATTTATGACTTTGACTAACTGGCATATTTTTGATGCACGTAGGAATGGTTTACTTTATCCCCAATATTTTACCTTTCAAAGCAAATTCAGTGAAACATACTGGGTCAAAAATTTATCAGGAAAACAATTTAATAAGACTGTATATAAACTAGACGCAACAAAACAATAACAGTAGTTTCTAAGTCTTTTTAATAGAAAATAAAGTGAAGTCAAACAGTCACGGCATTGCTTATTATATTTTCTCCTAAAACGTAATTATAAAAATTTTAGAATGATGTCGCGGAAAAGAGTCAGATATCTTGATTTCGGGTGCTTACGTTTAAAATCCGTTAGTAAAATGGTTGTAATTACGTTATGTACCCAAACAATATTTTAATAATAAGAACGTTTAAGCAAATCGCTCCTGCTAAATCATGTTTAAATGTTTCAGTACGGCCCTAGATCCTCAACAGTGTTCAGAGGATCAGTCTAAAAATTAGTTTGCAAAATTACTCTCGGGGATATCAAACTTTCATCAGAAAGGATGATATGACTTTAAGGTAAATAAATGAGTTACTTAGACCTGAATTTGCGCTATAAAGTCTCGACTTACTTTCCTAGGACTTTTTCCTTTACCTTGAAATACAGATACTCGCTTCATATCATCTTGACTACCCGAAGATATTCCAAGATTCCTACTGACTGTTTCATCATAAGCCGACAAAAGAGAATAAAAGTCGGCAGCTCGAAAAGACGTGCGATAGTCAGGATTTTTATCATAAATATTTATCATTCTCGGAGATTGAAAGCATATAACAGTAATCAAAAGTGTTCCCTTTCTTGATAATAAAAACAAAATCCTAAAGTTTATCCATTGGAAAATATCAAAGTTAAATGTGTACAATAAGTCACTTTTAAGTTTCCCCTAGTATGTTTATTATAACTAAGCATTTTTAGATGTCTTGAAGAATTATCTCAATTCGTTAACAGTAATTTGCAGTTAAATTCTGCTAGGCTACGTCAGTATATGTTCAATATCTTAAATGGTTGTTGATTTCTTTCGTAACGGACTTCTGTTAGGCAGATTACTGGCACTTGTAATTGTGAATTGAAATATGGTGCTGCTGTAAATCTTAATTACGTGTTAATTATTTTTAAATAACTTCATGGTGCATGCTGAGAATACTTGGAAATTTTCAAACATGATTGCCACTAAAGAGAAGAATGCAAATTGACATTTAAAACTATGACATTCTAATTCAAACTTGTAAGCAATTTCATTAAGCGCAATTAAAAGAATACAGTGACGTTTTTCCCAGCTTAGTAAATTTCGTAACTTCTGCAGCCACACCTGCTACCAGAATGTCATTTTGCATTAATTGAAGAAATTTCCTTTAAGGCATCATCAAAGGAGGGAGTTTACCCACAATCAATTAGTAAAAATTATGGCAGCCAATCACTAGTCTTCACGATATTTTGCATGTTGTAAATTTTCCTTACTGCGAAAACACAAAAACATAACACCTATTGATATTCTACCATTTTTCACACAATGTGATGAAAAAATTCTGTACAAAATTAAATAAAGACACTTCAATACTCCATATATTTTCAAATTATTCAATGATAAAAATACTAAAAACACACAATTCGAGAGAACTTTAAAAAAACTTTGCACATTCGAAAAAGTCCCATTAAGCAGAGGAATATATTTCGTGCAATAAACAATATTTATATTCAAAAAAATTCACTATAAGATATAAAGGTTTCCTGGAAACATGAAAAAACAACACAAAACCTAAATAAATTTTAAACTATATGGTTTACACGACGACACCATAAGGTAAGCACAGACGTCAAGAAGCTTCACAACATCGCAAGCTATCATATGAACCAATATCTAACGCATTAGCTTTTATCTATTGGCCGATACGTCTCGGGGTCCTAGTTAACCAATTAGGCAGAAAGGAGTGAGCTGTAGTGGTAAATGATCCCCTTAATAAGTAGTTGCCTAGGCTCTCGTCATTGATGCTGACCATATTTGTTTTAGCGAACACGATTATTTGAAGGCGCTTGGTCATACATCGCCACCATATCACGACACAACATGGGAAGCAACTCTCTCTAGTTAGCTAGCCTATGCTTTGCTATACCACTGACGCTCTACTCACAGCCAAATATAACCTCTCCTCCATCCTTCGTACGTGTGGGTTTCATCGTTAGAAGTTTCTCTAGTTATGCGAAAAACGTCACTTGGATATATACCGGGTGCACTTCACATGTGTGCTGAACGTGTGATTAAGCTCAACTTAAATGTTGATACATTCTGGTCGTTGTTTTATATCTTAGCCTGTTGAATTGGCATTCACTTCACATTTATTTCTCATAAACGCATCGTTAGCAGCTTCTAGCATATACACTTATCCTACTGCCTATATATGTGTGCTATTCAATGTGGCGTACGGGAATTTATGAATGTAGTGGAATTATGCTATTACTGAACTGAATTTAGTTATAATCCGATGTGTATAAGAAATAATAACTTATATCTCAAACGTTGATAAAACACGTAACTTTAATGATCCATTCACAGTTATGTATAATAAAGCATGAGGAAAGGAAAGGTTTTATTCTCAAGTATCTCTTGTACATGAGAGCATACCGGTTTACGGGCATGACCGGGATGACATGGTTTTATCTACATACAACGATTTTGGTAGTCATTGATAGGGGATTCACATTATATGAAAGCATTAATTAAAAACAAGGCCAACGATATCAAAGTTTACAGTACTAAGGTACCAGAGATTGGCATTGTATTATAGCGCACTTCTGACAAACAACCGCGCGATTTTCGTCGCTGGCACTGCAATTCCAAGAGACGGCTGGGTGTAAAAAGAATGAACCAAACAGCGTATTCAAGTACGGGACAAGGCCGACAGTACTTAGAACTTGGATAAGGACGCCAACCAAGCACATGTATAGGGGGGGGCATTCTTCTATTGTGGTGGGATCTATGTGGGTTGATTTTGAACAGTGAGTTATTGATGCATCTAGTACGTTGTCGGCCAGCCTTAGGAGTAAGTTGCTTTAAAGGAGACCCATTCCTTGTGAGAGCAATCCATAAATTCGGGAAGAAGCTAATATAGAAGAATACACAAAATGGTAAAAAATGAAGTCAGCTGGTAAATTTAAAACGATTAGTTTTAAACCAGAATCTTCTTTCTTCTGTTATTTCCCCTTCTATGACGTCCATAATAGCAGCGTTTTAAGTTCATATCCCTAATGAGCCATCACTGATTAAGTGGAGGTTAAGAGGAAAGTCGTGGAGTATTTTGAACAAATATTTAGATGCTAGATATATTATTTCAAGTACTACTTCGTAGTATCTAGTCAACATACACGTGTTACATATCGAGCGTGCCATCTAATAGTAGTCGGCAAGCAGTAAATTACCTTGTGTTCTTCTGCCTCTTAAATCTATCTCTTACTAGACAAACCTGTATCCGGTCTCTACAAGAAAGATAATGATAATTCAACAGCGGCTATTTACGAAACAAGGACTAAATGACATAGTTGACATAGAAAGGGACTATTTATGTCATCAGAGACCCAACCCAGCTAACTGTAAAAAAAAGTCTAACGTGAATAGTATGATATAATTCACTAGCAGCCTGAATGAAGAACAGAACAATATTCAATAAAATTGTGGTGACTATTAAAAAAAAATAAACCGAGTAAATACGACAAATCTTAACGTGAGTACCTCCAACTAAGTTTCAAAAAAGATGTATGTAGTATACCGACTACCAGGCATTCTTCCAATTTCAAGTTTGCAAGTGATTACAGAGGAAATTTTTCTCTCGATATTATTATATGTGACTACAAACATTTTCAATCAAGCAAAGGTAGCAAGCTAGTAGGGTAACACCCTTTACTGTTCTTTTGGTTGTGAACTCTTTGACAATTTTTGTGTCAGACTTGGTCTGTCTTGTTACTACTCCAGTTTTGTCTGGTTATCTTGTTGGTATATTTCCGAACTAGTGCTATTTAGGTTGCTTTTCAGCAGAACAGATTTGCGGCTGCTAACAAGTGGTTCTAATTATGTACGTCAATCTGAACTGAGGCTATACCGGATAGGATTGGGGTTACAGTAACCGATATTATTTTTCCATATATATAATCACCTACAACTACAAGTGCCCCGCTACTACAACGAGCTTCGAGAGTCATAGCTTTTCGTGGCTCTTTTTATGTCATCCCTAGTGGAAACAAATAACATCTTGTTGAGAGGTAGTGTTTCATTTTAAATTTATCTTAATCCACATATAGCTGTAACTGATTTCAACATATTTCTGATTTAGTGTCCACACTAGAAATAACCATGGTAAAAACTCTACCGAATGAAAGATATCTACACTTGCAAAACCCACTAAATGATCTGATTCCCTTACGACCTAACATAATGAGTCCGCGTGCCATTGGGCTAAAGTTAAGACTCCCGCCTACAGGCCTGTCCCGGTTTTAAAATCACCATTTTTCTCCAAACCTCATATTACACTAGATTCTACGCTGATTGATATAGACGAAGTAATCCCAGAATTCGCCGAAACGTCAGTACTTTACACCACCAACTAGACGCCATTAGATCTGCAACTAGCTTCTATCAAGTTGCAGTACTTAACATCCTCAATAAGGCTCATCGCGATGCCGACGAGGTAGTGATGACATAAAGTTAATACAAAATTCACTCACTGAAATTCATTACAAACTCAGATAACTGCCCCCTCCGTCAGTGTGCTTGTGGAATAGAAAGATCGATAGAAATTTTGACATTAATACGAAAGCCGAATATCTGTTAGAATTTGTCGATGAAGAGGTGATGAAATGCACTGTAACTTTATACAATGCTATAATGCACAATGCGCATAGCCACACACATCCTTATCAGGTAGAGGCATGTGCCTCCGAGTATGTGGCATGAACAATGCCATCTGCTTGGTCACTCGTTTTAGAAAAATACTAGATAAGAATACTTGCCGTCGATTATTTAAGTTCAGTAGTTCTTAAGATGTTAGAAGATATCGTAGTGTGAAGCAAAAACATTAGTTTACTGATTTCTTATATACATGTGAAATTCATTGCTGGCCTAATATTTTGTCGACGCCGTTATACGAGATATGTATCAACTGTAGTACATAATCACATCCATCCTGAGATTACTCTCTCAAAGTGACCTATCAGAATGGTATACACGTGCCACCAGTCAGCCCAACAATTACGAAAATAGGTATGCGAAGTGAAACGAGATATATTAATCTGGATATATCAACAGATTCCAAGTAAACTAGTAGTTCCTAGAGTCTCACTGATGTTGCGCGATGTGCGGATACTAACCACGTTAGTTCAAGCCGCCTTTATTCCGTAAAGATTATTCTAAACACATTAAATGACAAACAACTAATAAATAAAATGGAATACAATGCCATAGGTTGTATCACCTCAGGTTTAACAGCCTACAACAGAAATGGATGTCGATTTGGTAGGGCTCAACTCGTTTTATTTGTCCATATTGCAATTAACTCGGGTGATTTTGATTCAGATAATTACTGAAGAACGGGGTAACAATCCTCTACCATCAGTGAGCTGGCTATATCACTTCGTAGGGCCTCGTGATGACACAAGACTTCCTGGGTTTGACATAATAGGCTACACAATCTGCCAACATAAGTGCTTATGATTTATTTTGAATTTTCTTAACTACTTTAACATGGGACAATCTAACGCTATTATACTCCATGGTGTTACTCCTTTTACGTAACGGCAAGTATGACTGTTAGTCTAATTTCTTGAGGGAAATTTTATGACCACCTGGAGCAGCCAATGTACACATCATTTTGGCTGAGAGTATCTTCTGGCTGATGGTCAGGTCAAGACGCAAACGTTGCATAGTCAGGTGGAAAATTTATTTAACACTTTCTCAAAAGTTATCAGTGGAAAGATGATAGCACTCACACAACTGCTAATCGTTTCTGTGTTGTTTCCTCAAAGTCGTTGTGTTTTCCATGCCGCAACACACAGAGAAGTTATCCTAGCAAGAATTATGAACTGTTAAGGATGGTTCCAAGTGATTTGCTCGTCACAACTGCATCATAGGGGGGAAAGGCGTTTTCTTAGACGTTATTTATTAGATGCTGGTCGGTCGATAACAAGCAGTCATCTGGATGATGTTTCATCACAATTGTATATTCTATCGTCTCCTAAATACTTGAATAGCCCTCACTTGTTAGTAGAGGTTGCGAACAGCATGTTGGACAGATGGAGAAAGATCAAGTAATGGGATAGGGAGCAGCGGGTACTACGAAGCAACACTTGAAATAATATATCTAGCATCTAAATATTTGTTCAAAATACTCCACGACTTTCCTCTTAACCTCCACTTAATCAGTGATGGCTCATTAGGGATATGAACTTAAAACGCTGCTATTATGGACGTCATAGAAGGGGAAATAACAGAAGAAAGAAGATTCTGGTTTAAAACTAATCGTTTTAAATTTACCAGCTGACTTCATTTTTTACCATTTTGTGTATTCTTCTATATTAGCTTCTTCCCGAATTTATGGATTGCTCTCACAAGGAATGGGTCTCCTTTAAAGCAACTTACTCCTAAGGCTGGCCGACAACGTACTAGATGCATCAATAACTCACTGTTCAAAATCAACCCACATAGATCCCACCACAATAGAAGAATGCCCCCCCCTATACATGTGCTTGGTTGGCGTCCTTATCCAAGTTCTAAGTACTGTCGGCCTTGTCCCGTACTTGAATACGCTGTTTGGTTCATTCTTTTTACACCCAGCCGTCTCTTGGAATTGCAGTGCCAGCGACGAAAATCGCGCGGTTGTTTGTCAGAAGTGCGCTATAATACAATGCCAATCTCTGGTACCTTAGTACTGTAAACTTTGATATCGTTGGCCTTGTTTTTAATTAATGCTTTCATATAATGTGAATCCCCTATCAATGACTACCAAAATCGTTGTATGTAGATAAAACCATGTCATCCCGGTCATGCCCGTAAACCGGTATGCTCTCATGTACAAGAGATACTTGAGAATAAAACCTTTCCTTTCCTCATGCTTTATTATACATAACTGTGAATGGATCATTAAAGTTACGTGTTTTATCAACGTTTGAGATATAAGTTATTATTTCTTATACACATCGGATTATAACTAAATTCAGTTCAGTAATAGCATAATTCCACTACATTCATAAATTCCCGTACGCCACATTGAATAGCACACATATATAGGCAGTAGGATAAGTGTATATGCTAGAAGCTGCTAACGATGCGTTTATGAGAAATAAATGTGAAGTGAATGCCAATTCAACAGGCTAAGATATAAAACAACGACCAGAATGTATCAACATTTAAGTTGAGCTTAATCACACGTTCAGCACACATGTGAAGTGCACCCGGTATATATCCAAGTGACGTTTTTCGCATAACTAGAGAAACTTCTAACGATGAAACCCACACGTACGAAGGATGGAGGAGAGGTTATATTTGGCTGTGAGTAGAGCGTCAGTGGTATAGCAAAGCATAGGCTAGCTAACTAGAGAGAGTTGCTTCCCATGTTGTGTCGTGATATGGTGGCGATGTATGACCAAGCGCCTTCAAATAATCGTGTTCGCTAAAACAAATATGGTCAGCATCAATGACGAGAGCCTAGGCAACTACTTATTAAGGGGATCATTTACCACTACAGCTCACTCCTTTCTGCCTAATTGGTTAACTAGGACCCCGAGACGTATCGGCCAATAGATAAAAGCTAATGCGTTAGATATTGGTTCATATGATAGCTTGCGATGTTGTGAAGCTTCTTGACGTCTGTGCTTACGCTATGGTGTCGTTGTATTTTGCGGTTGTATTTGCATCCTCAAACCGCTGAATTCCGAACGAAACACCAATTTTGTTTTTAATCAATTTTCGTTTCGAACTTTAGCATATGATTAAACAATCTGGCATTTATGACTATCTAGTTATTTGAAATTACCTGTTTTTGAAGTAAGCTACAAGTTTTGATTAGCAAAAATAACTACTTTTTAATTCTTTGTTATATTTGGCTCAAGATATTTAGTAGCTCGCTAATCCACTTAAAGTGGCCTCTGGATTGTTCAATTAAATTGCGACGTTATTTCATTCAGTTAGCACTATTCTTGATAAGTGTAGAGGTACTTTTGTTTCTAGACGTAGATCGCAACGAATTAGAAGTTCGTTAATTGAGTTCGAAATTTTGATTACCTGAAGAGAATTGACGATTGAACATTTAGTTCTTAGGTTCTCATTTTTTACAGTCAGCTGCGCTATGAATGAGAAATACGATGTTGTTGTCTTAGGGACAGGTTTAAAAGTAATGCCCTATTTTCATTACTATGATTGAATTATTTGTAGGAGTGTATACTTAGCAGTCTAATGTCTATGGAAGGGAATAAAGTTCTCCATATTGATCGAAACAGTTATTACGGTGGAGATACCACATCCATAACTCCTATCGAGTCACTATTCCAGTGGTTCAAAGTTACTGCCGATACCACTAAATTTCAGCGTGGCAGAGACTGGAATGTTGATTTAGTCTCTAAGTTCTTAATGGCGAATGGTAAACTTATTCACTTGTGTGTTAATTTCCTGTACAGGGAAATTAGTGAAAATCCTTGTTGACACTGGTGTGACTCGGTACTTAGAATTTAGAAGTGTAGAGGGGATCTATGTTTATCACGCAGATTGTATTCACAAAGTACCGTGTAATGAAGGCGAAGCACTTAATACAAGTATGGTAAAGTTCATGCCTCTCATTTTACAGAATTAATGGACCTCTTTAAAAAGCGTCGTTCTAGAAAGCTGTTGGTTTGGGTGATGAATGTAGACGCAGATAATCCCTCCACATGGAATTATATTTATCCTTCGCCAATGGATATAAAAAAAGATAATATTTCCCACGCCTTCAATAGTTTTAATATCGACAAGGATACTCAAGTAAGTAATTATATATTTATGTGAACCAGGAGCATTAGTATACTCTTTTGGATATATATACTCAAAAGAAAGTGTCTTCTGTACATAGGCGTTTTTAGTTTCCTGCTTTTTACTCTAATAAGTGGTTTAACGTTCTCGTAATAAACATAATTGCTTATACTATAATTTTCCCATTTAGGATTTTATAGGGCATGCAATATGTTTGTTCCAAGATGATTCATACAAAGAAAACATCCCTGCAATTGAGGTGATAAGTCGTATTCAGCTCTACAGTCAGTCGGTTTGTCGGTTTGGTAAATCTCCATATCTTTACCCCCTCTATGGACTTGGTGAATTATCCCAAGCTTTTGCCCGTTTGTGTGCTGTTCATGGTGGTACTTACATGCTTGATAAAAAAATTGATGAATTAGTGATGGAAAACGGACAAGTTGTTGGGGTTAAGTCAGGTGACGAAGTTGCTAAATGTGACATGGTTATTTGTGATCCAAGTTACGTGCCCAGTTTGGTGAGAAAAGTTGATCAAGTAAGTTAAATGTCCTAATCTTACTTATTTGACACCTTACAAACTTATGGAACAAACGTAGCATATGGTCGTTTGTTGTCGAAATATGATTAGCAAAGGAGGAACTCGTAGCAACTTATAATTTTCATGTAGGTCTGTTGACTCCATAAGTGAATGTAACTGGGTTTCGTATTTTTAAGCTTCTATTTTTTGTACTGTTATTATTATCTTTATTTTTAATATTATTGGTTTGACTGTTTTTCTAAGATCTCTGCATGCTCAAATCCACTCCACCCACATGTGAAGCTGTTTCGTTTAGTCGTGTAACATTCCCTTTTCTTTCAAATCATACCGAGTCTTTCTATATTTTCAGTGTTTTATTCTAACACATTCTGTTCAGTCATCCTGTGGACCACATTTCTACACTTACTTTGTGATACTGCATAACCTTAAATGACCTAACAAACTCAGCCGTTAGTATACGGATAATTTAAGGCAACTATGCGTGCAAGCAGCAAATGTGATTCTTAGGATTTATTCTTCAAAAATAATAAAAAGCCATTTGTGAATTAAATTATCCCTTTCCGGTCTCTCTCAAGGTTGTTCGGGCAATCTGCATTCTGGCACATCCTATTGCTGAAGTACAAAACTCTTTGTCAACTCAAATTATCATTCCTCAAAATGAAGTTAATCGAAAACATGGTAAGAACATCCGATACATGTATGATCCAGTAATATGATTATTTTTAGATATTTACATCTCATGTGTATCTCATCAGCATAATGCTTGTCCTGATGGTTTCTTTTTGGCCCATGTTGCAACAACTGTTGAAACATCTTTTCCAGAGAAGGAGCTTGAGCCCGGTTTGAAACTTCTTGGATCAATTGAACAAGTGTTTTATTATGTACAGGATCTTTACGTACCAATTGATGACGGCCGTAAATCTCGGGTATGATGAGTGTAAATTAAAAGGACTAATATTATTATCTTGTCTCAGAAAAACTACTTTCGCTCTTTTCCTCTGAACGATGTTCTTACCTTTATCATATTATTATTCATTTGTGTCACAGGGGGTGGGTAAAATAACCATAACTATTATTATAATGTACGTAGTTTCTCTGATAATTTTCTGTTTCCTGATGAGCTGCGGCTTGCCAACCTATAGTTTCACCCTAATCGCCTCATATTAACATAGGGACGGTTGTCTATGCAACAGTATGTGTAGTAAGTTTCAGCTAATAATTTTGTCAGAATATAGGTACAATTTGGTGTCTTTCGTTGCATAGGTAACAGGTTGTTAATATTACATCGATAGCTGGTGTTGTGTCAGTGAATCAATTCATATGATAACATCCTGAAATGGTTAATGCGGTTAAATTACTAATTGATTCAAGGAACTAGTCCCTGAATCTCAACTAAACTGGTTCTAGTAGACTATAACTATTCAGCTCATTGTGTATTATTATGAAATTAAAGGCTATTTTTTCATACATAATATTTGATCAGTTTATTATGACTTATAAGATAGTAAATTTTCCATGGCGAATAAAAACGAGGGTTACATCTCATCCATTAATCTTCTAATTTTACCCTCTTCTAAAACATGCTTAGCAATTCTTTGTCAGCACGGAGAAAATCCGGTTGCTTACTTAATTTTAACTTCTACTGTAAATTACAACAGTCTTTTGTACACAGAATTTCACATTACTGTATATTCTTGCTCGCCACTTAATATAACAAATGGTTGCTGATTTACGTGATTGTGCAGCGCACTGGAACTGAAATTCTGAAGTTGAATAAAGTTCTAACCTAGACGAAACTTAAAATTACATAGCTTCAAAAACACATTTGGTGGATTATTCACTTTTACACCAATTTATCAAACAGCTAGAAACTAGTATGCATCAGTCCAAGTTACGATATCACATTAGCATAACGATATGAGATCTTTATTAAGAAAGTTGAAGTAATTACAGTGTATATAGCTGTGAAAAGTCATTATAGTCGTCCTTCAAATGAAAGAATGTATATGAAGTATAGGAAGTACGAAAATATGCGTTATATGGTTCCGTAATTAATTATGATCCATCTTGACCAACTTCTCCGACCACTGGTTCCGACTAACATGTAAACTGCAACCAGAAAGTTTCCTCTTTACGCTACTTAGTTCAATAGTCAGTGACTTCATGGGCTGATTTCCTATCTCGATCACTTCTTATTTTCATTTATATTGACTGCAGTTTTATGGAATACTTTTAATTAATGTTGACAGAAAATAAGTATTATTTTACCCTGGTTATTTGTGCTGTCATATGTCATTCTCCAAAGTATGAAACGTCACGTGAAGTGGGTCACACTTAAGAGTAGTAAGCAAAACCGTAGCTGGCCTGTGGTCCTTAGTCTAAAATCCTCTCTTATCTTTATTTCAGGTTTTTATCTCATCAAGTTATGATGCCTCTCCACATTTTGAATCTACTTGCACTGATGTTTTGGATTTGTATGAACGTATAACTGGACATTCTCTTGATTTTAGTAAAGTAAAAAGGCATGAAGAGGTAAATGACTAAACATGCTTATCCAATTTAGCTTCTATAAAGTTATCGCGGATAAAATTTATTTATCCTGCTTTAAAATATTTTTTCTCATTTCCTGTCGTATCCTTATATATTCATTGACAGTTATCAAGTGTGTGATTTATGCGTTTACAATCATTACTTCTAAAATTCGTGTTTTTATTTGTTTATCAGCGCACACAGTCTTTATTATGCCTTCTCTTATAATACTCTCAGAATACTTTAGATTGAATTGATTTAAGTTACAGCTAATTGGGATTATATTCAGCTTCATTTCCTATTTACTTTTCAAGCTGAAGCTTCAGTGTGATATGTTCACTTTTTCGTAGCGCTTTTCAACCACTTTTAACCTCTGCTAAACACAGTAAACCTCATCAATTTAGTGATCTGACCGTTGTCCGTTTTTATATATGTCTGTGTGCAATAATTTTGTTTCCCCTTTCTGTGATCTTTTAAGTTACCTTTAGACAACCTTTATCCGGTGTTTACATTGAGGCGTACAGATCTTTATTTATTGCATTATCGTAATATGCATCCAGAGTGTTTATGTGACTTCTGACTTGGTAGTATTTTTAGTTGTAATCAAATCGCTTGTGATGTTGTTTCTACTTAATTTGACTTGACATTTCTGTCTGTGATAATAACGCGTGTGTGATAACTTATCAGTTTAACAGTCTCCTAGCCTTGATATAAATCCATTTTATTTCATCACTTGCTTTGAATTATTTGAACCAATTAGTTGTAATATTGAAATTCTACCCGTGATCTGATATTTGAAGTGGTTAAATAAAATATTCATTCCCTTACTAAATTCATAAACATTTTTTTAACGGATCCGAATTATTACATAGTAAACTCGGATTTTATCCACTTTCCCGACAGTTTGTCATTTTAGCCAGTTTTGTGCTTATGTAAACTGTAGATTTAATAAGTTCGACAATTAATCTCAGCAAAAACTGAAACATGAATTGTAATCGTGATTGTTTAAGAAGTAAATTGAAGGGGGGGGGTCATATTTATTTAGTGAATTTGTACATAACCAACACGTTACGTGATAGTGTTACGTTTTGTGGACTGGACAGTATGTTTTCAAAGCTTTCATTGTTTTATATGCGAGAAAGTGGTGTGCTAGGTTATCTTTGGTTTCCTCGTCCACAGCGAGGATTTTGTCTTGTCAGTTTGGTCTGAAGTCGCTAAATTGTAGACTTGTTTGTTGCCGTTAGTGTCGAAATCTGATACGGCCTTTCTGAGGCCACATTTGTCATTTAAACTGGCTTGCTTCAACGTTCGCACAGTGGCGCATATCGGACAACAGATAGGTTTGGCCATATCTCTTGGAAGCCGTAACTTCGACGTTTATTGTATATCTGAGACTCGTATTCAGAACTCTGGTGATGTACATCGTATTCGTCCCCAGTCTGGGGATTCGAAGAGTGTATCTTACGTGTGCCTATCCAAGAGGACCTGTAGCGTCGGCGTCCAGTTCCTCTGGCGTCTCACTAAGCACAAGAGTGCAAGTAACACTAATCGACCGGATCCCCATAAACGGTCTCTTATGTGTTGTTAGGGTAGAAAGCTTCATGAAAGTGATGAGAAACTGGCATCGGAATCTATGTCTATTCGTAGTCTCCGTCTGACAGACTGCAACCTGAATGCAGTCAAGAATGAGTTCCACCATCATCTAGACAATCTCATGAATGCACGTTCGACAAATTTCAATACCAGCTGAAGATTTATTTGCGCGGATCGGGCGTCTAGGCTCAGAGAAGAGTCGCTTAGGCGGCCAATGGGGACTCAGTGGTCGCACGTCAAATAACGGTGACTGTTCTCTACAACTTTGTGCAGACCATAACCTGTTTCTTGCCAGCACCAACTTCCGGCACAGCCACCGCTGATGTGTAACCTGGCGTCCTCCCTCTGGAACCCAAGCCTGTACAGATTGATCACATTGCAATAAGTTGCCGATGGCGTTGTTGTGTTCAAGACTGCCGTTCCTTTTGAAATGCCTTTTGGACTCCGAGCGTGGTTCGACTCGAGCTACACTTGTCTTGCATTTCGGTAGCCAGCAACCGTCTTGACCTAAGCGGATCAACACTAGTAAATTGGCTTTAATTTATGTTATAATCAAATACCAACCCTATTTAAGTTCTAGGTTAATTGTCAGTTCACTGGATAGCGTAGTTGAGCACTGGTTAATTTTGCATGATACCATGAGAATGACGGACGATATTTGCGGTTTTACTAAATGTTCTGCTTATGAACACTAGGTTTCTGCAAGTTTCTTGCAACTCCTTAAGACACGTGGATCAACTCCAACGACTTAGGAGCTTGATAATAAACGTATATTCTTACGTTATGGGGTCGTGAAAATGCTGCATGAGGACTGGGAAATCTGGCCGCCTGAGCATGCTTAAGAGTTGGAAATAGCAGCTGTATCTGATAATTACCGAGAGCTCTTTTAACTTGTCCGAGCCTCTGGAATCAAGAAGTCTAGTGTCAGTTAAACAAACTGTGGTACACTAATCATTAACATCCAAGATTGTCCTAGACGATGGGTAATTTTTCGAGGGTCAGTTTAACTGATCTGTTGCCCCAACAACTTCGACCGAACTGTCTTTCAATGACCGGTGACGACGGATCGGCTTAAAGAAGAGGAAGTTTGCGAAGAACTCCAACTTCTGGATCGTATCAAATTACCAGGCCTAAATGACTTGCCCCAGCTCTTATTAAAGATGGTAGTGAACTCCTAGTCAGAAATCTGACAAGGTTGCTTGAAGAGCTTAGGAAAATTGGCAGTGTTCCATTGTTTTGGAATGAAGCAATCGTTGTTTCCATTTTTAAAAAGGGCTCACGTAACCAATATGATAGTTATCGGAGGGGGGATACGTCTACTCTCGATCGCTTCCAAATTACTGGCGTCCGTCATACTTCCCTGATCATCCAAAACGTATGAAAGGGTAACTCTAGAGGAGCAGGCCTGATTTCGACCAGGGCGAGGATGTTTTGGTCTCATTTTCACCCTGCACCAAATGTTAGAACGCCATCACACTTACTACAGGCCAACAATCGTTGTATTTCTTGGTTCGTTTGACAGGACTTCTCTAGAATTGTTTGTTGGAGAAGGGCATACCTAAGAAGTTAATTATCAACTTAAAGGTTCTGTATACAAACACGTCAGGCAGAGTGAGGCTATCCAACCACTTTTCTTCATTGTTCGAATCCAACAGTGGGATTAGGTAGGGTTGCCCAATTTCATTTTTCCTCTTTAAATTTGCCATCGATGACACTAGAAACAACTCTGAAGGAGGTACAAGCTGGTTATGTAGAGTCGTTTCCTGGAGAAAAACTTCTTGACAATGAGTACGCGGATGATATTGTCTTACAGAGTGATAATATCCAAACCGCATTAAATCAGTTGGCAATTTTTATATCCGTATGACGTGTACTTTGCACCTCCCAAGTACAATGGACTTCTGCAAGACTGGCAGGAGTGTGTATCTGCTGTCACTGTTTGTGGTGCGCTGCCCGATGCAGTTAAAAAGTTCATGTATCCGGGTTTTTGTGTGGGTGATATTGATGGTTTGTCAGATGAGATTAATCTGAACATAGTGAAAGCCACATTGGCTTATGCTAAACTGGGCCATCTTTGGCGCAGTCGGAATGTGAGTTTGGCTGTAAAAGGTTAGGTGTACAACGCTTCATTGAGAGTGGTTCTGCTCTATACTTGCAAAATTTGGTCTCTGCGGGCTGAGGATGTTTAGCATCTCTCTGTGTTCCATCATCATCGTCTTCGAAGATTTGTTGACATCCGGCGAGAACATCATGTTAGTAATGATGAGCTCCGATATTGTGTGTAATGGTAACTATGTTGGTGTCACCATCTTGGGACACCGGCTTCTGTGACTTGGTTACGTTCTACGAATGTCGTCCCAGTTGCTTTCGTATTGTGCTCTATTTGCCGACATGGACTGGTTGAAAAAAGCAGTGAGGTAGCCAGTTTGTGTATAGTATTGTGGATCGAAAGAAAGCTGTACAAGACTGTCACCTGTCGGTTTATTCCAACTTCCTAGGTGGAGTCCTAGAGATGGTGCGAATCAGTAGCTTGAGATCATATCAGATGTGGCACAAAATAGAAGCCAGTAGCGATCTTGCAGTTTCCTATTACAATCTTCATAATGTGTGATGACTTCTCTTAATAAGAAAGAAATACTCTTGTTTGTTTCTACTCGAACTTCACCTCCCACTTTGTAATTCTCGTTGTCCTACTAAATCTTACGTTTTTCTCTTGTTTGCCTTCTGTCTCCACTTTCTTCACAACATTATCTTAGTACTTGTGTAATGCATATATTCTGTCATTTTGTATCAAATTTAGTGTTTAATGAACAAACGGGAAAGTCCCAGGACATTCCCACGTTGATTCTCTATAAATTTATTTATATATTTATTTTGCATTCAGCTGTTCTATTTTCTGAATACATTTATCTAATTGCTCAAATCTTGTATTATCTAGGATCGTCAGTTAGGTTTTCGCAGAATACTATATGGGAATGGAAAGTACTCTCATCGGCACAATAGTAGCAACTCACTAGTTACTTTGTAACACAGCCTTCATTTCTGAAGTCTGTTGAATAAGTTTGCTCAGTTTCGATAAGATCCAGCGGTTCTAAATTTTGCTTCACTTGCGGGCTGCTGATTTCCCACATTGTTGTTTTTCGTCATAATTTGTTGGAATGAGGTCATGTTGTCAAGTGAAAGTCAAGCATTAAATCAGATCTTTAAGAGTATTGGTTATGACAAGCAATCAGTATTCACCAACTTATATAAATCTGATCTTAAACAAGTAGTTACTCGTGACTTATCTGAACCTGCTCAGAATACTGTAGTTTCTGTGGAGTTTTTGTCGAAATTTCTATACGCCTATGCTAATCAATAAGTTATATTACATTAATTTATTCGTCAGTGGGCTACTCTTACGTGCCCAGAGAACGGGGATCTCAATTACTCCGATTTACTACGCACAATTCACTGGGCCTTCATGTTGCTAAAATAGGTGGATGTTTGAACTACTTAGGGGATTCAATCTTGAGTGGTTAACCGTATTAAGCACCTCGGAAATGCTGTTTTTTCCAGGACCGTATTTCGAATGTTACTTTTTGTGGTGTATATCGCAGACTACACGCATGACCATCGTAAAGCATGTGGCGTTGGACAACTGTCCCACACTAGTACGGAACTCTTCAAAAGCCCAAATCCACTACTCTGTGGAACAAGACAATTGTTAATGCATAATTTCTTGACATATTTCATCTTCGTGCGATTGTCTAGGAATGTGAAGTTAATCCTCAATAATGCCAGAGTTGAGATTTGAGGTTAATTGATTAGGCCAAAATGTAGCATGCAATCTGACTGAACTAAAATAATTAGTCATTTTACTTCGGTAGTGGGTAGTTTGTAGAAATCATATAGAATTTTGTGTGGTTCGGTAGTGTTATGTATCATTGTGATACTAGATGACATCTGTTTCTCAATATAGGTACGTAAAGAAAGAATAGTATGAATCCAGACATTTTTCTTTCTCTCATCAGTTGCTTTACAATTTAGAATCAATAGTATTAATTATAAGGAAATATTTGTACACGCTTTATATCATCATATTTGAAAAGTACTCATCAACAAGGATTAATATGAAATGCATTAAATACAAAAGTTCGCGTCAAATATGTTGTATTCTAAAGAGTTCAGGGTCAGGTACGCAAGAAAATCTGGGAGAAGAGATTGAACTAATGACCAAATGCCTGATCTGTCCGTAAACTTAGTGCTATGCTGACATCAATGAGATTACAAGAGCTTGCTGTTTGGTCCCCAGAAAAGAGTATATCGTGCTGATACTAGATTAATTAGGTCCCTAGGGTCTTGTACATGTTCTAGAGAATGAAATGTTTTAGCTGATGAGGCACGTTAACCGAGTTGACGAAGGCTTCACACCTTAAAAGCCCTAACATAGAGTTTAGAGCATGGCTTCAGGAAACCCTGGATAGCGCTTCGTGGAATAGGATTACCAGCAACACACGTGGGGAAGACGGGGACTAGGAGTAAAAGTAAAGAGGGAATTAACAAAGTTAGGGATCTGATTATGAATAAAAGTGACCTCGTGCACTGTTAGAGGTATGAGAGTGATTGTCACCTCCCGGTAGCCCACTGCATGGAAGAACAGACTAGGTTAGATTTGGTCTTAAGGACACGGGAACGTGACCGCAGTTCCCAATGGACAGATGCTTGAAGTCGGTCACATATAGTCTTCCTGAGAGGTTTTAGTTGTGTTAGCTCCGTGCTTGTCAAGAGTTTACTGATGGTGAGGCCTGCATTTTTAAGATCAGCCTTTTATAACCCCACCCTTCCTTTGTAGGAAGACAGCATTACCACCACGCTGATAGTCGGATATGCACCTTACTGCTGTCACCTGTGTACAATCGGCAGTACGACTTCGCCTTCGGATCATTGGTTCACTGTTTTTAGTCTTACCACTTTACAACTAATCTGCTTAGCATGGTGGGACTTTAAAAAATGATTGCTCCAACTAGTATAGATTGACTGTTTCATCACAACAGGTGATGGATATTATGACAGGATAGTACAAAAAGTGGGTATGAAACACAATAAAACATTTTCCAAGGAAAGGGGTTGATATCACAACAAATAAAAACAATAATCAGACAAAAAAATTAAATATTTTCAACAGAACAAGATTGACTAAACCGGTTTTCAAAAATGAATTTTGAATAATAATTAAGATGTTACGATAATTAGTAATTAAAAGTAATAGATAATGAACACAAACAAAGTGTCACCGTCATGTAACAGGCCGACGACAATAGCAGTACACGGTAGTTGTCGTAGTAGTGATAGTTGGAATGAATGACACAACGTGGTAATAATTATAAGTGAATTTATTGAAGAAAAAACGAAAAAACAGAAAATAATGTGGTGGGTCCCCATTTATTCAATAGGATATTTGAAATGTGACAATGCAATTGCTGCATTACTCATTTTCCAAATTTCTTGTGACCTTACTAAAGTCAAACGGATGTCCAGTTATTCGCTCGTAAATATTTAACACGTCAGCACATGTGCTTTCGAAATGAGTTGATGCGTCATAACTTTTAGAAATGAATATCTGAAATCAAAAAATAACAATGAACGGATAAATAAACAATGATATTCAGTTGATATGATAAAGATTAATATCTCAGGCGAATGCTATTAATAGTAATTGTGTAGTGTGAATTTTTGAATCCGAATTCTATGTCACGAACTGACATGAGTTAAACAACCGCTGAGAACCGGGAAGAACAAGACAGCTGCATGGTACTGATATTGGACTCCTCAACAATGCGCATCCAAGATCTAACCACGAATTGAGCCCACTAACTTCAGGTTTCGCTCCGAACACAACCGTTAGACTACTGAGCCGATAGTCATGTGTGAAGTCTCGAAAATACATCACGAATTTATTGAGGGTAGAAGTATCAACCACCAGATGCTGGAGCAGTGGTCCAACGGTTAAGTGTTTGCCTCAAAACCAGGCAGTTAGCTCGAATCCCCAGTGAAGTAATAGATTCATACTGTTAAGTTCTATACTAGGGACTAACAGTCACCTAATGTCTTCTGGTGCTTAGTGGTCGTCTAGCCATTAATAGAGCTGGATTTTTTGAGCTGACAGAACGCACAAAGGTAATAGACTAATCTACAGGTAGGATAATTTCTAAAACACAAACAATGACTGCCAATTAATATATAAATAGAAAACGTCCATTGAGATATGTAAAAACAAGACCATGGCCCAGTAAAGAGACCCCTTTTTGGAAACTTTATATTCTTGTAAACACATGATTTTAGTAATGCAGTACTGGATACTACTTATAAGGTCATCAATAAGTAGTAGGTAGCAGGGCGTCGAAGGAAATTGAGAAGAATCAGTAAACAGCATACGAAGCGAGTTGCGAGGTGGCAAGTAAAGCACGATTAAAATACAGAGGGGAATCGAGAACAACCAAGAGAAGCAGGCTGATAAACGACACAGTCCAGAGAACGCGGAGGATGTGCGAATTGATGATTGGAAGTAATGTATGTAATATTTTATGACATACTCTGTTTTCGTCAAATAAAACATTGCTTGCCCAATTGGCCTTTTTTAACAATACAATTGCAACTGACAAAGTATGGTAGCATTAAAAAGTATACAAGAAATTATCACCAGTGTTTTGAGCTATGCGCAAAGTTGAAAAGGGTTGTATTAAATGACAAATTATGAAGATAAGTTCTATGCAAACTGAATCATGAAGTTTTCATTATTCATTTTCTCACTATCCCCCTCAATAATATTGACGCGAACAGTTTTAACTATGTTCCTACATCCTTGAATTCAGTTCATCTTTAAGCTTTGGCTGGACTTGAACATAAAGACGGTTAAGTATTTAACTTGGATAGAATGTTTTGTTTAAAAACTAATGGGCAAATCCTAAGGATTCACAATCTGAGCAGCAATAAAACTATTGTATTTACACTAAACTAAGGGTAATCATCATGAAAATATAACCTAATTACTGAATACGGTAGCCGGGTGATAAAGCTGTATTGTCATGGACACTAGTGATTATGAGTTGGTCGTTGAGTCCACAGTAATAAAACCAAAAAAAATTATAGTTCGTGCAAATAAGCGCAGTTATGGATAACTTTTTCATTAAATCAACAAAATTAGGGATAAAACTTACATTAGTTGATTTTCCATCATCGACAGGTTCGAATAAATCTGCTGTCGAGTAGAATATATGTTCAATGCGCCCAAGTAACTGTAGACCAGGTTGAAGCTCTTGATGTGGATTTGATGTTTCTACAGTTGTTGCTACTAAGACAACGAAGAATTTTTCAGGGCATACATGATGCAGATGAGACACACAAGAAACATATATATCTGAAGGATAAAAATGCATGAAGGCTAATCGAAGTAAACATACCATTACGTCTATTAACTTGGTTGTGAGGAATGATTATCTGTAATGAATGAGAATTCTTTACATTGGGAATGGCATGGTTTAGGATGCAAATAGCACGAACGACCTAATAACGTCAGTAAAAAACAATGAGCAGTAATAGTTTCTATACATCACGTTATGAAGGGATATTTCTAGAAAACAACTACTAATATAGTACCAAATATTACGGAATGGATAGTGACTTCGTATAAATACAGTCCTAAATAAAATTTATAAACAAGTGAAATGACGGACAAACTAATGGAATAAGATAACGTTAAGTAATTATGATGGTTAGTGAAAGCATCCAGAATCTGAAGAATAGGCAACGGTGGTGACCTATGATCGATTGACTCAAAATCGAGTTTCAAACACTGTTGGATCTATATACTGGTTAAATGTGAAAATTTCACAAAATATAAAAAAATCAATTGGCATTCAAATGATTGCGGCTGTAAGATACTTCCTACACAACTACCATCAACCTCCGAAACCACTCCACAGCTTCAGAATCTGTCAAGGAAACATAACAACTTTAGATTTGAATAACATACACAAAATTATGTCCAAAATTTTAACTTATTTGTTGATAGTAATTATACGAAGGTGGTAGTCGGATTTGTCAATTATGATGAACTAGTAAGAGAATATTGAAACAACCGTTCTTTCAGTTCCTACATGTATTGTAAATCTCATCAACTCAGATTTTCTCGCATCTGATAAAATTTCAACATTGATTTAGAAAGTTTATTCGATTTTCGCTAACTTATGTCACCGGTGGAATAAGTGAAAAACCCGTCTGTACATCAAAAGACTAGTACCGTGAGAAGTAATCCGTTCTGTTTTACTATGTAGATGAGAAACGTGGCATTTAAAGGATATGTTACTAGTATTTAATCATAGGTGTTATAGAAACATCGTTTGACCATGTTAGCATCATTAAGTAGATAATCTGGAATCTAAATGTAGGAGTATTATGAATAGATTATAAGTTGGTTGATGTTGAAAATATTAATCAGTTGAGTTGGTCGGGACATGTATTACACATACCCAACCACCAATTACCTCGATGCACAACGAAGACGGGTGTGGGAGTAGGGTGAAAGCTATAAGCAACTAAATCAAAATAAGACACTAATCCATAAAGTCGCTGACTGTCGGTTGCAGCCATGTTAGTAAGTGGAGTAGAAGGGTATTGAGACGATTGTTGCAACCACTGGTTATAGATATTAGATGAAACTGCTCAGAAATGATTAGTAGCGTAAGTCCAATTACTATATGTCTTTCACTACTATTTCATACCATATCACGAATCATTTCTTCTTTCTTGAATCATATTCGCCTAAACGAATCTTTTAAATGTCAATTGATGCTAGTAGGCTTCACAATTAGTTAGTGAATAGAGGCCAGTTAACTGAATCGGTACTTGTTACGTAAATTAATAATTTCTACAGAATTTTCTTTACACAACCGTTAATAATTGAGGTGCCACGTTCTTACTCCAAAACTTCTCGAAACCCATGTATTCATTAAGTCCTTTTTTAATATACTGTTTTATTCTGTATAACCTAAAGATATAACCAGTCACAAGACAATACTACAGTATACATATATATATATATATATATATATATATATATATATATATATATATATATATATATATATATATATATATATATATATTCGAACATAACAATAGAATCTGAAGTGATCAATAAAAGGAAAGTAAGGGTGTTGTATATACGTTGCTGTTCTTTGTTCAAATGTGATGCGCCAAATACCTGTACATCCTTATTAATCAATAACGGATGAATAACCGATTACATAGGACATGGTGTCCAGTATTGCAATTTTCTAGTGAGAAAATACAGAAATTCCAGTTGTGAAACCAAAAATCATGGGTAAATATCCCTAGTTCATAGCTTTGACGTCTGGGCAATACCACTGAATATCATCCAACAAGTGAAGTTTAATCCAATATGTGACACTTCTTCACGTTATAAACTCATATTGTTAAACTGATTCATACTTTAGGTAACTAATTACATTTTGCATGGAAAGTTACCCCCCCCAGACACGTCCTCAAATTGTGTGTATGTGGATACTCCAAATAAAGTTTTGAGACTGATATTCATTAACGACTCCACATAAAAGAAAATCTCCCAGCGATATTCGAAAATCTAGTTAGGGCCATCCTCACTGTCACATCAAACTTTAAACATAGACAATAGAAAGATGAAAACAATACTGAATAAGATGTTGGTAAACCACAATGCACTTTTAACGACTAACCTGACCACACTTTTGGACGCGATCTGGGGCATAGCTGGGATCACATATCACTTTGCCACAACGTGCAATTTTACCCTCAGACATTACTCCAACTACTTTGCCATTTTCCATCACGATTTCGTCTATCGGTTTGTTTAGCATATATGTGCCGCCGTATACTGCACTAAGTCGAGCAAAAGATTGAGACAGTTCCCCTAAGCCATAAAGAGGATAAAGATATGGAGATGATCCGAATCGATTGACTGAACGGTTATACAACTGCATTTTGGTGATGACTTCGATAGCTGGTGCCTTTTGTCTGTAAGAATCGTCTGTATACAAACAAATAGCATGACCGACGAAGTTCTGTATATTCAAAAAAGAAAAGTTTAATGAATTGGTTACATTTTACTTGAGATGATCGAGGGATCAGCGATCCGCATTGGAAATATATAGGCACAGACACAAATGAACAAGAAAGTAAACATGGGTATCGTGTTATAAAGATGACTACTTGCAAAATACTTGGTATCTATCGTTCGATTCAATTAGATAACGACAACTTTGGCATACTTAAGTTTCTATTGGAAAGTTTTACGAAAATAACTTAATAACAATGGTTAAACAAGGTAATATGCATCACCTTAGTTAGGCAAAGGTCGTGAACTGAAGTCACCTAAACTAGTGAAAATAAAGTAGTTGACATAAGTGAAGCCATTTGAATGACAGGAAGCAATGACTAATGATTTTTCAAACACGGAGACACTAAATGTGAACTATTACACCTGGAATTTCACCTTACCAACTACAAATTTATGTGATGTACTGGGCCAAACATCTTTTGTGAGAGACAATGATACCTAGATAATCAGATTGAATTAGGTGGAGTGCATTTCGATGCTGTAATCCAGCAGCTTCAGGTTGAAAACAAATACGCTGTATTAACCTGTGATATCATTTGTCTTTTGATAACAGTAAGCAACGATGAAAGTATGTTCGGGATGCGTTTCATTCCCACTAAATCCAAATTCTTACTTCAGGACTGGTCTTCGTCAACGTCTGAGCTTAAGATAGAGAGTGAAGTAGTTGAGCACGTTGACAACACTTATCTTGGGAGTCTGGTCAACGCTCATGGGTTGATGTTTGACAAAATCTCGTTACGAGTTCAAAAAACTCGTCTGGCTTCTATCAAGTTACGTTAGTGCAGGCGATATTCGTCTCTCAACGAAAGGCCGAGTATACCGCGCAGCAGTTCACCGTCTTACTGTACAGATATGAGACGTGGTCATCAAGAGTAGACAACACTCATAGGTTATTGGTATTTGACCATCGATGTCTTGAGTCAATGGGGATCACCGAGTAAGCAACAACGAGGTTAGACGACGGGTATTATGGAAAAGTGATAAATTAGCCGGAGGTTGTCAATCTTTATCGACTGAGGTGGTTGAGACATGTGTTACGCATGTCTATTCACCGTCCACCTTGACGTGATGATGACTAATATAGGAGTAGAATGAAGGAGAGTAAGGGGCAGTTAAACTAAAACGTGGCATCAATCCATAAAGTCAATAACTGTTGGTTTGAGACGTGTCGGTAGATGCAGACTATTTGGTTGGGATCCACAGGAATGCCGTAACCAGTGGTCGGAAACATTGGATGACATGGCTCAGAATCAGTCAGTGATGCAGGTGTATCCGTTTGTCCTCCCTTAAATCGTGAGCTTAAAATTATTTTATCTTTCATTCCACAAACCAATTCTTTCCCTATGAACGTTCCATATGTCAACTCTTTTATGATTTCGTTATTATTATCATTGAAGTAACTTCTACTGTGTTAATCTTGATGGTATGATAACCTGGATTGATACATATAAGTGCCAGGTTCTATGTTGTGCATGCATACATACTATCGCGCAATACAATAAATTTAAGATTTAGGAACTTCCAAAACTCAGTAGATTTCACCTTACTGTGTGGTGTTGTATACGCCACCTAAACAGAACCCAGAGACATTAGGTCACTATAAAAACGGTATGAATATTTTGTGAACACAAAGTACTTTTATAAGAATAGCAAAAGCCTGTGTTCGCATTCACATCTCCAAACTATACTATGATCGAATAGTATGTGTGTGCCTACGGAGTTGACGGAGCTGAAAACAATCATCTTAAAGTTAACTAGTGCAAGTAATACATGATACTCCTGACACGTGTTTGCTCGTTAAAATGGATATGCAAAACTGAAATGCATACAGATACCTTTTAAATGCAATACTTAGACATTTAGGGAATATTTGACAGCTACATAATTTCTAGTCGCCAAAACCCTAAAACTAGATGGAAATATTTTTCACAATATTTTCAGTAGTTTTATTTGCCACCAAAGTAGGGAAAGTGTTTCCCTCCGCCACTCCAGAAAGACAGGAATACTCTGGAACAGACTCAAGAAAGAGCCACGAAGTCCGTCCGTGGACCTAAATTCAAATCATATGAAGAACGCCAGTTAACGCAAGACTTGTATCCTTTAATATACAGGTGGCTTAGAAAGGACCACACAATGACCTATAAAATCCCAAACACTCCGCCTGTAGCTCTTCTAGGGTTGCTGTCGGTCCCAAGCCCGAGTAAAGGAGGAGGATTGGGCATACAGCTAGCATTCCCATCCCGGAAAACACAAGCTTGCTGAAAAAGCGCTAACCAGATTAAACAAATTAAACTCTGCCCAGGGAGTGGAAGGAATAATTATGACGCCTCATAGTGAAAGCCGAGATTCTTTGAAAGTCATGGGGCCAATGTCCCAGAGCAAAACTTTTATAGGCACCTGGAATGTTCGGACAATGTGGGAGAGCTGGAAGACCAAATAAATAGCTGCAGAAATAAAGAGATAAAACTTGGCAGTGCTCGGAACCAGCGAAACCCATTGGACTCAGGCTGGATAGTAAACATTGGCTACCGGAGGGATGTTACCATACTCTGGCCACGAAGAGGAAAATGCTCCGCACACCCAAAGAGTTGCTCTGATGCCGTCCAAAGAAGCACGTAATCCACTTGTAGGATTGGAACCACATGGACCCAGGATCATCAACGCATATTTCAAAATAATGAAGAAGGGAATTACAATGAATACTAACCAATGTTATGCACCCACCAATGACGACAACGACGGAAACAAGGAACACTTTTATGATAGGCTGCAATCAATTATAGCGAAGTGTCCAGGAAAGGATCTGATAATCCTGATAGAGGGGACCTAAACGCCAAAGTCGGAATGGACAACACTGGATATGAAGACATCAGGGGACGACAGGGACTGGGAGAAAGAAATGACAATAGTGAAAGATTTACAAACCTATGTGCTTCCAACAAAATGGTTATAGGTGGTACAATATTCCCCCCCACAAACGCATACACAAGACTACATGGGTCTCACTGGATCATACTACGGAGATTCGAATCGATTATATATGCATCAATAAAAAATTCAGAAGATCAATGGCAGATGTGCGAACCAGGAGAAGAGTTGACATAGCTTCAGATCACCACTTGGTGGCTTCTAAAATGAAACTGAAACTAAAGAAGCAATGGACAACAGCATCACAACAATTAAATACAGCCTTTCTTCGGGATACTGAAAAACTCAAGGAATTCAAAACAGCTCTCAACAATAGATTCTAAGCCTTACAAGATCTACTGAAAGAAGAAAGCACTATGGAGGACAACTGGGAAGGAATTGAAGAAGCACTAACTTTAACGTACCAGGAGGTTCTGGGCTGCAAGAAGCACCATTATATGGAATAGATCTCCACTGAGACCCTGAGCAAAATTCAACAAAGGAGGAACAAGAAAACAGAAATCAACAATAGCCAAACAAGAGCAGAGAAAATCAAGGCACAAACTGAATACACAGAAGCAAATAAGCAAGTAAAAATGAGCATTAGGGCCGACAAACGGAAATACATTGAAGGCATTGCAACGACAGCGGAAAAAGCTGCAAGAGAAAGAAATATGAAACAGCTATATGACACAACGAAGAAACTGGCAGGCAAATATAGTAAACCAGAGCGACCGGTCAAGAACAAAGAAGGCAAGCCAATCACCAAGATTCAATAACAAAGGAACAGATGGGTAGAACACTTTGAGGAACTCTCGAATAGGCCAGCTCCACTGAACCCACCAGACATTGAAGCAGCGTCTACAGATCTTCTGATAGATGTCACTCCACCAACGATAGAAATCAAGATAGCCATCAAATAAATAAAAAGTGGGAAAGCAGCAGGATCTGACAATATACCAGCTGAGGCACTCAAGTCAGATATAGGTGTAACAGCAAGGATGTTTCACGTTTTATTCAGGAGGATATGGGAGGAAGAACCAGTGCCGACAGACTTGAGAGAAGGACAACTTATCAAGATACCAAAGAAAGGAGATTTGAGCAAATGTGAGAACTACAGAGGGATCACACTATTGTCAGTACCAGGGTGATTCTTCAACAGAGTGTTGCTGAACAGAATAAAAGATTCAGTGGATGCCTAACTTCGAGATCAACAAGCTGGTTTTCGTAAGGATCGATCGTGCACAGACCAAATCGTAACACTACGGATCATCGTTGAACAATCAATTGAGTGGGACTCGTCACTGTACATCAACTTCATTGACTACGAGAAGGCGTTTGATAGTGAACAGGAGAACATTATGGAAACTTCTTCGACACTACGGCGTACTAGAGGAACTCGTCAACATCATCCAGAACTCTTACGACTACAGTGCAAAATCGTGTATGGAGGACAGCTAACGGAAACATTCCCAGTAAAGACCAGAGTTAGACAAGGCTGTCTATTCTAGCCTTTTCTCTTCCTCCTAGTGGTTGACTGGATCATGAAGACCTCCACATCTGAGGGGATGCACGGAATTCAATGGACAAGTAGGATGCGGCTTGATGATTTGAACTTCGCTGATGATCTAGCTCCTCTATCAAATACACACCAACAAATGCAAGTGAAGACAACCAACGTAGCAGCAACCTCAGCATCAGTAGGCCTGAAAGAGTAAGATCCTCAAATACAACACGTTGAGCACCAACCCAATTGAACTTGATGGAGAAACTCTGAAAGAAGTAGATACTTTCACGTACCTGGGAAGCATCATCGATGAACAAGGAGGGTCCGGTGCAGATGTAAAGGCAAGTATTAGCAAAGCAAGGGCAGCATTTCCACAGTTGAACATACAAGACTTAAAACGACTGTCAACCAACCTTAAAGCTAGACTCTTCAATTCAAACGTCAAGACAGTTCTACTGTATGGAGCTGAAACTTGGAAAATTACTGCAAACATCATCAGAAGGGTACAAGTATTTATAAACAACTGCCTACGCAAGGTACAGAATGTCCGTTGGCCGGAAACCATCAGCACCAGTCTACTATGGCAGAGTGCAACCAACTTCTAGCCGAAGAGGAAATTAGGAAAAGACGTTGGAAATGGATAGGGCATACATTGCGGAAATCATCAGACTGTATCGCGAGGCAAGCTTTAATATGCAATCCTGTTGGAAAAAGGAAAAGAGGAAGGCCAAAGAACATTGCGTCGAGAATTGGAAACAGATGTTAAAAGGATGAACAGCAACTGGAAAGGATTACTCAGGACATACTGGTGAGCTACCTATGCTCCTCTGTAAGGGGTAACAGGCCTAAGCAAGTAAGTATTCATAATGAATTCGAAGATACCTAAAATAGGTTGGACTGTAGGTACAACTTTTCATTAAAAATAGTCAAATCCTGCAAATCCCTACCTGTCGAGACAGTCCATGCAAATCCTACCGAGGCCTACAAAAGAAAGCTAGACTTATTCTTAAGGATTCAGACAAAATTCTTGCGCTAGCTCGCTAACATTTTTGTATACCTAGATCTGCACCTGGTGGAGCTGGTGATCCATTGCTACTAAACACGGAAGCCCGTGAAACGAAAGCTTTTTTTGTTCTGTCAACAACTACTTGAAACTACTTATTTGAATTTAGAACATTATATCTACGAGTGACGGTAAATGCTACTAACTTAAAACACTATCAGTAATTTGGTCATGCTTAAAAGATGTCAATCTAGAGATCTTCATATGGTGCGTAATTTCCGAACACCGAGAAGCATACCCCAGGATAAAAACCGTTAGTGATAGTGTGGTAGCTTTCTTATACATTCACCAAGTGATGAAATTCCTTAACCGGAAACTCCATTTGGTAGCATTTCGAAATAAACAGTACCCACTGGGAACTCCTTATTTATCAGTTGTATATCCCTTTTCCCTTCTACTTCCTCACGCATCACTGTTTAACCAGAATAGTTATTTATCATTCAAAGACAGTATCAGAAATAAATTTTTGAGAACTATAACGTAGAAGTGAGCTCCAGGTTACGTGTCAGGAGTTTAGACGAACAAACATAAATTTGAAATAGTCCAGATATCAAATTTTTGATACATGTTAATTGTGATAAGTGAACTTAAGTAAACCACTGGCTTACCTTAGTATTTTCTACTTTAAAATGTGTAAAGGCTAATTCAATCGAATCCTTCATTATACTTTTCGGTGGGGGATATACGGCGGTCCAGGTCGATGGATTCTCTGGATCAACATCCACAACCCACTGCAAGAAATCTCTTAGTCTTTTCTTTTCAAAAAGGGAAACCAAACCTATTGAGACTATTAGGTAACAATGGCACGAACTTGTTGAAAGAGCTTCGCTTGCATTACTCGGGACCTTGTGTATTGCTTTATTATCGTAAACGTAGCTTCCCTCAATACTTTTAAATTCGAGATATCTAGTGACACCAGTATGAACAAGTAATTTCACTAATTTTCCTACAAAAGAGTATGTTAATGGAATTAGTTGTTGGTACTACAAACCATCAGCCATTAGGAATTTTGGAATAAGATCAACATTCCAGTCTCTCCCCCGACCAAATGCTTTTAGATCTGCATTTACTTGAAACTTTTGGAAAAGTGCTTCGAGTGGTGTGATAGAAGTAGTTTCTGCACCATAATAGTCATTTCTATCCATATGTAAAACCTTCTTTCCCTCAACCGACATTAAGCCGCTGAGTATACATTCCTATTCGAAGGCAACAAAATTATTAGCATAATTTCATTACCTTCAAACCAGTGCCAAGCACAACAATGTCGTATTCCTCATCCATTCGGCCTTTCAAAATTTGCGGGCTTTAAATGGTTCTGTGAAGGCGTAATAAGTTTGTCAATTAAACTATAATGTAACTTTCGGATTTTGATTACTTTATGTGTAACCTGAAGGAGAATGGCGTATGTAAAAAGCAGGTAAAAATTCGGAAGTGGGGAGAGAACTAAACGATATCACCTGACGACTTGAAACGGTTGTTGAATTGTATTGCATGATACTTTGATTTAATTATAAATTGCTAACATTATGTCTGCACCTACTTTGTCAGTATGTCTGTTGATATCTGTTTTAACTATATATATATGTTAAGGTAACATACTTTTGTTGTGGTAAGTAATTCCCCAAATATGTGATTGATGTTAACCATATTTGTTTTAATGGACATTCAGTCAAGTGTCACCTCCAGATCACGATGCAAAGCCAAATAAGAATCAAATTTTGTTCTAGTCGGTCAGTATAGGCGCTGCTCTCTCGTTTCTGCCCTACTGAAGATTAAATATATATTCTACAACCATTACAGCTTTCTGATTTGTTCTTATTCTGATGTATTTGTTTAATCGCAAGAGCCTGTTTTGGCTATGCGACGAGAGTAACTTGGTTATATACATAATATTCTTCACTTCACTGTACTACGTCCTTGCCGTTATATGTTCTGTATATTTTCTCGTTTGTTGATTAAATTGGCCATGTTCCGTGTTCTTAATTTCGATATCAATGCAAACTATCTGCAATTTGTAATTATTCAGTATTATAAATTTACTGGAAAATTCTCTAATTTTCGGTAACAGAAGAGTAGATGAGCAATTAGGAAGATTATGGTTAGGAGAATGCTGTGTTATGAGTACTGTATTCCAGGAACGAAATACTACGCTGTTCCATTGACTAATATCGAACAAGCACAAACAACAATCGATGTATATTGAAGGTCAGAGTGAAGAATGTATGAAATATCTGTTAATAAAATAATGTGTATTTGGTTTAAAAATGTTCTAAGTGTAGGTAGTACATGCCCAGTATATATTCAAATGCAACAACTAAACAATCTCTAATGTTCCGACAACAGTTCAACGTTTCTGAACAGAAAACAGTTAATATGATATTTGTTACTGTCACACAAACACAGAACACACAAACACTAACACTGTAAACTCACAGTCCGCTGGTGTATTCTACAACCTACAAGTCGTCATCACAACGTCTTTGATCTGAGAATCAAAACTACAAGTCAATAAATAAATATATGTATATACATCATCGAGTCCCACTAATAATATCATTGAATGCTCAGTCTCTTCTAGTTTATTAAGCCTGGTTTTTGGTATATATTTTTCAATCCACTTGCGGTAGCAAATATTTGGATGCTGCCTGTAAAATCCACTGCTTTTTAGAGGTTAACGGGAATTGTTGTTTGACCACCTCCCCATTCGAATCACTAGGAAACTGATATTATTATAAGTCTTCCATCAATGTTTATCAATTTATGATTACCAGTTCGCATATATTTATGTAATGCCTTAATTTTCGGCCTATAAATATTCTCCCAATATTATAGGCTCCTTTTTAGCTAACATGATCTAATTTTTGAAAATTATTATATTGCTCCAATTAGCACTTAGAATTCGTGGTTACATAGTGAGAATTCAAATGTAGTAATAGTAGAATTCTATTGAAACCATCAGCTATAGAAATCGCAAGCAGTCGGCAGTAAGCACTCAGCAATCCAGGAACCAGCAATCACGCAATCCAACGATAAAGTAATACATGAACACAGTTATAAAAAAACTTAACCAGGAGTGTATATACATATATGCATGCAGGAATAACAACGTCTGTAGTATAGATAATTACAAAGAGTTGAGAACTAGACAGTCATTGACAAGTGAAAAATGGGGTCAGACGAACATACGTCACTGAAACCATATAACATTGGGATGAGCAAGTAGATACACTTGGAAGGTGGGAATCCATAAATTATGAAACACAATAACGCATTTATAGAACATTGGGGCAAAATGACCCAGAGGTTGTCGTAGAAAGTGAATTGAAAAGGAGCGCTGGACCGTTGGGAGGATATACGTTGTTTTCTGTTTGCATTTAAATAAATATGCCTCCAGAATGTTTAGGATACCTGCATGAAGAATCGTATAATGTGTAGCTTATCTTTTATTAAGTGTGATGGTACTTGTGAGTCTACAGATGTTAGCCAGGTAATGGATCTTTCCAACCTAAAAGCTGGGACGAGACTGTTTCGTGACGACAGGAAAGAATGTTGCTGATGATAGTGCACTTATTAGTCTACATCATGGGATTTGTTGCTATGCGGCGTGTGCTGATAAGTTTGTACATCATTTTTCCTAAAAATAACTTATTTCATAGTTATCCTGGAATTAATCAAAAGTTTGGCCATTAAGATTATGGTGGACCAGAGTAGTAAAATCATCAGGCTGAGTGACATATAAACCTACGACCTAGATGCTTCCCTACATTAAATGGCTTTAACTCTGAAGGTGCACCCGGTATATGACCAAGTTACGTTTGGATTATTACCAGAGCAACTTCTAACGATTGAACCCACTCTTACGAATGAGAAGAAATCAGAAAGCAATGAAGGATGGAAGAGAAGTTATATTTGATCGTGAATGGAGCGACAATGGGTTAGCAACGTCTAGGCTGGCAAACTAGAGAGGGTTGCTTGTTTCGGTACGGCGTGGCGAGATCTGGTGGTGATGCGTGACCGAGCGCCTTCAACTTAGTAGTGTCCGCTAAAACAAACATGGTCAGCATCAATGTCGAAACCTATGTAACTATTTATTTTGGGGATTATTTACCACTACAGCTCACTTCCCTCCTAATGGGTTCGTGAGGACCCTATGACGTACCAGCCAAAGGATAAAACCCAATGCGTTAATCATTGGTAAACGTTCCTTTGATAGCTTGGATGTTGTGCAGCTTCTGGCCGTCAGTGCTTATGCTAAAGTGTCGTTACATATAAAAAAAATTGTACAAAATGTAATCGTGCTCTTCTATTTTCTTCTGGTCGTTTCCAGGCGTCCTGGAAATCCAAAAAAAAAGAAAATTTTTAAATATGTGCCTTTCATTTATATATATGTATTTAAAAACAATTTGGCGGCTAAATACAGCTACAAAAACGCATAAAATGTTGACAACGCATGAATAAAAAAGGTGTTTTGATATATTTTTTTAAACATACGAAAATGTGTAAAAAATACATACCGTAAAGTTTAATAAAAAAAGGTGTTTTTAATCAATTTTTTTATTTTATATATATAAACTTCATCATACACACAGCGGAAAATTAGAAAAGAAAATTAATAGACGTAATATTCATTTAAGTGTTCTGGAAATCGTACACTTCTACCAGAACGTGTAGCTCTCGGCGTTATGGAGCTCTTCTGAATTTCCACTTGCTCGTTGGTTGTTGCTTGAGGCATGGCGACTTTGCTCATGTCGAGTTTCGGCGGTGTTGTGGCGAGTTGGACATCGAAGGGTTTACCTTCTAGGTAAGCTGCTTTGAGGCGGTCAATGCTGACGTTCTCCTCGTGGCCATTCTTATCGATCGTATAGTACTTTGTTTCACGTTTCAAAACCTTGTATGGTCCTTCGTAAGTCGCATCAAGAGGTCGGCGTATAGCGTCAGGATGTACAAAAACGTGTGTACTATATTTTAAAGCGGGTTGGACGAAAGTGTCTGTGGATTGTTGTCTGGACTGGCTTAACTGAACGCATAGCATTTGTAAGCCGGTTCACGTAAGAATTGATATCCAGGTTTGTCGAGGTGGAAGCGGTTTCCACGAACTCACCTGGTAGTCGAAGAGTCGTTCCATAAACTAATTCAGACACGCTGCACCCGACATCTTCTTTTACCATGCTTCGGATTCCGAGTAAGACTAGTGGCAAAGCCTCTGTCCACTGCGGGATGTTTGTAGCTGAAAGTGATGCTTTCAGCTGTCGATGAAATCTTTCTACCAAACCGTTAGATTGTGGATGGTAGGCTATTGTTCGGAAGCGCGTCGCTCCAAGAAGTTTTGTCAGAGAGTGGAACAATCCAGATTCAAACTGACGTCCACGGTCTGTCGTTATTGTAGATGGACAATCAAAGTTCGCTATCCATCGTTCGACGAAAGCGCGAGCAATCGTTTCAGTAGTGATGTCTTTCAGTGGAATCGCTTCCGGCCAGCGTGTAAAATGGTCCACGCATGTCAAAAGATAAGAAAATCCATTTGATTCTGGTAAGGATCCTTCCAAATCAAGGTGGATATGGTCAAATCGAGCGTCGGGAGTTGGGAAAGTTCCAAGAGAACATTTATTGTGCTGAATTACTTTGCTCTTTTGGCAGGCCACATAGGGGCGTGCCCATTCTTTGATGTCTTTATTCATCCTTGGCCAGCAGAATCTCTGAGCAATTAGTTTAGACGTAGCACGAACTCCAGGATGAGAGAGGTTGTGCAATGTGTTGAAGATGATTCGTCGATAACTCTTGGGAACGATTGGACGGGCTGTACCTGTAGAATAATCACAAACTAAAGTGTTCTTACCTTTTCCAATCGTCTTTGTTTGGAGTTTAAGCGTTGTTGTGGATAACTCGTGATGAAGATCATTGTCTTCATTTTGAAGTCGAGCTAGTTCAACAAGGTCGATGCCTTGGATACGATTCAAGGTATGTATACGTGATAAGGCGTCGGCAACTACATTGTTAGCTCCAGTTATATGTCGTATATCAGTAGAGAACTGGGAAATGTAGTCTAGATGACGCGACTCTCGCAGAGAGTACTTATCTGAAGACGACTACATAGAAAACGTCAGTGGTAACTATTTATTTTGGGGATTATTTACCTCTACAACTCCAACCACATATCTGCCTACCAAAATGTAATACCAAATTACCTTGATCGTTGTGTCCCGTATGCACACTGGAATCATTTTTTAGAATATTCTCATACGGCGATTCATAACTAATTTCAACTTTACTCACTGCCTCTACAGCCATTCCAAAGTCAAAATCTGATGACGAGCCCAACTACCACCAACTGCCACCTCTAAGTAACCAATCTAATAGCACTCTGTCGACATTTAGCGCGAACATTTTGTGCGTGAAAAATGGCGATGGCAGTGACGTCCGAAACATTGATCTTGTAGAGCAGTCACCGATTGTCTACACACTAGTCTCTGGACAAAGTGAAACCCAATAACTAACCCCAATTTAAAATCTTATCCAAAATTCTTAACCTGACCCCACCATCCATGACACTTTAGATTACTTCATCTTTATTGGCTACTCGCTCAGTCTATGTCTACTAAACTAACGATCAGTATGCAACAAAATGATCGACTTGGCTCTGTTTGCATCAATCTGCCAACCATCAATTATTATGGTAACTGAGGCATGGACTACCCCTAATGTCTAAGTATACCTCTTGATAATTATAATCTGTATCGTAGTGACTGCTTGCATGAACGTGGAGGGTGTTGTCTTACATATGTTAACACATTGTTAAACTCACTTCTATTTGACACATCAGGCTTAAACAAACTAGAATACTCTGTGTGGATTGTTATGAGACCTACTGTTTCACAATCTTACCTATTCGGCTGCGTATACCACCAGCCGACCCCATCAATAGAGAATTTAACCCTACGGTCAGACATTTTTACACTGGCCTCCTCCCTACCCTTTACAGGTAAGGTTATTTGTGGAGAATTCAACATGCCTTAAGTCTCATGGTTCCCCACCAAGGCACTGAATCGCAATGACTTGCTTAGGGAAAGTTTAAAGCCTGGTGGCTGGTCACAGTATGTCCGTAGCCCTACCAGTTATAAAAATATTTTGCATTTAGATTTTACAAATGAACTTACCCCATGTGCATATTTTTGCTCTGCTCCAATGTACTTTGTCATTATTATTATTATCTGTCTTCTGTCATCACTTATTAACCGATTCTAAATTTTGATTACAACTTGACCTTTTAATTATATTCGGTTTATTAGTTGGCTAACAAACCTATTTATGCAAAGTCTAATCTACGACTACGCATTGAACTCTTTAGAATTATTCTTTGTTTTTTATTTACACGTCCTACATCACATTAGCGTTTATACTCTTAATACTACTTCGCTAATTTGATTTATTGAATTATTATACTCAACTGATGAAGCCCAAAATGGCTTCTTCACAACGCTTATTGTAAATGAGTAGTATGTGAGTAAAATAAACAAATAAATAAATGTACCGTACGTACAGGTAAACTATTCTCATGTAGTGACCACAATGTTGTCATGTAAAGCTTTGACAATACTTAGCAGATCCTTCCACAAGATAGACTGGAAAAGCTTTAAGACTCACTTCATAGGTCTTGAATGGAACAACTACTTCATGGAAGACGATGCTGGTAAGCTGGCTGGTATACTCTACTCCAACAATTAATAATAGCTTAATAATACACTTGATATTTGCATATATTTGCACATTTAAAATATACTAAACCCAGAATTCCGAAATGTGTGGTTATCACCACTACTGCAAGTGGAAGACTACGTGGACATGCATCTCAATTTTATAAACTTAAAGATTTTTCCTCCAAATACTTCAACCAGAAAGCGACTCAGGTATTAAATATTCTCGTAACTCAATGTTCATGGAACACGCCTCCCCTATAATCTCTAAAACTAGAAGATTAACAGGCTTCCTTCTTAAAAACGTCCATACAACGGAGGTTAAGATTACTTTGTTTAAGATATGTGTAAGACCTATACTTGAGCACTGCCCATTTATCTTTCCGAGCTTGAATAGCATAGATGGGATACGCGTAGAAAGCGTACACATAAGTTTCACAAGCCGAATTCTGGCAACTAACGGTGACATTGACTAGACGACTATATGTGGAACACTTTCTTTAGAATCCCTGTGTCGTTGCTGACTACGACATAACTTAATATTCTTCCATAAAATAATCAACGGAATATCATTAACGGCTTTCTGTCTCACGTGGAACCAGACCCTTAGGTACGATCTTTCGAAATGCGAGGCAACACTACTCATCAAAATGCAACAAACACAACGTCGCTGTAAGTACTTTGCCGTATTCTACAGCAAACTCTGGAATAAACTACCATAAAGTATTTGCACTACTAATTCTATCCTAAGATTCAAACAAGTCTTCAGTCCATATCGAGAATACAAACTTTAGTACCGAATCTTCGAGGACTTATCACTTAACATCAGATCAACTAGCAATGGCTCATTACGCTTCTTAACCCGTAAACACTACAATCATTTATTTTGCAGTAGAAAAAACAGGAAAAGTAGGTTCGGGTCTAAAACTAATTATTCCTCTACCACTAATCAAATATTCTTCCTTTTTATTTATACATTCTTTGATACCACTGTCTCCCCTACTTTGTGGACTGATTTCGACAGGAACTGGTTTTCTTTAAGCAATTTGCTCCTAACTCTGGCTAGCAACGTAAATAATGTATCAATAACTCGTCGCTCGAAATCAACTGACATAGATTAACCCCCTTATTTAAATTTTAAATACTCTTAGCCTTATCACGCCACTGGATAGTCTCCATGGTCCATTATGCCTACTCTCAGTCACTTCCTGGAATCACAGGGCCACAGATGAGAAGCGCAAGATTATTTGTTGGAAGTTCACTATAATACAAAATATACCACTGGTACCCAAGTACTGAAAACTATGAACTTTTTATCTTCGGCTTTGTAAGTAATTAATATCTTAATTTAGTATGAATTCCGTAGCGATGACTCTACGAAAACGCTTTTAAAGAGGCCATATCATTCGGATCATGCCTGTAAATTGATATGCTCTCATGTATAAAATACTACTTGAGAAAACCCAGAATGCAGACAACCGGACAGAAGGTAATAAGTGCATGTAGAGATAAGATACCATTAATATGACGGTTTCAATGCGCTGTATCGTTTTATGATATAAGTTTCACCGGAGCATGCTACATCACTCCTGCTGACTTTAATCCCCTCTGTCTAGACTGGTTTGAATGACTTTATCTCGTAGACATACCTCTAAATTTCATATGCAATCACGTTGAATATGTTCCGTCCATAAACTACTCAGATGAATTGCTATAAAAATTTACCGATGTTTTCAAGTCAGGACTGGGTTACTGAAAAACCATGGAGGCAACGCTAAAGCTAAAGACCGATGTGTCACCAGTGTATGGACCTAAAAGACCTGTTCCTTATGTTCCTTATGGCAAAAGTTGATGAGGAGCTCATACGATTGCAGCATCAAAGAGTCACAACCCCTATTAATTACTCGGCCTGGTAGCTCCTAATGTCGTTATTAAGAAACCTAACGCAACTATGAGAATTTGTGCTGACTTCTCTACAGGTTCCAGCATAGCCTTAGAAGAACACCACTACTCCCTCATAGTACCAGACGATTTGTTTGCTATCCTCAACAATGGTCGTTACTTTGCATAACTCGACCTCGCTAATGCGTACTAGCAAGTTTAAGTTCCCTCCGAATGCCGAAACCTAATAATAAATACACACCGTGGTCTATTTCAATACAATCGAAAACCGTTTGGGGTAAAAGCCATTCCGGCTATTTATCAACAACTGATGGACACGATTCCTTCTGATATTAAAGGAGTTGCAGTATATTTATATGATACTTTGGTTGTCGGCAGATCTTCTGCAGAACTTCGAAGTCGAGTTGAGACTATTCTACAACGAATCTCAGAAAATGGGTTCAGGCTTTGCAGTGAAAATATTAATTTTTTTTGAAGTCAGTAAAATACATAGGATTCATTTCCGAGGAAATGGACGTCGGCCAGATTTGAAAAACATTCGTGCTATTCAATAAATGCCAGCACCTACAGACATCCCTTCACTTAGTTCCTTCCTTGAAATGATCAGTTACTGCTCAGCTTTTGTGCCATTATTACACTAGATATGTCATCCACTAAATAATCTGCTCAGAAAGAACATACAGTGGAATAGGACCAATAAATGGTATTTAGATTTTTGAAAACTAAAGTCTGCACTAAGTTCTAATAGGTTACTAACACATTACAATCATAAATTACCAATCATCGCAGCGGCCGACGCTGCGCAGCTATATCCTATATGTTTCCTGAGGGAAAAGGAAAAGCAATAATGCATGATGCCCATAAACTAGCTCAAGTAGTGTGAAGATATAACCTAATAGAAAAGGATGCATTAGCTTCGGGATTTTTAGTCTGTTTTCACAAATTTGTGAATGATCAAAAATTGACTACGAACCACTACTCACCGTGTTTAGGTCGAAATCCGACGTACCAGCACACAGCAAACCGCTTACATAGATGAGCATTAATCTTACTGGGATATGATTTTGAAACATAATATAGTCTAACAGCAGAGTTTGAACAAGCTGATGCCTTATTACTATTGATAAGCCAACATCCAACAAATAGACAAATTGCAATAATAAGTGCCTGTTAATATCATTACTGCGTAATTGCTTCACATAGCATATTAAACGAAAACTTTCTTTGATATAAGCAAAACATGCGAAGACTAAGGTACATCAGAAGTAATGGTTAAACAGAGGTAAGTAACATTCGACGTAGTCTTAATTGTGGTCACCAGTCTTACAAACATCGTGTGAATTCACAAGAACATTTAGGTCTTCTTCATGTTGAGGAGTGAAACTGACTGCTCAACATTTTGGGAAATTAAGTTGAAGACCATTCAAACTAGGCAATCTTTTAACATTCGCTAAAAACAATTCATTATACAACAATTTAAAGAAGAAGATCCAACCAATGCCGGCAAAAGATGGTGTGATTGCAGGTGAATCCCAAAGCAATGCGCTGTTAACAAGGGGGAGGTGTTGGGAACTTAAAATCCCCATAAATAAAATCTCTCATTAAATCATTCGAAAGATGTTGTATTGATTTTTTTGTAAGATTGATTTGTTAGCTTTCATCAATTAATTCATTTTTGGTTGTGAAATATATAAACGTTGTTTGCTAGTCTCGTCTCGTATTTTTCGCCTCACAACATAATCTTTTACAAGTTTGGTCTTCTTTTGGAGTAGCTGTAGGTTGGAAAAGAACAAATCGTGGTATAAGATTGAAGTACAATCATTACAGATAACAATTCGCACCAACCGTACCGGCTATCGAGCGGACCAGACATGAAATCTGACTACTCTAGATAATTTAGCCGAATCGTATCACCGACAGAACTGAATCAATAAGAACCTACGCGTTTGTCTCATCTAAAAAAAATGTACTAGACTTATGCATAATTTGGCATATGCCAAATAGTTACGTCATACCATTTATTATACGATGGGAATTAGATTGATAATGAAGCCTATGGCATTAACCAATAAAGCTTATTCTTATGCAATCTTACAAGAGGCTACACTTAATTTCATGAAGTGGTGTTGCACAAAATGGATTATGGCCACTTCCCATCAAATTCTGTGCTCTTTCTGACTCCCGACTGTGTCCGTGAATGACACTAGTCTTGGAGTAGTATATACAACACCTCCAAAATGTACAATGTAATCTCATTTAGGTTTGGCTCATTCACATCGACCCTATGCACTTATGTGCCAAAACAGACAAAATGCGGGACCAGATTTTTCTTAATCCCACAGTTGGTTAACAGAGCTATATTTTTATCGTCATTTATGTACATGTGGGTGGTTTACACCTCGATTGCTTTTTCGGGTTGCCATGTAACGATTTCGATTTTACCTAGAGAAATAAAAAATTCAAACTGTTTTACGCAGAACACTTTTGCCATTTAGACTCTAATCTCAAGAAATAATCGATCGTCAATTCTCACGAACAAAGTTTGAAAGTCTTCTTTAATATAAATCGAAATGAACCACATTGTCTATATTATGGAACCAAGCAATTAGGTAATGAAGACAAGTCAATCACTTTAGTTTTATCATTTAGCGATCAGCTTCTTACAGACAAAAATACTTTGTTGCATTTTAGTGGTGGTTCAACTGTATTGCCAAACTGGTAACATTGTAGAGGCGGCTAGTTTGTAGCCACACGATGACCTTGATCATCCGCAAAATATTTTGCAAGGCTTTATGGACGTGATTTTGCAGCCGAATGAGCTTAAAGGTATTGGCCTTAGTCGTTTATGGTGTCACTAGTGCTTGTTCGTGCCATTAACTCTCTGGGAAAATTAGGTCATGAGGTATACTTTGAATGTGGCTCAAACGATGTGAGTAAATCTAATGATTTATATGTATTGTTTTAGTTAAAGGTCAAAACGGTCAACTCCTCAAGATCTGCTTTTGCTTTGGTTCACTTCAGAAAAGTGTTTTTCGACAAGTTTTCTAACACATCTAACAGATCATTACAACGCTTTAAAATCCCTAGTAGTGTAGGACATCATACCTTCTGTATTTTCCAAGTCATGTTTAAACGTTTTTAGACTTAATTCTGCATTAGAGAGGTCTGTATTGAAATGCAAAATGTTTTTATCAACTCAAGAAACTACTTTGACGGTTCAGTACTTTTGCAAATTCGGAATAGTCAAGACTTATAATATGTCTATAATCGATTGTGAGCAGCTGGAAGCTGTTTACTCATTGGAAGAAAGTGCTAATTATTTGGTCTTATCAGCGCGGTATGTTTTGTATTTTTTTTATATTACTAGTCTATTGGGAGAAGTTATAGGCAATTTTCGTCAGTCTTCTGAGGAGCTAACACTTCTTTTAGATTCTGGTGAATGCACTTTTCAGAATCACACATTCGAGACAGGTTTCGTTCATCTATCTAATCTCATTTTGATTTTCAGACCCTTCTATGATAACGACACAGATTCCTCTGAACGCTACTGAATTTGACGCCTACAAGGTTGGTTCAAAGTGCGAAGTTACGTTCTGCCAAAAAGAATTACGGGTAATATCATATATCTTCAGAAGTCTTCCTTTTTGGTCTCTTGACAATGTTGTATGTGATTAGATCAAGTACATTCATATAGGTCACTTCTATAGCTAAGTCATATGAGATACGTTACTCTATGACTTCATATCTAGTTACATTTTTAGGGAGGTTTAAATAGTAATATAACATTCTTAAATATTGATTGGTAACGTTTTCTAATACCAACCGCTGGTCGTTCGAATATTTCGAATGGTCACTTTTACTGTGTGGTGTTACGAAACCTATGTAGATGACAACGCGATTTAGTGACTGAAACCTTTGTAGTCAGAGTTATTTTCATGGTTATGTATAAGTACCTGAGCTTCAAGTAGTCTTCTGCGTTTATTTTGTAATTTCTCTTTTGAAGTCTAGTCACGTTTTATAGCCTCTAGCGCTGTTTCCTTTTATAGTGATCATGATTCAGTCACTTCACGTTTATGTTTACAGGGGAAACAAAAACCATTGCATCCCAAGGTCAAATTCATTTTAAATAGTCTAGCACTGCTACTGACTTACTAACGCCAAGTATGACTGAAGCTGAGCTCAGGTACTTTTATTCACTTCTTAGTCTAATCTAATCACCATATACGAAGAGTATTCTGAAAACAAGTTCGTATATGTGTCGGTACTTCGGTTACCTCAGGTAAACACGTATAGAGACAACACTGTTGCTTAGTTTGTCCGACCCTTGATATACATCCAAATATTGCACTACTACCATAACATGCCTGCAAATTATATAAATACTTGTTTTTGTTTCAGTTATCTGGTGCCAAAAACCAGACTTGCTCCTGTCTTGTTTCCAATTATATATATATATATGCGTGTAATTAATATTTATGCGAACGTTATATAGTTAGGAATTCATTGGTCAACTGATGCTATTATTGAGGTAGATGAATAATTTCACTTGTTGGATAGCGATTGCTGTCAATTAATAGTGAATACGACTGTTTGCCGTGTTTAATAGTCTGTCAATACCTAGGATTTGGGTATTATTATTATAAAGCTTATATTTATCGACTACTTGCTCTTGGTTTTATGATGTACCTATGTAACATTTTTCCCGTAATAGTTATTCTTTACAATTTATGAATTAGTAGCTATATCTGTTTGTGAGAAGGGTTTACATTTAGTCATCGTTTTAACGTTGGTGTTGGAGTGTATGTATTTCGTTAATGCATCGGTTGTGTTCCACAACACAAATACACGAAATCCTGTAGTCTTTATGATTATAGCATCTGTGGTGCATTTTGTTTTATTGCGAATCGAATTGGTGAATTGTAGTTCATTTTTATTCTGTGTGAATTGTTTTTAGGTTATCTTATCATTCTGTGAACTGATTTCTCCCATGATAAGAATTTACTGTGATCGACCAGGCAAACCCATAATTTTTGCCTGCACTCATGAGACAAGGCTCAGTGCTCGATATGTATTTGCAACCTTTCCTGCAGATGGATCTACGATCCAGAATTCTCAGCGCTCTGAAAATAGTCATCTTTTGTTATCAAACAGGACTCCTGTTCTACTGCAGCATTCTAGTACTTTATCGAAGAAAGAAAGGTAAATTTTGTTTACTGAGTTATTTATAATTCTACAAGTTGATACAAAAATGGGGAGGTTGCTAACGTTCCCTAAAATCATGAATTAAGCAGGGTTGTGGCTGGCAAGTGAGATTGCGGAAGGCGCGTTTCGTCTTATTTGGAACTTTTGGTTGGATTTACCTGCACCCATTGTTAATATTTACAGCGAGACTCGAACTCAGTTCGTTTAATGTCAAACGCTACAGAGTTCACCACTGGGCTACTGAGTCTAGATAGCCACGCTTATGCAATTGGAATGTATACATGATTTGAAGCTATTCTTATCTTTCTGTTGATTTGTTGTAGACTGAAGTTTATCAGTCTGTTGCTATGTATACATCCTGAGTGGATTGCCTCGATACTGGGGTGGTTCACAAGTATGAACTAAGTTTGTTTGTGGCTGGTAATTGGAATACAGCTTAATTCCTCCTTTTAAACTATCACTGTATCAATAGGGTCCGTTCAGGATACACATATGGCAACATAGATTAATAAACTTCAGTTCATAACAAGTTAACGAGAATATACAAATAGCTTCAAACTATGTCCCTTAAAATCGTTTTCACGCTCATCAGAAGGTGATTAACTTACAAGCTGTTGTTGCAATTTGACGTAAATAGTCTTATTGTTTGCAATATTACCGGTATACATTGTTATATTCTAATGGTGGCAATTACATGGCAGTGGTTTATTTAGGAGGAACCGTTTTATGCATACAAAAATGTTAAAATGATAGCAGTGAGCGCCTACGTTTTTTATTAAGTACGTTTTAATGACTCAGCATCTCAGCCGTTCTAACAGTGTTCGCTTTATTAGGTGATATCTACTTGACAAGAGGTATAAAGCGGTTATAATAAAGGAATTTGGGACAACCGATAAACAATATGATATTTATAACAACCGACAGACTGAAATATGAGTTAACCTTCAACTTTTAGTTACTATGATAACAGGAGTTAGCATTCTAAATAATTTCATTTCTCCTTTAAGTTGAATTATAAAAGTTATAGGTGTTGGATTATTTATGTTTTCCGAATCTTTTGCACTTAACCAGTGTAAGATGCTCATTACAAGAAAATGGTATGCTTCACTTTAAGGTCTTGCACAATTTGGCTCAACTTCCGAAAGTCCTTTTTGTGTGCATACCCCTGCTAAAAATGGCGGCAACTGCTGGTTATAAATGCTGTTCAATATTGTCAGATTTGTGTTTCCTTTCATTAATAATGAAAACCCTGTAATCGTTTTTAATAGCTTTCGTAATGATAACACTGTGCTAGTGAGTAAAGAAAGTGACCCAAATACTATCCTATCCAGAAGATGTTCATTGTCACAGTCAAATGAACCTGATACTCAAATTGTCCAGTTGGATAGGAGTATGACTTTCTTAGATGATCAAAATTATGTTCTGAAAGTAAAACAGTCGGTAAGCTTTTGTTTCTGTTCTTGTAACCATAATCTATTCATTGTTTGAAGTAATTAAAGCATTTGCTTTTATTCCACCATATTTTAAAGTGGATATAGCCTATGGTGATTTTACCAATAATAGATACCTATTAATATATTTATCTGTGACCGTTTCTTAGTAGAAACCTTTGCATCGTTAACTAGCATGTAAACAGTTGCGCTAGAGGGTGTTCTTAAATTTTATCTAATGTTTACTTGTCAAAAAGTGGATAAATGATAGTCATATATTAGTGCTCTATCATTTCATTTGAAATCTGGATTTGTCGTTTTATTTTGAAAGTAACATTCTGTTCAATGGTCATATTAAACATTGCCCTAAAGTAGCCTCAGACAGCCTAGCCAATCACAAATAACAGAACTTGGCTCAAATATTTGCTGACTCAATCTACCATTTGTTGACACCACTATAACAAGGGAGGGAACTAGCATGTTAGGAAGCCAAGGATTGGAACTTATAATATCTTTTGCAGTGAAACTTAAGAAACAGTTCAAAAAGACCAAATATTATCGTTGAGTAAAAAGTATGGGATAAAAAATATCACAGTGTAGATGGAAATATTAAATAAATGAAAATACGCCACCGACTGATTTTTACCTATTCTTATTTAGTCTCCAGCCATAAACTATCACCTTGGTCAAAATGAAAAAGGTATACGTACATTTATGTGTACATCTTAAATCATCTCTCACTGACTGCACGAATTTTTACAATCAGTTAGTTTTTTTGGTGTTTATAATCAGTCAGTCTACTTACTGCTAACTAGCACATCTCATTGAACTAGGTACCAGCTGAGTATTTGTAACGAATGTCATGACAACCCCAGTTGACAATGGATTGTAAATTTCTGTTTTGACCTTATGATTACATACTTGGTACAAGTTATTCTTTAGGGCTAAGCGTTTTGTCCTACAAGGTAGTTAAAATAGAAGTAAACAACTATCAAAACCGGAGTAATGGTGTGTTAAATGTTTTGACTTTTAAGTTACCAATCCTTTTTCTGTGCTGTAACTGCTCTTTGATAAAAATTACACTGGTTGACCAAATTAATCAGTTAAGTGTTATGTATTCTACATTTCATCCCAGTTTTATAGTAACTTGCGCATATCATCTCATAATAGTGACTAGCTGAATTGATTTTGTGCCTCCCGCCTTCACATTGAATGACCATTGATATAACGTCGTTTTGCATTTGTAGGTGTCTGATCCATACCATGGTCGTGACCACTTTGATGAAATTCCTTCTAAAAAGGTACATTGTACATTTAACAAATACATAAGTGCTGAATTTGCTTTTCTCGTAAAACCTCAAGAACATTTTTCATAAATGTTAGAAATAAGTGATAAGTTGTATTATATACATTATTTGGTAATGCTCATTTGGTTTATAAATATGATCGACTTATTAATAACAAAACTCGTTAGTGCCATCCACTAATTCGAATTACCATGTCAAGAGTGAGACATGTGATACCACTAAACTGGATGATTCTCACACAATATTCCGAACCACGTGAAGTTAGAATTATGGACTATTGGGTACTAGCATAGTAGTCTGAATGTTAAGAGCTCCACACAAAGTATGAGTATCGTAGTTTCGATACCTAATCGGTTGTGATTTTGGAGTCCTATATCAGGACTAAACATGTATCTAATATTTCTTGATTACTAAGGATTGTCTAGCTATTTATACAAAACTGTAAATTAAACAATCCCTATAACATCTATACTAACACTTCAAATTACTTTTTATGCAAAAAGCCATTAAGTAAATAAATAAATAAATATATATATATATGTATATATATATATGTATATATATGTGTATATATATATATATTCATCGCTAGGGGTCACATTTTTTCATTGTCTGATTTCGATATCTGACGTTAAAGCCAGCATGTTGGTTGTATTGTTAAGAACTTAGGAATATTAGAAAATCACAGAATTATCTGGAATTAATTTTTGCAGTTACTGAAGTCAGTTTATTTAAAATTATGAGCCATGAATTTATGTAGCGTCAAAATATAAAATTAATTGCATACTAATTATGTTCACCATCTGTTGTTGTTAATTACGAACGCGAATTGAATAAGATGGCTAGGATATGCCATATACACAAATTTAATACAGGATAACGGGAATAAAATGGAATTAAAGTCAAGGTGACGAACAAATAAGTGACACAAATTTATGGAGCTATCGTACTATTTATGTCAAAATCTTTAAGCTTGTTTATTCGCGCTTCAATCACCGAAATTTCAAGGATAGTCAATACATCAGTTTACGACACCAACTATATTCGACTCTTGGTTTAAATTTTAAGTCCTATGATTCTAGGTTCCATTCTTCAGATTATGTTTTCCTCCAAATTTACATTTTGTTTACTTGATCAAAATACCACCCTAGTAGTAACAGTTTATGTGTCAATTTTGTTTTAGGTTCGTTCCTCCTTATTTTCCAATCTTCGTGCTAAGAATAATTCCAGTGTTTGTGATGAAAACGACGATACAAAAACAGCTATGCTAGGTCAAACTAGTTTCTGGAATCAAACGACAGTGAAAACAAGTGTACTAAGTTCCACAGTTATGAATCAAACATCCGCAGTAGGCGGGCCAACTGTACTTGTTGCTGATTCAGATGAGGAAAATTAATGTACAGTTTTATAAAATGACATGCTATCTATGTATAATTGCCTATTTTAATATGTTTAGTCTTAATGAAGTGGATTCTAACCATGTCGGGTGTGAGGAATTGGATTCGGTCGCGCAAATGTATCGCAAATTGACTGAAGTTGGAAATATCAACGGTTAGCAGTTAGCTCAGTGATTCCGTGGTAAGCGTTCTCCGCCAGCCTGAAGGTCTTGGGATCGATCTCTGTTGGGGTTGTGGTTACCCACTGCTGAGGAGCTCCATACTAAGACGAAACGACTGTCCAGTATTTCTTGGCTGTTAATGGTTGTCTAACTCAGACCAATTCGTGATATCAAATTAACATTAAGCAATCGCCCCAACACCAAATTACAGTGACATACTGTTGGAAACTACACTCTCATCGTCTGACTTTTAAGGAATTGATCTCCTACCAGGAGATCCACCTATTGATTTAGAATACGCTGATGATATAGTCCTGTTCGGCGAAGACGCTGATACGACGCAGAATCTTTTAACAGCAATAAGCTCCTATGCTAGCATGTTCGGAATGCGTTTCTCCACCTCTAAATGCAAATTATTGCTCCAGGACTGGTTTTCGTCAACACCTGAACTAAAGATAGGGAGTGATGTAGTTGAGCACGTCGACCACTTCACTTATCTCGGAAGTCTGATTAGCCCTAATGGGTTAGTCTCTGACGAAATCTCAGTACGAATTCAAGAAGCTCGTATGGCTTTTGCCAACTTACGTCACCTATGGCGTAGACGAGATATTCGTCTCTCAATGAAAGGAAGAGTGTACTGCGCAACAGTTCGCTCTGTCTTACTGTATGGGTATGAAGCGTGGCCACTAAGGGTAGATGACACTCGAAGGTTATTAGTTTTTGACCATTGATGTCTACGAAACATCGCTCGCGTTAGCTGGGATCACCGAGTAAGTAATAACGAGGTTAGACGACGGGTGTTAGGCAAATGTGGTAAATCAGTCGATGAGGTTGTAAATCTTCAGCGACTGAGGTGGTTGGGACATGTGTTGCGTATGCTTAACCACCGTCTGCCTCGACGCGCATTGTTGGCTGATATAGGAGCAGGATGGAAGAGGGTTAGAGGTGGCCAAACAAAAACATGGAATCAGATCATGAAGTCATCGACTGCTGGTTTGAATTGTATCCGTAGTTGCAGACTACCTGGGTGGGGTCCTCGCGATTGCCGTAACCAGTGGATAGAAACACTGAGTGACATGGCCCAGAATCGGTCACAATGGCGCAGATGTATTCACTCATTTTCCTCTCCTAAATCATTAGCTTCAAATTATTCCATAACTTTCTTTCTACGTTTCCTGAACCACATTTTATATGTTCACACTCCTTGTTACTATTATTATTTTATTTTATTGAAATAATTTCTACTAATGTAGTGTTAATCTTGTGATGCCATAGAGGTATGGCAACTTGAACCGATGCACACATGTGCCATGTTTTGTGTTGATTATACATACATATTTTGATTAGATTGGTAATGGATATCAAGAAATCTTGTATCACATGTCGGCCATATAAAATAAATGCATACATATGATCCGAAAATTATGCAAGTTTTTCTTTAGGAATTTTCTTTAGTGGCACAATTATTTCATTTTTATTTCCAAGCAGTGGTTCAGTAGTTAAGGTACTTGTGTTTCAGCCACTAATATACAGGTTCAGATCTTACCCCACCCTCTTCGATGTTAGGAAGCAAGTAGTATTATTAACCGACATACTTAAAGTGTGAATCAAATGCAAATGCATGAATCTGTACAACGGAAATTAATGACTAATAAAAATCATCGACTACTTTAGAATGTGTATCCCACAAACCTCCATTTTTGACTTAGTTTATTCACTTGAGGTAACTTAGTCTTAATTACGTGATTATACAATAGTGCAGACGGCTATGAAGTTCCTAGATATTTTCGGGATTTTAAGTCTTCGACTGAGGTATTATACTGACAGCATTTCGAGTTTTTCATTTAAGTCAAGCTTTTCTAGGTTACGCATAAATCTTTCAGATATTTACTTAATACACAGACTTTTCTATCGAAATAAATATGCGCCACACAAATAAAGGAATATAATTGTTAAGGAGTGGAGAAAAGAAGGAAAATTTGTTAAATTTTATACGGTCGGATGTAGTCAGTTGGTTAATACAATCCAGAAAGAGGAGATGGAAACATAGGTGAATAAATCTGAGATGGGGATATAATTCAGTCAAAAATACAACCAGATAATATTTGTTTCACTAAAGGGAATTGACCTCTGTCAGTAATGTGCAACGTAGAACCTGGTACATTTATGCATTAGTCCGGATTGTTATACCCCATTAGCGCAGTCAGATGAGCACCAAAGTGGTTGGAATGGTAATAAAATTGATTGTAAAAAAGGATGGACCTACAGTAAGCGATTTATGAGGAAATATCGGTTTGTAGAGAGAAAGGTATAAAACAATTTTAAGCTCAGGAATTAAGAGAAGGTAAAGAGTGAGTGCATCTACACGATGTTTGTCGAACGATTGGGACAATCGCGCGGACCCTAACTACATAGTTGACGTCTACTAACACAGTGCAGACCGACAGTTTACGATTTCATGGACTAATGCAACGTCTTAATTTGGCCGCCCCTAGCTCTCATCCTACTCTGCACATCAAGGTAGTCAGCGCTTGGGCATACGCAATACATATCGCAACCATATCAACTAACAATCATTTTTTAACACCATTATTACTTAGCCAATGGTCCTAACGAACGTGAGCTGTGTTTCGGAAAAATCAGTGATCAAATACTGTTATATCCTTGTAAATGTGAGAAGACAGATTCGTGGGAATGGATTAAGGTGTGACGATTTGTAGGGCGGTTCACCAGTAGACGAGGTTAAAGTCAAGTAGTCAGTAATGAGTATCACGGATCATCGTTCACTTTAGCTCATTTTTCTATATATCAGTTGAATTACAGTGAGTTAAAAGAAATCAACTGAATAAGATGCACAAGAGTGATCATAATACAATTTGGATACAAAACCCCGTTGAATTAATTAGTATAATTAATTAGGATGACATTTGGAACTGAAGTAATGTCTAAGGTTTAGAGAAAGATAACAATTCATGCTGAATTATATGTAATGTGATATGCGTTTAACAAATCAATAGTGGAAAATAAATAAGTACAAGTTCCTTGTTTTGTGTCCAGATAGTTATTTTTGGGGAAACGAATTCTTCAACAGATTCCAACAAACTTCGAATGTCGTCTCCTAATGACCACATTTCAGATCCATACAGTAGAACAGAATGAACTACATAGTGTATTTGTCCTTTGTTTGGCATATGGACAGATATCTCGCCCACTCTATAGATGATGTAAGTTAGCGAAAGTCTACACCGAGATTTTACTAAGCACCAGGTCATCAAGGCTGATCAGACTTCCGAGATAGGCGCAGTTTTTGATACGCTCAGACACTATCTCGGATCAATAAGAAAAATCTGTAATGTACCTTGGATTATACGAATGTATAGTAATTATATCGATTAATATTATTCATATACACCGATAGGTAGATTTGGCTTCGGCATTCTGTCGGTGTCAGTAATCGTTACTAAACAAGTCGTTCAAAGTCGTGCGAAAACCTACCTTTGTTTATGAAGTCAGATTTTCTCATATCAATCATATTGCTTAATTGCATTTTGCACCTAAAGTTTATTGATTAAATTACATTAATATCATTTATCGCATCTAATGCCAAAATCCAACGCATCTCGTTTGGCTTAGACAATCAGTTAGTATCAACAGCCCTTGTAACATAAGTGTAGCTGAAAGCCGTAAACGAAAATATGTACTTCGTTACTGAGTTAGGTAGCTGAATACACAATTATTGTTCAGTGACTACCCTGTTAACTCATGGTATACTGTTTATACGGTCGAATAGTTAAAGAGCATCTGGAAGAAAACCATAAACTTGGTACTTAGGCATCCATTTGAAATAGATCTCCACAATTCTGACTGAGAAAAAATGTCAATTTTTTTATAAGTGAGACAGACATAAGTGTAGTCACAGGTTTGTAAAGTATAAGTTGTGATGAAAACATTCCCAGACGAAACTGCCATTTATACATATGAATTTTGCCTAGTTTGTAATCGATAATAATGAATATTCTCGTGATTACGTTTATAATTTAGTCTTAATAATTTTAAAGTTAACTTCTAATTTCTTTTCATTCCTTTATCAAGCCATTCCTACTTTAGCCAACTGTCATCATAATGAGCGAATGGCATAAGTATATAGTTCTGTTTTACTGACAGTAATAGACTTCAATATTTACTGTGTTGCATCAAACGCTTAAAGTCATTTTTCCGTTCATTTAGTAGTTGAACTATGGATGCTAGGTCATAACTGTCATTATAACTTTCATTTTAAGTTCTAGGTTTTATGTTGTCTATGACTTTCTTCTAGAATATTAGATTGTTCTATATTGGATAGGTTCATAGATGACAATCGTTGTTAACTTCAGCTATTTAAAAAGGCATCTTTAGTAAAAAGTACACTTTAGTATATAGTACTCATCAGTTGAATGTGATGAGAAAATAACTGAGAAAGCCTGATTACAACACGTTTAATGAATGTTAGAATTATTACTGATAACCTTAGACCTTTTTCAATTCTAAAACGAAAGTAACGTTATAAGTACTTATTCTATAATAAAAGAAAGACGAGGATAAGGTGGAGATAAAAAATATTAGTTAAATTAAAAGAATTTATTTATTTTCTTAATAATTTTAATCAAAATTCAAATTATAACATAAATGAAAATGATAATGAAAAATATTTTATGAATCACATAACTTTTCTACATTAACTTATTCAATTGAAATATTGAATTGTTTACTGTTAAATTATAACATTATACATAAGTGTAGATTATTGTTTGCATAAAATACAATGAAATTAATTCATCAGATAAAATATTTTTTTTTAATAATATTTATACATAGGCTGATGATTGTATACAGTATTACTTATGAGATATCATTTAGATTATGTAGATTGTAATGTTGGCATACTTTAGCTATTTTACTATCAATGCTATCATTCACTTCCCTATAGACTTCAATATTTCAACAAAGGTAATAAAATAATAAAAAAAAACCTATTACTATGTACATTTGATATTGTTATTGGATTACATTTCTGTATAATTTATAAGGATATGTTTACATATCTATTTATCTACAGAATCTAATTAGTATAAGACAGATAGTAGCAGAATAGTAGTAGTAGTAGTAGTAGTAGTAGATATTGAGGTTTGTAGAAAAGACGAACCATGTTTATTCATAATCTCCCTGTCAAGTTATTTATGCAATATTGTAGATTAGTTGAAATGGAATAATAATGCATATAAGATGTATATTCTTTGTTTGAACTGATTGAACATTACTTAATGAATTCTTTTCTACATGATGTAAATATTATGAAAGAAAAAAACAAAACACAAACCACAATAATCTTTTCAGGGTAGATATTGTGAATAATAAATATTTATGTTCTATATAAATAGACAATAAGTGATTAGGATAAATTAAGATAATTCTTTCTATAAAGGTGGAAAAGGAATAATCTATTTACTAATCGAAAAAATGCATATATCCGATAGATCTAAACAATAACTCGTAATTTACTAAATTAAAGATTTGTTTAACTAGATTATAATGAATAGTTCCTTCTTATTCACTAAAACAGAAGTCACTTTAAGTGTAAATATTTTACAGTCTAATCAAAGTTTCATGCAATAGGTTAATCAACAAAATAACTTTATTGTTACTATTGTATTAATTAGTAAGAATAGTTTATCTGTATTCAAAAACTGTAATCCTTAACTGGTCAGTATTAATTTTGTATTGTCATTGTAACTTAAGATAATCTATTTGTAAGTATAAACAAAAACTTTCACTGTGATCTTGCAATGCAATAGCCTTAGGCTATAACATTATATTTATCTCGTACTCCTAGAATCTTAGTGTTTCATTTCCGACAAAAATCAACATAAATTTGTAACTTCAAGTGAATAGTATTTACGTTGCATTGTGACTGACAAGTGGAAGTCAGGACGTGCGTTTCGTCCAAGTCTAGTGGTGTACGCAGTGGTGTTTGGCACGAAACAGACTAAGTTTGAGTCTCAGTGTTGACTTCAATATTATGATGCAGGTACATCCAGCCGACGATTCCTAATTAGGACGAAACGCGAGTTCTGGATTCCACCTGCTAGTCATAATCTAACTTAAATAATACTTGTGAGTAATCGCTATATCGAGGCTATCCGCTAGGATGCACATACAGCAACAGAGACTGACCAGTTTCAATTCATAACAAATCAACGAGAAGATATAAGTTCATCCTAATTCAAATGAGTAGGTTTCCAAAATAATGTATAATCTATCAAGAAATAATATAAAATGATAATTCACTCTATGGATCATAATAGTAGTGATGTTTGTTGAATTTTGAATTTGATATCACAAATTGGTCTGAATTAGATATTCATTAATCACCAGAAAGCACTGGACAGCTGTTTCGTTCTGGTATGGGACTCGTCAGCACTGCCTACCCACGACCCTACCAGAAGTCAAACACAGAACCTCTTGACTCCGTGGTCAACAGTTTACCATTAAGCCACTGAGTTGGCAAATTCATACAATTATTCAGAATATACTGTTGTCATCTTATTGTTATGTTTTTGGTTAAAGCCTACATTAGAAACAAAAGATTGTCGTCGACATACGTATTTTAGAAAGGAGAGAATTATTGATTGTTTTGTTATCATTACCTACAGTATTTTTAATTGTTAATGTGGAAATTTTTCATATAGTGATTTAATTCTGTAATTTACATGGTACTAAGTTTATTCAAACTGAAAATTTGCGGGAATCAAATGTTGTCAAGTTGGTATGGTTTATTTCAGTGTATATATTAATAAGAAGCCAGCTTCTTAATAAGACACTATCTTGGTGATTCAAAACGTTATGTTGGAAAGTTTCATTCTGGCATCCAGCTTTATATATGACCTGGATTGTAAATATTTACAACGCTTGTAATTGCATCTTAACTAAGGTTAGTAGAAAATTTCTTTATGTTATTCTATCCTTAAGTCACTATAACTTACTTGTAGGTGTCATGAAATAAATAGTTGAAATCGGTCCATCTTCTTTTTCGTTAATCATTTGTGCCTGAACAATGTACAAAGTTTCTTGTTTAAGTCCTTTAAGTTGTAGACCAGGAACATTCTATATAGCAAATTTTAAAAAACCACTTCATAATTATTTGCTGTTAGTTTCTGAGTGCATCGACAACAAATTCACAATTAATATAGTCAAATATATAAATGGATTATTGGTTGTTAATAGTAATAGGTGTTATATTCTAGATGATAATGATAAATGAAACTTATTGGTTGATATTTTCAATCTGGTTATTATAGATTATAGTTTGGCCGATTGTAGTATTCATGAATATACATCAAATCCTGGAACGAGTATTAATGCCCTTTTGAAATAACTTAGAATTATGCTCTTGGCATATTTACCTTAAGTAAATACTCCCGTTTTCTAGTTTATGTTAATTCAGACGTACTATTTAGTTAAAAGAAATTCTGTCATGCCAATTGTCAATAACAGGATTGTTGATATTTAAATCAATATACCAGACCTTAACTATTTAAAACGTCTTTACTTATTATTTATAATTATTACTTTTGGTTTCTGAGAAGCAGAGTAACTAAAGATTGTCTTGTTCTGACGTTGTCGAACTTCCTCTTCAGGTTGTTTAGATACAGGTTAAAAGTAAGTCGTACCTGATTGTAATAATACATGTTGACAAGAGGATATCATTCATTCATTATTATAGAATGGAATGTTATGTGCAAGAAAACCGTTGCATACTACTCGTTTGTATTTCTAAGTATGTTTTGTCAGTTTTTAAAGTATAATAAAATAATAGATTCACAAACTGGTTGAGAATTTTAAAACCATATAATATACGAAGCTACCATTCTTAAATATTGATGGCGCTGTGTAGATTATAAAACAGAGTATGCCCACTTAGTCTTTATTTGACACCACTGTGTAATCCCATCAGTGGGATAGGATCAAGTGAAATGTTACATTCTTAGACAATCTACTATTTAAAGATAGATGATTAACATTCAGATGTATCATTCAAATATTCCGGTGGTCAGTCAACTGATGACCAATACTATTCAGTACTTGTCAAGGTTATTCACTTTATAAAACATCATTAAAATACTTAATCTGGCTTAAAATATTCAGTATTACTTAACATATCGTCTAAGTTAGTAGAGATTAACTAGACAAATAACTATAAGCGTTAAGTAATGAACAGCTTCAAATTAACTAAATTCACACTTACTAAATCTACTACTTTCGACTGAGTTTTTTCTGGATCCATTAAAGGTTGAATGATATTACTGTACACCTCATATCCTATTGGTTCATATAATCTTGGACCCCAGGTTAATCGTACACTACGTATTTCTGGATTTGTGATTTTCATACTTGGTGTACGATTCCTCAGTGTTCTTGATGAACGTTTAGATTCACTTTTTGAATGTACAGGGGATGTAACAGGATGCCATGTAACAATAGCAGTATAATTAATTGAATCTAAATTTGATTCAATATTTGTTTCTTTCGCTGAATGTGGAAAACTAGCTTCAGCTACAATTATTAATTCATCCATTTGATTAGGTTTTAATCTATGAAGTTCTCTTGGGCTTTCATTACTGAATAAAGTGTATGTTAATTCAATTGGTTGGAGAATTGATGAAGAAGCTTTATAAAGCAAAAAATGTAAGGTAACCTAATGGTTAAAAACTGCATTAAAGTGATTTCAGGTAAGCCTACAATGTTCTCAATGCTTTATAGAGTACATTATTATAGCCAAGATGTGAGATATAAGATAACAGTAAATAGTCAATATAAGCGGTTGACAAGAAATTGAAATTAAATTGTTTAATAAATATTATTCATTAGAAGAGTGAATCTTAAGTATTATAGGAACTGATTGTTTCTTATTTACCCATATACGCGTATCAATAATAATAGTTAGTAGGGCTTTAATTGAACTCGTTGGAAGGCGGCTGATATACTGTAAGACCGTTGATTACATGAAACAGTTTCTACTTGATAATCTAAGTGGCATGAAAATCATGTACAACTTTTGGGGACTTGTATTAGTAATGTTAATTCATTAGCTTTGTTGAAATGTAGGTATAACACAATTTATACTTTAAAACATCTGTTAATAATGGTCTACTCATATTTTCAGAGTATGATGAGATATAAAACTATATTTTTTGTACGGCTAATGTCATTAGTACTGAATTACCAAATGATCCGTTTTCTTATGTTTAGTTTAGTTACCTATGATACTACCCAACTGCCTATATCAAAGTAGTTGAAGCAATATTTGAACGTGTGACTGAATATCTTAAAGTCAAGTGCCATGACTGTTAAAATATTATTTTTTCACTGAAAATCAATTAGTACAGATAACAAATAAGTTTTCTCGTTAACAACATCATGGGCATTGTAATTCTCTCTGATAAATTTTATACAAAATTTATCTACTCCTTAGACAGTACTATTCACTCGTCAAATTTATGATAACTTTTGTGTTTAATCAAATATCCGATCATTTTGTAATCATTTCAGGAGTTCGACTTGTTAAACCGAGTACAAAGCAATAAAATATCTTCGTTTCATTAGGTTAGATATGATGATGCAATCATTAAATAACCTCATACTGATAGTTTCTACATATAATGCAGATATAACAAATAGAATTTTTTGTTTCACCTACTTTGAAGATAACAATGTTTTGGAGTTAAGCCATCTTTGATTACAACATCTTGGCATGCTGGTGTACAAAAACATGTAGTCCATTTGAATAATATGGGAGATATATTATTATTTCTTGTTTGACTACTGTCATTAGGGGTAGAAGTAGTATGATTATGATTCGCCGTGATAAATACACTTGCTTCATAATGACATTGAAATTGTAAATCGGTTAAGAGTATATTTCTTAATTCATACTCCTAAAATAAGAAAAAAGCATTTATTGTGGTATAAATTAAGTTTTATATCGGAATACTAACCAGTTATTATACTTTGGTTAATAATTGTTAACAGGTTAGATTGGAAAGTCTCATAGAGTAATGAATCGGATAAACACTAGTAACGAATATTATCAAAACTTATTTCGATTATTATATTTGAACTGTAGTTAGCAGTTAAATTAGAGTTGATTGTTTTTTCCTGTTTCGAACTGGTCATCCGAATATTACGGTATCTTATTTCTGGTAATCACGTAGAGACTAGAAATCAATACTTTTAGTATCAAACGCCAACTCATTGTTCATTAAACTATTGAATCATTATAGTAAGTAATTTGTTGAATAAATATACAATCATTGGTAACGTTTTGCAATTCTCGAATGTTGACATGAAGCGATACAAACGATCATTCATGGATATCGATTGCATCCTGAACGAATAGCGTTAAATGTCAGTCCTAGCATGCATACCTTTTGAACAACATAATGATAATTTTGACCTAGTGGATAAGACGCTAGCATTTGACTTAAAAGGAATTGGTTTTGTTGTCAGTACCGACATTAGGACAGAGATACATTCAACTGCTTAATATAATCTAGATATACTTAAATGTTTAACAACGAAACGCCATATGCCAATACAGACTTGTCAACTGCAGGTTTTCATTTTGTCGTTTACCCGAAAGGTGATTATAAAGAAATAAATCAGTTAACTTAACTGTACTCACTGCTATCTTTTTTCTCTGTATTCCAATAAATTCTGTATTTGTTTGGTTTTGTGTTTCAATGCAAACTTTTGGTATCCATTCAATTGTATAAATGATATCTGTTAGTGGATTAGTTAGACCGAATTGTTCTCTATCTAAAAATATTATGAACAAAAAAATATTTACATATATAAATTCATTTCTACTGGACACGGAACATGATAAATATATAATGAAATCAATTAAACCTAAAATGGCAAAGCAGCTAAATACCATAGCTAGGTTTAGTTTCTATGGATAAAACGACTAGGAATTTTGGTCAAAGTTGGAATTTACTGTTAGGAATGTTTTAAAGTAAGGATTTTGGGTTATAAATAGGAATCATAGCGAAGATCAGCACTAAGTTCAATAATGTAGTTGGAGTTAAAGGCTAGAAACAGTATGAAGATTATCATTAGGATTCATACTGTCTAGTTAGGACTGAGATTTAGCAATAGTTATTTGGCTTGGATCTAGTGTTTAGGATTTAAAGTTAGAATTGATGGTTATACTACCGTTCAGATAAGAATGATAGCATTGAGATTTGTGGCTATGATTAAGTTTATACATCGTTCATGAAATATGGCCCATTACGTTGTACCCCCCCTTCCCAAATGATAACATTTAGCAAAACGTGATTTACGATTAGATTCACTTATGGTTTATGGTTGGAACTGATGTGTTGTATATCCATGGAAAAATACAGGTTTCCATTAACTAAAGATTCCTTAGAGGAGGTGTACTATTGTGAGGTTTTGCTTAATATTCTTTAAAAGTGACCAGAATTCTAATAAAGATATTTTATTTCGTTTTTCTGTAATATTGTTGGCATATCAATACAAAAGCACCTCAAAGTTACTTTTAGAACTACTCAAGTTCGGTGTTATATGCCAATTCCGCTTCGTTTGTTATATTCTTAGAAATTTTCGTAATACTGCATAACTAATTTTATCTTTAAAGTTTCTGACTTATCACATTAGTTTGTGTGCACCTTCTTAAGGATATAAATAGAACCAGTTTCAAGCATGTTACGTACCATGTATGATTTACAGCTAATTCTTTGAAGAAACTTGAATAAAACTACTCAGTGAAATGTTGGAACTACCTAATTAAGAACCATTAAAATTCACTTATATAGATAAAAACACAGTAACCTGTAAAACCCATCACTAAAACCCTTCACTCTAAACTATTTCAAAATTTAGCCTCTTCTTTATTACTTTGGTTATCTGATGAATAATTCATTCGAGTAAGTTGACTAAGCATAACTATAAACAACTGCATATTTTGGATATAACTTTACACTACTTACTAGTAGGCGCAAGAAATAGATAAGTAATTTTTAAGCATTTTCCATAGGCAAAATTGAGTTACGACTAATATTTATTTATAGTGAAAGCTTAAAGTTGTTGAAATCTGATTGGAAAGTTTAGAGAAAGCTCGTACAACTTATTTCCGTCTTTTCGAAATTTTTAAAGAGGTAAACACCTATACTCCCCTCTACTAATAAGTAGCATAAAATAACATTTATAATATGTTGATTTTTACGATAATATACAGTCGGCGATATTTTTGAGTTAACCAAAATTATAAACTTGCCTTCGATTAAGATAAATGCACTGTATCACAACTAATTCCTTACATTTCATATACATTATAGCATTTTTTAATTACAAGATTACCAGTCATTCTGTTTGATCCCTAATTGTTGGACAGATTCTAACAAACAAGTTTATAATTTGGTCAGTAAGTTAAGTTATTCGTCACCAAGTAAAATTATTGTTCTTATTAATGTGAGTTCAGTTATCTTAATAAGTGTTAGTTTCCTAAAAATTATGCTTCTTCATAAATGTATTCATATTACATTCTTTTATTAAATAATTACAAACTGTATCCAGTTACTACTAAATATGTTTATTTCTGTCATTACCCTAGGGAAGTTGATAACAAATTTTTGTATTCAATGTTTATTATTAATCGAAATTTTCGTACACATTCTGTCTAAAGATTCATATCATAAAGTAATTTGAAGAGAATTCGTAACAAAATTGATGCGCTGATTAGTAAGATGGAGATGTTCAATAAAATATATGTATTCAATTGATATACTTGAATTAGTTTTGTAAGGTTTTGTGATTGATAGTTCATAGATATTTCTATGCGAATACATGTCACAATCGGGACTTTTATGCAGTGGAACGTAGTCGACAGATAGAATTTGTGGAAACTGATAATGTTTGTGAGATGTTAACGTAGCTCACACAGATTCACAGTCTGAGTGATTACTATTTATTGATTACATTTATTGATTTGGTTGCTTAATTACTAGAATTTAATCGACACTAAGGACTAAACAAACACAGAATTCGTCACAACCTAGTAATGTAATTGTTAATAATTACGGTAAGAACAATGAAATGTTCTTAAAACCAAATTCGGGATATTAGCAAATGTAAAATATGTATCAGTTTTAACAAGACTGTCTTATTGTTGTACACATTTCCCCTTAAAATGTCGCTTAATTTCAGAACAATCTGCGGGAAACACAATTTAGTTTCACGCTGGATTCTTAACATGTTACGATAACTTTCATTAAAGCTTATCCACTTGTTAAGGTGTTTTTACTAAACAAACACTTACTTATTTTTACATTTAAAGACAAGATAACATTTAGCTGTTGGTTTTCATAATATTGATCAGTAATCGTTAAATAGTCACGTTTTGAATCACTGCACATACAACTTTCATTTGTTGACATGGAAGCGGTTAATACTAAAACAAAACGAAAATCATTATGTTTAATAGCGTAAATTCTAGCCAACTGTTTAGTGTTATTAAATGTGTACATGCAATAAAAGTATAATTTAGCATATTGGTACAATTTGTCTTATTTAAAACAGACCTTACTGATGAATACTGGTAAACCTAAGACCTTGGTATTTATAATACAGTTGATTCTAGTCAGTTTGAAATTCATATTTACAACATTCAATATCGTCAAATTAAAGCCTACTCCCCTTTAGCTCTCTTTCTTAGATCGTGCTGATAAGGCGCCAAATTAAAAAGTTAAAGATATAATGTAATAATTTAATGGAATTCACTTTTTCAGATAAGAGTTTTACATTTGACCCAATGGAGGGATTCACTTATAATGTTTGCTACACAAAAATAATTTAGAATGATGCTGTATTTAAGTTGAGGTGGTTTTTTGAAGATTAGTTTACGACTTGATGTTTATTTTTGTTATAGATGGATCGTAGTGTGAGATTATTGAAAACCGAGGAACACTTAAAGTATGTTTTATCCCATTATGAGGTTTCGTAACAGTGCTCATCTTCGTTCCAACTATGGTATCCCAAAAGACTTATTACGTCTAGCGGCGAACGCTGAGCCACCAGTACCACTAGTTCAGCCTGTATTGAGAAAGTACACCGTCACAAATAGTTTTAGACATTGGGAAACAGATCGTGATAACATTGTGAAAGAGTGATCAAAGTATCACCACCCATTCATCTTATGGTTAGAATTAAGCAACTATAACGTGTTCTATGGAAATTCGATGAGGTGCTCAACTTAGCCATCGAAATCTCAGAAGAGCTAAATTTGAAACTAAATGAGAAATAAGATAATGAGGTATGACAGACTTCTTTGCAATGGTGAAAACGGGGTAATACTATCCATTAGTGACCTATATTACACTTTAATTAGTAATGAATCTACCTCTAATGGTCAAAGTTTACACCTGGCTAGTAGATATCCTTTAAGATGCATTTACACTTCAGAAGCTGCCAGTACACGTTATTTTACATAATGGAGAAGTATACTAACTAATATGCGACATTTTAACATCAGCTGACAAAAGTGAGATCTTCAATAACAGTTTCAGTTTAATGATTACTCGTTTTAGTTATGGTAATCAATAAAGTAACTAGGGCACTTACGGTTAGCATAGTTATATCAGTAGAGTAAATGATCAATTAATTCAATAGAATAATTTTGAATAACTTACCTGTATCTATTTGTTGTGATGGAATTTGTATTGTAGATATGTACAGTGTCGCTGGATGACTTTTCATTTCTACACCATCAAAAAGTGAAACAGCTTTCACCTTTAAAATAGATAAAAAAAAAGCAAAATGGAAGGTAGGGCAAACGTAATTTGAAGTCGGATAAGACTGTAGCACAAGAACTTTAGGCAAAGTGGTGTAACGCCCTTTCACTTTTCATGCATTTTCCTCAATGTTTTACAAACCGGTTACCTCAGACTTACGTGATCCTGCATCAACATTTTGGCTCACAGGGTTGGTTTCAGCTTCGGTGCAATACGAAAAGAAGGCTGGATTACGTGTGTAAGACCTAGCGGTAGGAGTCTTTCAGTTGAATATGTCAATAAGTGGAGCTATGATTATGTGCTGCGGTGGAGATTTTTACTTGTTAACCTATTTCTTAAACTTAAACCAGACACAAAATTATGTTCCGAGCACTTAACGCCTAATTTTAACTAAAATTATTAATCTTTGGCTTAAATACTAACCCTAGCAACGATATGTTTTCTCAGGTATGCATTTAAGTTCGAATTCGTGGCGACCTTAACTCCAATAACTTGCCTTATTGTTTAATTGGAAATTTTTCTGTGTTCATTTAAATACCACATTTACTCCTTCCTATACCTTAACTTAAATAATGTTATTCATTTTTGAGTTTTAACCAAAATAAATGTTAAAAATAATTTTTCAACTTATTGGCTTAGAACTATTCTATTATTTTACTATTGTTTGGTGTAAACAAGATTGTGGAGCTAATTTCGAAGGTAGAGAACTAACGTCTGTATGTTAAACATTATACTGTTGTGCTTACTATTGTTAAGCCTTATTAATTCTTTAAATTACATTAGGTTATATGAACCAACATTCGGTGAAATAAGAATTTCTTAAGTATTTACACTATGTGTATATTTTCCAGCTCTTAACTAACACGTTTTAGAGTATTAGTGGATATTGGTGGTTGCTTCACTGATAAAGAAATGAAATATGATCGTGGTTTACGAAGAATCAAAGCAATTTTTCCCTTTCACAAAGTGTTGTAGCATTCTATATAAGTTTTCAAACAGTGTATATTGTACAATCATAATATGTTATCGTTGTATTTCATGGTCATTAAAGCTGATAATTATGAAGACATGCTAGTAGTCTATATGACCAAGTACTTTGTCCTTAATGTTATCCAAAGATGATGTCAGATACATAAGGAGCCATAAGTGAAACGACACAGTGTAAATCAAATTAGTGCACATTATCAGAATGAAACTTATTCATTATTTTAACCGTAATTCTGTAAGTCAGATATTTAAGGTAATACAGAACACTTTTTAACAAACTATAATCAAATTATACACTTAGAAGTCGAAATTAATTGTTAGCCCTATTAAGTGGCATAGTATAAGGCAAAGAAAACTTTCAAGAACCAACATTCTATGACTTCATATTGGTTATAAGCGTAAAACTATTAGTGCAAAAATAACTACTGTGTGCAATGGTAACTTGGATAATTCTATAGGTCAGTAATTAGTCGAATATATGAATCTAAGTTGAATACAAACCTAAACATATGTTCATTCAAGGATTATGTGATGGCATTAAAGAATAATATTTTCAACTAATCTGATCTAATAAATTTTTGACAGCTAGGAGAATTTCTATCCATCAACAAAATTCATTTATACACCAACAAATCAGTAGATTTATAAAATCGTTATGTTATGTACCTTAAATAATAATACATTACTGTAAGCGTTATCATATTCTAAAATAAATAGGTTACTAAACAAATACAATTAAAACAATGATAAATTGATAACAATATGAGACACAAGTAAAAGTATGATAATTTTTACAGTGAGATATTTCAATCAGAAGTACTGAGTGTAGTTTATTTGTTTACATCAACTATTACGTCATACTAGTTAGATTCTTCTCAAAAAGTCATATTGCTTCACCCCAACCAATAAGGAATTTCGTTGAATATAACATTACAAACGTTATTTTGTATCATGTTATGTGTAATAGAAATCATTCCTAAGTATCCGTATTTAGTAGTTCCTTATTTTGAATTAAGATCTTAACCTCTCTATTTCACTTCACTGATTAACTTAGTATTAAATAATCATCTTGATATTAAAAAAAGTATTTGATAATTATTCGCACGTGTAACACAGTAGCATTATAATAAACTTGGAACTTACAAAAATGGTATAAAATAATCAGGTTGTAGTTTACATTCCTGTTGCCATAGAAAAAAACTGAAAAACACAATCTGTAGAACTGAACGTATTTCTAGTGGCCTTAGAAAATGTACTGTACTGTATTTGTTTAAAATTCATATGATGTGCTGTTAGCATTTCATAGAGTATAAACAATATACAATTTGGGGGGGGGGTGTTGTGGAGATAGTTAACTGCTTATTTCTGATATTACGAATTGGTCTGAAGCGGACGATCATTGATCAGCTGGAAGCACTGGACACCTGTTTCGTCCTGGTATGGGACTCTTCAGCAGTGCGCATTCACATACTCATCGGGGATCGAACTCCAGACCCTCTGGCTCCGCGGCGAACGCTTTATCACTGGACCACTGAGTCGTCTCGCAACGGTTGATATTTCCAATTCAGTCAATTCGTGATACGCTTGATCCACCTCATTGATGCTATCTGTGGGTAAATGCCTCACACCCAACTCAGTGGTCCAATCGTAAGGCGTTCGCCGCAGAGCCCGAGGGTTCGGAGTCCGATCCCCGATGGAGTCATGGATGCGCATTGCTAAAGAGTTCCGTACTAGGACGAAACGGCTGACTAGTGCTTTCAGCTGATCAATGGTTGTCTGTTTCAGACTAATTCGTGATATTAGAAATGGATGGTTTATTAAGTATTGTCATATCTAATTCCGTTCTACAGTTATTGTACCTACATTTTCTCTTACATCTTAATCTTTGATTCGACGCACACAAGCCGTTGTTTCTATCTAGCAAATGATTTGACATTAACTCTTAATCATTGGTGTAATTCCCTCTATCTTATTACCATTGGTGGTGGTGGTGGGGAGCTTTTGGTTAGTTAGCTACTTCAGAACTAATCAACGTTTGTGCTTTCTCGGCAATAGATTATGGTTGTGAGGCCCATTACTTAGTTACGACAATCATGCAACCACAACACTTACTACGAAATATTTTATTACATCAGTTGTTTTTGACTTACTTCAATTTTGTACGTTGTTCCTGGTTTAAGATTATGAATTAAATACATTGTTTTGTCCTGAAAGATAGTAATAAAAAGCAATCATATTTAAAGAACATATACATATATTCACTAATACTTAGTGTTAAAATTACAATTTAAGACTAACAAATTTCGTTGTATAATTGGTGTTTTTTACCAACTGAAGTGAATGGCCTATTTCCACAATATTCATAAGTAGTATAAAATGTTACTATCAAGGCAAATATCACATAGATCATCAAGTTATAGTCCATAGCTTACATATTCTCTATCACCTAGACATATAATTGTATATCATATCTCATGATAAGTGAACTGTGGATCTTATACATTTCTCTATTGAAGTGAGATGATTTTGTGGAGATAGGTGTAAAGCTTAGTTATTGCTATTTGTTACAGTTTGATATTGGTTAGGTACTACTGTATTATTGTCTTAATTAAACTAGGTCATTCAATATAGACAATTGTAAACAAAGATGTATTTTTTGCATTACACTACGAATTTACTCTAGCTAGGAAGGAACTCAGAGATGAAAAGCACTAGATACTGTTTAATCGTTATTACTTTCTGGAGTTCTGGGGAGAAGTTGTGACGAGTAGAGTTCAGTTTTATGTGCTTTGAGACTAATATCACTAATAAATACCAATACAAATCAGTGGTTGTGTCTGTAAAATCATTTACATTTTTAAAGGTTATATGATTACGCTTAGTCAAAATAATGTGCTTTATATGCATATGTTAGTTTTACTCTTCTTATCACTTTCTCTAGAAAATCTAATATTACTAACATTGAAATCTTTAATGATTATGATTAACATCCTGTCTGTTATTCATGAAATTATTGAAAAACAAAGTGAGATCTGGTTTATAAACCTACCCCAGGTACATTTGCTGTATATTCTGTTAATGAACTTTTGTCTTCTCCATTGAATGCATAGTACTGACGCCACGTTATCTATTGATAAATACGGGTAATAATAAACTAGAATTAATTTTTAAATGTATGAAATGAAGAAAGATTATCTATAGGTTTGGGATTTATAGTTGTGATTCAGTATGAACAACTTGCTTTATATATATGGTACTTCATACTATAAGAATAAAGTGTTGATGATAACAAGTAATTTTAATCATTGATTGCATTGAATCATACAGTAATTTCAAATTTTGAATTCTAGTTCAAACTACTTATTAGTAGGCAAAAATTGGATTAAATACGTTTTGACCTTTTTGGTAGTGTATTTAGTGTGATGAAAATTTTTCAATTTGATTTTCAACGGCTGAGTGTATCAAACGTAAAATAAACGACAAATTCTGTATATCATTATAGACTGCTTATTAGTAGCCAGAATCATGCATGAAGTATTCGGTGTCAGTAAATGGAACTATCTGGTTAGAATCCGCGTTCCAATTACGATTAGCGGCTGGAGACACTGGGTGATATGATTCAGAATCAGTCACAGTAGTACAAGTTTATTCATTATTTATGTTCTCCTAGAGTTTAAGTTCCATTATTTTTTCGTACATACGTTTGCTTCATTCCTTCATGTCGTAATATATTACGGTGTTAATTTTGTAAATTTTATCTCTTCGTGTTAATGAGGTTTAGAAACTTGAATGTGTGCATAAATGCGTTAGGTTTTACGTTGTTCATGGGTAACAGAATACGAGTCATAAGAGCGAGAACCTTTGTCACTACTTTAGACAGTATCAATTTAAAATTAATTATGTCGCAATGTATTTATCTTTTATACTACACTTTCCTTGAATGTACATATTGTCATACTTTCGGCTGGATAGTTCATCGCGTATATGTATAACTTCAAGCAGTTCATTCGACATAAGTTCAAATACATACTTGCTATATTGGGCAATTCAAGAAGAATAACCAACTATCTTTTAGAAGACTGTTTCATTTATTTTGAATGTATGTAAATCGATTATTTTATTTTTATTATTATCATGTCTCCCTCTCCCTAACCTCCTAATAAACCCATTAACTGTTATCATATTATTTTTCATGCAGCAATAATAATTAATTATGTGTTTATCAGTTTCCTCAGTTCTTAGTTATTACTGTCCTTTTTTTACCATATATGTTATTCTTTTTATTGGTCTGCTGTGTGATCAGGTTTGTTTGTATATAAACGACTAAGTGAAATATATTCTGACAGGATGATTGCTGACTCTCTTGTCTTGTATTCTTCCATCCTACTTGGAGGAGGGACTACGAATTACTTGACAGACGTGAAAGCACAGAATAATGATCTTGGTGTCTAGATTTTTCGGTAGTGGTTCTGATCAAGGTTACTGTTCTTGAATATTGTAAATAGCAGTAGTTCACATCATATTAACACTAACTTATTTATTTTTATCGACAACTGTGCGTGTGACATTTGATTTTGTTGTTAATTATTACTATTGTACACAGATGACTATGAGAAAAAAATATTGTTACTGAACCTCTTCATGTAATTACATCCCAATCAGCATCAGATCAAGGTAGATTTATGTACAGTAAGTTAACTTATGTTTCTAGATGTTTGGGTGACTCCTTGGTGTTGTGGGAGACGATTAATGTAACAGGTGAAAAGTTATCGAAGCCATTTATCAAAGGTTACTACTCTATTATTTTTATCATTATACAGCCCTAGTTTTCCAACCTTCTTTTAAACCACAAATTGTTATTTTAGCGTTTTCCAGGTATGTATTAGAACCGGTTATTCTGTAGACCATTTACTTTGTTTTCCTATTCTGTATGTCATAGTTATGTATTGATATTATTCTAACTGGTCTGTTGAGTTGTCTAGTTGCACATATATATGGAAGTGTTTGAAATATACTAAAAATGCCTTTGGGCTAGTAATTTAAAGTCTTGTGTTCTTATTCTATTCCGTTCATCCTAGCTAGTTTCATGCCGACCGTTCAGGATACAGTAAAAGTTACGTATTAACTTTTTTGTACATGCTGGTCTTAACAAGGTTATTATTTTCCTTCTGTACGTCGTGATTGGTCAAGTGCTAGGTATAACAATTCGTTTCTCATATTCATTCACAGGAATCAATCATCATCTATCAACTTTTCATTATTTAAGTTATAACATGAACAATTCAGATCTAAGATTTTTCAGAAAAGTTTAAATGAAAAGAAGAAAAGTGATTATTTATTTCCTTTCTTTCAAATTATTTCTTTCAACGTGATCAATGTTAAGTGGGTTAATTGTCAAGTGTTTATTCAACAATTCTCATTTGAATGGATGTATGCTAAGCATTAACAAATGAATAAATGAAATAGAATAGAGAAACATGTAATAAAATTAATTACTATAAGTTTTTATCACTAATTCAATCAACTTGAATAAACAAAACAAACTAATCAATCTATACAATAAGTAAACTAGAATTAATTTGTTTAAGTGTTATATGTTTATAATTGACTTATATATTAAGTTAATTAGAATTATTTCATTTTGGCTAAAAAAAATAAATGAAATATATTATCTTTAAACGAATATAACATTAAAATAAAAGTTTTGTATATAGTTTGAATGTGTTTTAAATCATTTACGTTGATTCGATATGAAGTGAAAGTGATCAATCTCTGATGATATATCTGTATCCTAAGTAAATTATCTCAATACAGCTATAGTTCACAAATACGATTTAAATTGAATAATGGCTGGTAAAAGCAAGATTGAGTCCTGATCCCAGCATGATCATTAACAATGCAGTTCAGGTATATCAAGCTGATGAGTATTGAATAAAACGAGATATGTATCGTAGATTCCACTTGCCCGCCAAAATCTAACTCAAATCATAAAAATTTGATAATTTAGAAATTCATGCGTAACAGTGACATGTTTTTTGCGGATTCATGTAAAGTTTACAGTTTATGGGATGACAGATATTTGTCATAATTAGGTGGTCAGATACAGTTGGCATAATACTCTGGACGTAGCTGACAAGTCACTGTTTGGTAATGTGTAAAACTGTGAAGCTGAATGATTTGAAAGAAGTTCCAGCTTTCTAAGATAAGCGTTATCTGAAAGGTAACATCTAGCATGATACCTGAAAAAATAGTTTCATGTAGACTAATTCCAACCACCTTACATGAAGGTATAATGTGCACAATGAGGAATTATTTAAATTACTAGTAATATTACAACAATCAATATAAGTCGATTAGCATTTGGAAGCAGTGAAATATAACATTAATAATTATTCAGTATCCATTTCTAACTTCTTAGTATCATAGTAGTGTATTAATTTTATCACAAACTAAAATTTCTATGCTGAAAGTTGACATTCTGAAGAAGCTTCGCCCTAATAATATATACGAATTACTAATATCAGATACCAGTTAAAACATTACTAATAAAACTCGCCATGTTTTCGTGTTTTGTAACTGATAATTTGTTTAATGATACAAAAAATGCTCTTTCTCTAGCGATGATTATTTAGTGTATTTTTTGATTGAGTAAACTATTAAGTTGCTTTGGTTGTACGGATGAAGGTAATCATTTTAGCCAAACTGGAATTGATATTTGTGTTATCTATCGGAAAGTGATTTACTTCAAAGTCTCTTGTTTAAATGGAAGTGTGTATCCAAGTCAATGACTAAAGGAGAAAAAAATAAGTCGTTAAGAACATTAGCTAAGTTACTGTGACAAGTTTATAAAACCTGAATCGAAATTCTTGCATTAATATACTATTGCAACAAACTCCTCTCTGTAGTTGTTTGGTATGCAATTTATTTGTTAATATGGGTGTTTATGGAGATTTTTCAAGTCGAAGTTACTTTTACATTATACAGAGAACCTAAGTCATCCATAGTACATCATTATTTCGTACCAGCCACGAACTTGACAGAAATCACTCATCATTCTACCAAGGATCAAACAAAATACTTTTAGAAGATTATATCTTTTGATTAGTGACTTAGAATTGAGTGGTTTGCATTATCAGCTTAAGTTATCTGGTAAAGTTTGATTATATTTATCCAGTTTCATGGTTGGTAATTGTGTTTTTCCTAGGAAGTTTTGGGATCTCTCTATTTTAGTCAGCTGAATGATTCTTTCATTAAAAACTATCCTAGTCATTAGTATACGCTATACTAACTTCAGGCGTACTGCAATTTATAGTGGCAGGAATGAATTAAAACGGAAACCAGTTTTTATCTTCTAATTGAAATTCATTAATGTGAAGTATTTTCCTAGGCTAAAAGTGTTAAAACAATCTTCCATTTTGTATGTTTGTTTTAACAAACAGTGTTGAGCCAATGCATCACATTTTTCCAAATCAAAAATGTCCTCTTATTACAGCGTTCAAGATTAAATTGTCAACTTGTTTAGGTATTCTAGTACAGAAATGTTGCAGTTGGTGAATGCGTTCCAACCTCGTGATCTTGGACAACAAATGAAATTAATCATTGACATTCACTTTACCTGATACTTTTTTAGAGGAAAAACAATTTCCTCTGGGACTTCCCAATGGATCATACTATCTACATGATTTTCGAAAATTCTCGAACGTATTTCAGTAAGATTTCTAGGTCGAGATGGTGGAATTAATGGAACTTGTGTACGAATAGGTTCACTTGGTTCACCCCATCCTCCAAAACCTTCACTTGAAACAGCTAATAAACGAAATTGATACCATGTTCCTGGATTAAGATCAGATAAAACAGCTCCAAGTTTTGTAGTCTGTTAGCAAATACAAAATAAAATAACTAGTGGGTAGTTATTTCAATCAATAAAGGAGTTTGTGAAGATTGTTAAGTTTTATTGGACTGCTTACATCGCTAACTCCGCCTGTAGCCCTCCTCGGGTTACTGCCGGTCCCAAGCCCGGGTAAAGGAGGAGGGTTGGGCATGGGGCTAGCACCCCCATCCCGTAAAAACTCAAACTTGCTAAAAAAACGCAAACCAGATTAAACAAGATAAACCATTTAAACCATTTAAACTCTGCCCTGGGAGTAGAAGGATTCATGACGCCTCATGATGAAAGCCGAAATTCTTCGGAAGTCATGAGGCCGATGCCCACCCTTCTAACAACCAGAGCAAATATTTTTATAGGTACATGGAATGTTCGAACAATGTGGGAGAGCGGGAAGACAAATCAAATAGCTGCAGAAATGAAGAGATACAACTTGACAATACTCGGAATCAGCGAAACTCATTGGACTCAAGCTGGACAGAAAACATTAGCTTCGGGAGAGACGCAACTATACTCCGGCCACGAAGAGGAAAATGCTCTCCACACTCAAGGAGTTGCTCTGATGCTGTCCAAGGAGGCACGTAATGCACTTGTGGGATGGGAACCACATGGACCCAGGATCATCAAAGCATCTTTCAAAACAATGAAGAAAGGGATTACAATGAATATTATCCAATGCTATGCACCAACCAACGACGGCAACGACAAAGACAAAGATCAGTTTTACGATAGACTGCAATCAATTATAGCAAAGTGTCGAGGAAAGGATCTGACAATACTGATGGGAGACCTCAACGCCAAAGTCGGAATGGACAACACTGGATATGAAGAAATCATGGGACGGCAAGGACTGGGAGACAGAAACGACAATGGTGAAAGACTTGCAAACCTATGTGCCTTCAACAAATTGGTTATAGGTGGTACAATATTCGCCCACAAACGCATACACAAGGCTACATGGGTCTCACCGGATCATACTACTGAGAATCAAATCGATCATATATGTATCAATAAAAAATGTAGAAGATCAATGGAAGATGTAAGAACCAGGAGAGGAGCTGACATAGCTTCAGATCACCACTTGGTGGTTTCTAAAATAAAACTGAAGCTAAAGAAGCAGTGGACAACTGGAGTGTCAGCAGTACGACGGTTCAATACAGGCTTTCTCCGAGACACTGACAAACTCATGGAATTCAAAATATCTCTCAACAACAGGTTCCAAGCCTTACAAGATCTACCGAAAGAAGAAGAAACCACTATGGAGGACAACTGGAAAGAAATCAAAGAAGCACTAACGTCAACGTGTCAGGAGGTTCTAGGCCGCAAGAAGCACCATTATAAGGAATGGATCTCCACTGAGACATTGAGCAAAATTCAACAAAGGAGGAACAAGAAGATAGAAATCAACAACAGCCGAACAAGAGCAGAAAAAATCAAGGCTCGAGCTGAATACTCAGAAGCAAATAAGCAAGTAAAGAAGAGCATTAGAGCTGACAAACGGAAATACATCGAAGGCCTTGCAACGACGGCGGAGAAGGCTGCAAGAGAAGGAAATATGAAACAGCTATACGTCACAACGAAGAAACTGGCAGATAAACATGGTAAACCAGAGCGACCGATCAAGAACAAAGAAGGCAAGACACTCACTGAGATTGAAGAACAAAAAAATAGGTGGGTAGAACACTTTGAGGAACTCTCGAATAGGCCAGCTCCACCGAACCCACCGGACATTGAAGCAGCACCTACAGATCTCCCGATAGATGTCACTCCACCAACGATGGAAGAAATCAAGATGGCCATCAGGCAAATCAAAAGTGGGAAAGCAGCAGGACCTGACAATATACCAGCTGAAGCACTCAAGTCAGATATCGACCTAACAGCAAGGATACTCCACGTTTTATTCAAAATGATCTGGGAAGAAGAACAAGTTCCAGCAGACTGGAAAGAAGGTTATCTTGTCAAGATACCAAAGAAAGGAGATTTGAGCAAATGTGACAACTACAGAGGGATCACGCTACTGTCGATACCAGGGAAAATCTTTAACAGAGTATTGTTGAACAGAATGAAAGATTCAGTGGAGGCTCAACTTCGAGATCAACAAGCTGGTTTTCGTAAGGATCGGTCGTGCAACGACCAAATCGCAACACTACGGATCATCGTTTAACAATCAATTGAATGGAACTCGCCCCTGTACATCAACTTCATTGATTATGAGAAGGCGTTTGATAGTGTAGATAGGAGAACACTATGGAAACTTCTTCGACACTACGGTGTACCAGAGAAACTCGTCAACATCATCCGGAACTCTTACGACGGAACACAGTGCAAAATTGTGCATGGAGGACAACTGACAAATGCATTTTCAGTGAGGACCGGAGTCAGACAAGGTTGCTTGCTGTCACCTTTTCTCTTCCTCCTAGTGGTCGACTGGATCATGAAGACCTCCACATCTAAGGGAATGTACGGAATTCAATGAACAAGTAGGATGCAACTCGATGATTTGGACTTCGCAGATGATCTAGCTCTTTTAGCACATGCACACCAACAAATGCAAGCGAAGACAATCAGTGTAGCAGCAACTTCAGCATCAGTAGGCTTGAACATACATAAGGGTAAGAGCAAGATTCTCAAATACAACACAGGGAGCACCAACCCAATTCAACTTGATGGAGAAACTCTGGAAGAGGTGGATACCTTCACATATCTGGGGAGCATCATCGATGAAAAAGGAGGGTCTGATGCAGATGTAAAGACAAGAATTGGCAAGGCAAGGGCAGCATTCCTGCAGTTGAGAAACATCTGGAACTCAAAACAAATATCAACTAACCTCAAAGTCAGACTCTTCAATTCGAACGTGAAGACAGTCCTGCTGTATGGAGCTGAAACCTGGAGAATTACTGCAAACATCCTCAGACGGATACAGGTATTTATAAACAACTGCCTACGAAAAATACTGAATGTCCGTTGGCCGGAAACCATCAGCAACAACTTACTATGGGAGAGGACAAAGCAACTTCCAGCCGAAGAGGAAATTAGGAAAAGACGGTGGAAATGGATAGGACATACACTACGCAAACCACCAGACTGCATCACAAGACAAGCATTAACATGGAATCCTGCTGGGAAACGGAAAAGAGGAAGGCCAAAGAACACGCTGCGTCGAGAATTGGAAGCAGACATTAAAAGGATGAGCAGCAACTGGAAACAACTGGAAAGGATTGCTCAGGACAGAGTTAAATGGAGAACACTGGTGAGCGGCCTATGCTCCTCAGCGAGGAGTAACGGGCATAAGTAAGTACATCACTAACTGATGTCATCTGATGAGTCATTAAAAACTAGATAATACAGGATACTTATTCTAGAGTAGTCCTGGACTTGACGGTAGCAAATGTTTTCAATCCCACATGCGATTTTGTTCCAGACGTTCATGTCTCTCGGAGAGTGTGATTACTTTGAATCACTGAGTGTAGATTGTATGGTTTCTGCTGCTGACTTAAGTGAGTACAGAGTACAACTTAAATATTATTTTTAGATACATATTACACAAACTGCCTAGTATACACTTGACAAATTGATGGGATTTCTAAGTTAAAAATGATAACGAAAAGTATAATTTAATTAAGGATACAAAATAACTCAATAGTTTCGTGTAGTGTCATAACAATGAAAGAAACAGTGGAAACAGAGTGATAAAGTAAAATTTTATCATGAAAATAAGTCAATATTTTGGAAAACGATAGCTAAAAGTTACAGAATAATAAAGTACATGAATAAAACGTCTAATTACATGATCGACAGGTAAAGTAAACGAAAGAGTGAGATGGGAAAAATGTAGTACGACTAGTGACGTCGTTTACTAAGTCATTTCCTAAGTACGTGAAGGGTAAATATATTATTAATGTTTATTGAATCTATAAACTAGAGTTGTTGATGAAATTCTTATATTCTGTTGTACGTAAATGAGTTTAAATCACTTTGAGAATATTGCAACTAACCGTAAATTGATTTATTTTACTCACTACATGGATACTATTAACTATACATGATAAAATGGTCTTTGTATGACTCTTGTTTGATGAAGACGACTAACTAGTATCAAAATTCCATTCATTTATCTACAATGTGTGTACGTGTAAAGCAAATAGTTATATGGCCCAAGGTTGGAACACATCAAATCATAAGTTAACGGTCTTAAATAGACAGAAATCATGTATCTGCTCCTTTAAATGAATTTATCTCTGATCAAAATGTTTAAGGTTTACAAATTGTATTAATTTTTTTATTTTGGTAAACTCCGTGTAAATTACATCTGTAAATTGACTATATTTGTCACTAGGCGAATTTGTGTTCTAAGTTACTGAAAACGTGATCAGTTAGAAAAACCGTGTAAACTCGTTACTATTTTCTTTTCTTTCTCTTCAAAATATGCTGTTTGTGAGTAATAGTGAAACCTCAGACAGAAACTTTATTATATTTGTAACTTGTTAACTAGGTGTACATGTACCCTAAAGTTTGACGTTCACTAGTAAACTTGAAACTCATTAAGTTTCACTACAAACATTATTCTAGCTTACTTCTACAAGTCCTATTGACGTTTATACTTATGAAAAATTAACTAAATATGCTTATAATGATGATGAATACTTTAAAAGCGAAATATATATCCATCTAATTTAATCAATTATTGGGTTTTTTTTATAGAAGTTAGTTACTTTCATAATAAAAAGAAATCTACTTACCCAAATTAAATTAGTCCATTTATCAAAATAATATTCATTTGGTTGAGATGTTTCCATAAAATTATTCAACGGGGAATGTAATACGTTATTAGATGTATGTAAATGAGAAGTTAGTGTCTGTACAGTGGAATACATACGAAGTTGAATAAGAAATATGATGGGATTATGTTCAATATTTGATGAATTATAATAATTTGGCCAGTCTAACTCTAACTGATTATGTTGTCCATGTGATAAAAGATTGGAGCGATCTAAATTTGTGTTAAATTTACTATTTGAATGTGGTTGGAAGACATTTTCAACTTGTTTAACAATTGGTTTTCCAGGTACTGGTGGAGCAGCTAAAAATATTTAGAGGGAAATGGTGAAATTTTTATTATTTGGCACTTTTCATGTTTCTCAACCTTGGTTAAAAGTAACAAGTAGAATAGTTTTGTAATATCAACAATAAGAGGCCGACTATACTTAGTTCAACCACTAAAATGAGCTCCAGAAGTTCTAAGAATTCAGTTAAATTCTTAGAAATATGGCACTAAAATCAATATTTAAACAGTAAACACAATATAGTCCAGATATATTCTTTAATATTCAGCAGGTCGGTTGAATATAACAACTAACTGAAAGAATGTGAAATTTAAGGATAATGAGGCAAGAAACTAGCAGTCAGAAACACGGCCATGGGATGACACCATAATTGTTGAATAATAAAAATGTTTACATCTGTTTGTTGTAGGCTCCAACGGAGCTGTTATGAACAACGATAAAAAATTCTACATTGGAATCAACAATGCAGCTCACAAAAAAGTAAGATTACCAAAAACACTCCTTTTCTTCAAGTATTCACCGTCATTTTGAATCCTAAATACCCAACTTCTATATCGAAGTGTAATATGCCAGTTCACTATGTTAATAGAAGTAAAACAGTTTCTTAGATGTTGTTTTAAGACTGGAAATTCCAAATGAACCAACTATTTTAGGAATTTGGACTTGATATTCCGAGTTAGGCCTTGATCAGATGGTCATTAAAAGCAGTAGACACTGTACAGTTAATATACGACACTTTGGCAATATGCTTTAGTTTTACCACCAAGAATGGCTTTCAGAACCCTTAATCTTTACAGGAAACACTTGCTTCTTTGATTACTCAAGCTGATTATGAACAATATCTAACAGTTTCAACGCTTTATATTACGAACATTAATGTTGAGTTACTTTCGTAAGGAATTAATCATTTGGTCGTTTATATTTGGAGATAACTTTCAGTGATATATATTAACATATTTCTCAGTTCAACAGATAATTACTAGTAACTGAAACAGTGGTTAACTTGTTTGCGTATATATGAAAGTCTGTAAAGATACACAATGGTGATCAAAAATACTCAGACGTCATACATTACTTCAAACAGGTATTCAATTCTATTAAATTAGTGATATTGTTGTTTATAGAAGCACGTGTTCACACCATGGAACGAAAGATGAAAGGTCACATATAATTTAACTTAGATTATGGCCGACAAGTGTGATCCAAACCTTTTTTGTTTTATTTGGAACTCGTCAGATGGGTATTTCTCAATTCTATTGTTGTTGATCACACTAGAATTAGGACTCATTTTATTTTCTGTCAAGCGCCACTGTGTTCGAAACTAGGATATAAGACTAGACACGAAACGGACTGAGTTTGAGTTCCGTTGTAAGCATCATAACTGAAATTTAGGTATATTCAGCTAACTAGTCACAAATAGGAAGAAACGTTAATCCTGGGTTTTATTTGCCAACCACAATCCAACTTAAATCATACTTGTGAACTATGGCTGTATTGAAGGAATCTACACAGGATGCCAATGTGATGACAGAGACTGATCAGCTTTAGTCCATAGAAATTAACGGAAAGATTCAAACACATTGAAATTATGAAAAACTATGTAAGTATCCAATAGACACATGAAGAACTAGTCATTAAATGAGTAGTTTTAGCCCATAGTGATAAGTTATTCGACTATAATATGAATAAAAAGTATATTGATAACTGACGTTTTATAACTTTTATTTGTTTATTAAATTTTACAAATGTCTGTTAGCATTAGTTTATATCTGCTTTGGGGATTCATATAATCAGGCTGGTATAAATCTGTTGGTTATATCACATCACAAGCCATAGGAAATTCACAACAACCGACTAGGTTTTTTCTATTCAAGACACAGCAGTTTGAATTGAATATCATCTATGTAATTCCATTTCGCATTTTGGATAGATTTTACTGTAGTGTTTTTAACTATGAAGAAACATGTGTTGAGTCAGCTTGATTTTCAATAATTCAGTAAAACTGAAGACATGGGGATAAAACATGTCAATTTTAACGACGTGTATTGACGTTAGTGAAAAATACCGGTTACCGCCTAAAATGGAAATTATTCACTAACAGTGTAATAATAGATAGAGAACGCAAGTTTATGCTGGTAACTCTAAACAGTAGAATATGAGAAGGGATAGTCAAAGGATAGATGATAAATAATGATTTGTATTCCTACTCGTACTAAAATAGTTGGGAAAAATTGTGTTGCTAATTATCCACAGGATTGTCGAAACTTAGGTAATTAAATTAAACTACACTATTTGATGTAAGTGAAGTCACAGAAGTACATTCGTTTCCTTAAAGCAAGAGTGCATACCAAAAAATCCTTTCGACAATGTCATTATACGTTGATAATTGAGAGGGAAATATAGAAGTGGATCATACGGTCATTCAAAAGAGTACTGTTCTCAACCTAAAAATGTTCACAAAGCAGACTCATTTAGAGCCTCTAGAGTGAACTGTCCTAACGGTCCCACTTCGATTTTAGGGTACAGAATCTGTTAAACAACCTTAAGAAAATAAATATAAATGCTAAAAACTAAAATGTCATTACCATTCTATTTGCTACCAATTATTATATCGCTTATAAGTTACTAATTTTTATTGCCTACCTTCTGATCAGGTAATAAAATAAGAGAAAACTCAAAGATTTTTCTATGGGTATCTCATTTTTATTCGTTTTCTTCAGTTTACCTAGAATGATACTTTTTCTAATTACAGCTGGTGATGAAATCCACATTTAACATAATTAGTTTGGTGATATGTAATCATGTACTGTGAATTAAGAAATATTACATCAATGAGGTTTGTACTTTTCTCCTTATACTTCTCCTAACATTTGTTTGTGTAAAGATCTATAAAAACCATTTCAGTATCTGTGATACTTTTCAATTCTGTGTACTTTTTAACAAATTTGAGAAAACAAACTTTTACGAAATCTATAAACGGTTTTACGGATTTTAAATACTGTTCAAAGATAAATCTGTAACACTAAAGATCTAGTTAGTTAAACTCAATCGGAATGAAGTTAACTCTATATATTGAATTAAGATGATTTGTGGAGATTGGTATTAGGTTTAGTTGATAACCAACTCACTAGTGACTAACTTCAGGATGATTCCGAAGTTCTAGTGAGAAGTCGTGACTGGCAGAGTTCAGATTTGTCGGGAGTAAAACATTTATCACCAATCACTATGGATGATCGTTGCGCTATACCACAAATCGATGGAAATGGAAATTATATCAGTGGATGCCGGCCCATTGGTATAAAGGGCTAAATATTCGTCAACTTGAAGCCTCTGTGGCTGTATCTAGGGTGTGCACTGCCTAGGAGTTCCAAACTAGGATAAAACATCTTTACAATGCTCCCTGGTGTTGAACGGTACCTTGCCAACATCAATATGTGACGAATTTAATCAACTAACTTTATATGTGGTTGTAGTATCACAACTGTATTGAGTGATGTAACTTGATATTGAGTCACCAGTGGCTTGTTACTGGAAAGATTTTGTTTATATAAAAAGAAATTGGTTAATCATCCTTTTAATGATTTTCTATGTGAAGTCGTTGTTGTGAATACAATGATAGGATGCCCATGGGATTATGCTTGAGTCTAATATCTCGAAAACTGGCTGTTATTTATTCTGGTAAACAACAGCTTACAGACACTTATTGTTTCTTTTTAACTGTAAAAGTAATATATGTAGTTCATTTAGTGTCAGTCAGCCGTCTCGTAACTGTAATAAAATTCGTAAATGTAGTTGGAAAGAAAAACCATATATCGAGTATTCATATCAGCAGTAGTCAATCATAGATTTTGAAATGTTAAAAGCGGTAGTTATCACTAGAACAGCTAGACAGCTAACTAATAATCTATTCATTTTCTTTTTGAAACAATTTTTGAACTGGGACTAAAAATTAAAATGCTGTTCATGTAACCGGAGTTGGATGTAATCTGAACTATCAACTCAATAATACCTTTATGAAAATACTTTGTGGCCAGGAACTGGAATTTTTCCTAGTTAACTTCTAAAATGTGTTTTCTGTATTTGTTAATCTTGCTAAAACGATGTACAGGTAGAATCTTAAAGTAACTAGTTAACCTAAAGCGCTCATAGTACTCTAGAGTAGTAGATAGATGTGAAAAAACCGAGGTCAACAGTATGATTAAACAATTATAGATAAACCGGCAATTTATTGATATGCATAATGAACTGTACCACTCAAGTCATATCAAAAACGTTGTTATACCTAAATTAACACACAAAAGTTTACTGATTGCTGAATATATAATCCGTATTTTTCTACTGATCTCATCAAATCTGCCTACATTTTTGTGGACGAATCAACTTATTTTGGTGCAAGCTGACAGAATAATACTTGCAGTTGATAGTCAGCAGTAAAGTATACCTACGTTCAAATGAGGAGGAAAGCTTCCTCAAAGTATGCAACGTTTGAGTCCCGTTGCCATTTTAGCTATATTTAACCGTCGGACATCAAAACTTTCACCGTGATGTTGAGTTACATTTCAAGCGTGTTCAATAGGATTCGATCAAAATTAGGAACTACAAAACAGATGATCATTTTGGGAACCTAACAAACTGCACCAACATTTCCTCGTCATCGTTACTAAGAAAGAATAAATTTCGCACTGTGCCAGCAATTTATCTATTTACCTTACCTTAAGATTAAGAGATAAGCTTCTGTCGTTTTAAATTAGAAATTTATAATAGTTGGTGGTAGGAAGATTGTTTAAACTTCTCATTGCAAAACAAACCACAGTTAGACAACTACTGGAACCAAGGAATCACTGGAATTATGTTTTAGCCTACTGTGGGGCTCCTCTGTAGTGAGCACCCACTATTCAACTGGAGTTCAAATCCAAGATTTCCAGGTAGTTACTTATAAATGAATATGGATACTGTTGAGTAATATGGCAGATTGATGGAAGTATGAAATACTAACTATTAAAATTCGCCTTAGTCATTTAAACAGTTGCCTTAAAAACTTGAAGTCTTTGGTTCTAACTGTTGTAGGGACGCCGATATATACTGTTATGACAAAGCAGCCTCTTGCATTTTTTTAATGGTTGGCTCGTGATACGAGTCATGGAAATAATATATATAACACTTCAGTAATCAATTAATTATCACATATTAAAATAATGATTTCATAAATTTTACTTGTTAAGTTCAGCATAATAAATATGCTTTGAAGAAGAAAGCGACTATAATAATAAGATCACATTAACTAACTTACTATGAGGATCATAAACACCCTGACTGCATATACCAATTTTAGTAAGATTTTTAACAGAGGCTATTAATCCTTTCTTATGAGAATTTATATAGCATTTCGTTGTCTGACAACATTTAGTATATCCATATGGTAGACAATCAACATTGTTTTCACACATATACCGACATGATTCAGGCCAGGTATCTAATTTAGGACAAAATGCATCATTAGGGTTATTTTGTAACTGATCTGATTGACCAAAAACTTGTTGAGCTGTATAACATGCATTTAAACATGTGGATTTAATACTTTGTGATTCAGGTTTAGCGCCAAAGGAAGAAGATATCGATGATGATAACGATGACGGTGTTGTAGGTAATATTGCTGAATGAGAACTAACTATCTCATTTGAATTCGATATTGAAGTATATTTCTAAATTACATAATATACAAAATAAACAAAACAATAATGAATGTAATTACAGATAAACATTAGTTTTAAGCTAATTTAAACCGAAAACGATTCATTATTACTAGTGTAGTGAATCCTTAATTAATGAACGGATTAGATAATAACACCTAAAACCGCCGGTTAGAAGACGTCACATATTTTGGTTTTCGAACTGATTCCCGTGTATCATTCATCAAGCTTTTTTATTCTGTATGCATAATAAAACATACTATTTATTATTTCCCATCATTATAAAGTATTTATTGCCTTCACATCCATCCGTACATTATAATGTCACATATAACTAAGTAAATATTAATTTTACCACCTCAAATGTAGAATCTCCGTAACTATCTAATAAGTATCCTAATAGGTTTATTGAAAGTAATTTTGATTAGCTTTTGACAGCTTTATTTTGTACTTGGTTTATTAACAAAGCATACGAAAACATTATCATCTACTTTCATTATTGTTAAATGAATTTTGTACCTACGACTATGCATTGTGTCTGCTAAAAGTCAAAATTAACAAATTACATAACATTTTTTAACTTACTAAAACTAACTTTCTGATATCTTGCTTAATTTATTGTTACATTTGTAAAATGCGTATATAGTTAGCTCATACATTGTCCTACATCAATATTATTTTATCTCTTCAAAGTATAAAATGATATTTCTATTCTACTTTAAGTGTTATATGTACATTGGAACGAACAATCAAATCGTTATATGATAAACTCAACCTACAAACTCTTATAACATGATAATGTTAGTTTGACTGTTACATTTACATAGAGAGTTGTAAATACTATATAACAGAATAAGAAATTTATTCGATAGAATTCAGTCACCTTGAAGCATTGAACAACTTGATATTGGTTACTATTCACTGATCAATAGATATAAATTTCATCATTCTATCAGAGTTCAATTTTCATTCAAAATATCACACAATTATGACTTTAACTGCAATTATGCTTAATATAGTAAAAAACCTTGCAGAGAAAATCTATTTCCAGGTATGACATGATGTGAAGTAACAAGAGGGAAATAAAATATATATTCAGGGCTTCTTGCTAATTGACTTTATTGACTTAATATCAAATGTAGTGCACTTCATCATAATGTCAAACTAACGAGTGGTCAAATCACAAAAGTAACTGACAAAATGCATTTATTAACGATGACCGTAGTACATTCTCATTCATTAAGCTAATCTGAACGGTCAACAGGATCAACTGGACGATAAGAATTTACGAGTGTTGGTTTGTAAAATTGATGAATATGTATTTTATGTTACGAATTGATTTGAATTAAATGACTGTAAAAAAGACCGGGAAGCACTCTAAAACAATTTCCTCCTAGTTCTTTACTCTTTATTAATGCTCCATGACAAACCTACGTGAGGAGATTTGTGATTTACAGCAACTGCTTAACCCTTAGTCCACTGTGATGGCATACAGTGGTTTGTATTTCAAATTTTAGTCTATGTGCAATTTAAAGTAACCCGGCATTGTTGAGCAACTACCTCACACTAGTGATCACGTCCTTTTACTTTCTTAAGTTAGTCACTAATGAGGGAATTCCGTGCATTGTAGAAGTTATTTGCTTGGTCTCACACTACTAAGAAATTCTATAATGGAACAACAGGTGTTCAGTGTTTCCTACCAATTCTCTAATGATATTCTTACTGGAGATATATAATCCAGATGAAAATTTATTCTATACCGTATTAATGATCAAAGGTACAGAATAATTCAAAAAGAATTATTACCATTTCTATATACTTAATTGATTTTAATAATGTGATTACTTCTTCCGTGACTGACATTTACCTATAGTAACTTTTATAATACCTTTAATGAACCATGGTTAATTGAGATATTCACAACTTTTGTTGGTGGGGTAATACTAACAATCAGGGAGCGCTAGTCAATTATTTCGTCCTAGTGTGGAACTGTTCAGCAGACCGTACCCTAGATTCCTCCGGATAACCAAAATTCAGGGCCTTCAGGTCTCACAGTACACGCTTAACCCTCTTGGTTACTGTGTTAACTAGTGTCCACCAGCAGAATTCCCACTCTTGCCAGTTCGTGATACAGACCGAAGATCATTCTATTGTTATTGGTGATAACTATTTCACCCTGAACTAGTCTGAACTCTATCAGTTAAAACTTCAGGAATATCTTGAAGTCAAGTCACAAAGTATCCCAATTCACTTACATTAATCACCTCATCAGCCACTAACTTCAGGATATTCTTAAACTTCTAGTAATAAATCGTGACAGATGCAGTCAGTTATCACCGATGATAATGTATGGTCGTCGGACAATATCGTAAAGTTGAAGAAGTGAGAATTTTAAGATAAGACGCTAACTGGCCCGATGGTTCAGAGGGTTGAGCGTTTTCTAAGAGACCTGAAGACCCTGGGCTTGACTTCTTAGGCTGAATCGAGGCTGAGCACAACTGAGGAGTAAAACATATATAATATATAATTGAAGGAATTTGAGTTTGGAATGTACGTAACATATTTTTATTAAATACAGTTTTAAATACTGTGATTATCAATCTTGGTTTAAAATGTCTATTCATGATTCAATAAGGGAATGAGCATGGAACCGAATAATAATTTCAGTAAAATTAGTCGAAATGTGTTTATCTAAGTCTCTAACTTATATTGATTTATGAGTGAGCGAAATAATTATCATATATTATGAATGATTGAATTACATGCAAATTAATTGAATTCCGTCAGTTCCTTGGTTTTTCAACGAATAACACGTCGATTAAATACGTCACAGACTAATGTTGAGAGGGTGCCATTGAAAACCTGGGGGGGGGGGTACTGGTGAGTTGTTTCGTCCTATTATGAGACTCCGCAGCGGTGCGCTTACTAGGTTTCGCCCCAAGGGCTTAAGGTTGGCGAACACCTAACCTTCTAAGAAGTCCCATACTATGAAGAAACAGCTATCTAGTGCTCCCTGGCTTTTAACAGTACCCTTCCAACGCCAATGTATGACGTACCCAGTCAACTAAATATACCAATATCTACAAACCATCAAAATCGATTAACCAGTTGTTATCATTTTATAGTGGAAGCTGTTTTCGAGCTTAATCGTTGTGTGCAAATTTCAAATTAGATGCATAAATATATTTTAGTAAATTGAACTCGTCATTACACATCACTTATGTTTACGTTCTATAGTTACCAATTAGTTTTAAGTAAATTAACTTGAAAGGATATTTATGAAAAGACTACAAACAAAATTATCATTAATGTATACTACTTATTAACTTAGTTTGTATCATTAAAATAGTTTATGGCATTAAAAAGAATTAAGATCAAAAGAAATATAAATACAAAATAGAAGTTTTCAATTAAACATTTGTGTTTACAAAAGAATTAGTTTAGGGCATAACTTTAAATGCTTCTTAGTCTAATTGATAAAACATTCGGTGGAATGGAATTTATCAAAAGTATCTTAGAAATTTTACTATAGAAAGATTCTATTTTTAGTTTTCGTTATTCAGTGTTTCATTATTCAACGTGTCATTACGATATTTTATGTACCTTCTAAAATTAATGTTGATTTCAATGGTATTTTTAAGTTTGCATAAATGTATTATCTTGAATCACAATGATGAGGTAAAGCTGAGTTTGTTTGGAACTAAATGTAGCATTTTATTAAGAGCACATACACCGTATGATTCACCATAAGAGAAATACGAAGATTTTAAAGAATACGTCATTAGTATTTTAATGAGATAGTCTTGCAACGTTTAAAGCAGATACAGCCACAAACATTGTTCTTCGAAACACCTGAGAAATAATTCACAAACTACTTGGTGTTACACTGCCCATTCTTTGAATGCATTAGCTGTTTAATGGTTCAACCTTCCGCTAGTACTTCAACATAATTTTATGGACTTCACATGAATGATAAGAGGCCATAATAAAGATATCACTAGAATTCTGGGAAAATTGAAGAATAAATCTGTTATCGTTGATTACCTCTTTACAGGTTTAAGGTCATCGGGTTTCACTAATGTATGAGTATATGGCCACCCAAACGTTCATATTAAAAACTTAACTCGCATATTAATCGACGGGTATAACTCCTTACGAATTGCATTAGCAAAAAGACTGGTTGAAATCTTTCAACCAGCTAACAACAGTACTTCTAATTTGTTTAGTTTTGGATTCAACAACGGACTTAAATTTATCAGGAAAGAGAAAAATTTCATTGGACGTCGCTTTTAATATCACAAAACTTTCCACAAGAGGAAGCAATTTATCTCATTTGTGGTTATATCGGAAGAAACAATATCAACACTGGTATACTTGAACATTACTTAAAGAACCTACTGTTAAAGTGCACATTCGATGAAAAATCACAGAGGATACAATCTGTAGTGAACTGCATCAACTCTTTAAATCACTTATAGAAGATGAGTAACTTCCCACTAACACCTCCAGATCCAACGATAGGAACCTAAAGCATAGCGAAATATGAAAATACTTCAGTACTGATAAGGAATTATTCATGAATATTCGCTTCAGAGGGAACTCGCTAGCAAAACCTTATCATGATGTCTGAAAAGATGGTCCTATTAAGCAGAGCTTCTAATTGCATTCGCTAACGGGAACCCTATTTGAAATAGTTTTAAGAATAAAATGCCTTAGTGGGACAACTAAATGTGCCTATACCAGTCAACTTGTTCACTTCAAGTTACATTGTCTAAACAAAAACGTGTACTTTTATAGGAATATCTGGATATTGTTTTGCATGTTTATCTAAAGAATGTTAGGTCAGCTGACAGCTGAATTCTTGAACATGTCGTCGATTGGGTCATTCACTACTATGGGGAGTTCAACCTTTAGAATCATTTACAACTTTAGAAAAACTGATTCAAATGAAATTCAAGTCAGTTAGTTATGCACAACTATAGCTTTGGCAGTTTGTTAATTCCATTCTGATCTCTGTGTTTAAAAAAGGCATGTCCAATCTCTGGTTATATCATGGTTTTAGTACCTCATTAATGGTATGTTAAAAAATTTCCTTACATGTTGTTGATATCACTAATTATTTAATTTTATCATATCCGTCAAGTTATCTTTTTTCTTCTAATACATCTTGATGACTATCTTTTGACTTATTACTTTTGATAGTTAAAGACATCTAGTTACTTTTGTCAACGTTGTTATGCATCGCAGTATTTCTATGTATCACTACATGTAGAAATATTGGTTATGTACGTTTATTTTACTTAATATTTGAAAAACGTAAAAGTAGTTTTTAATTACTGTAATAAATGATGTGACAGTTTCGTATTTACTCATGATTTGTTACTGAATTGAAGTGGTTTTGTGGAGACTGGTATTAAGTTTAGTTGTTTGTATTCGTCACAGATTAATAATGATTGGGTGCCATTAAATACTAGCAAGCACTAGACAGATGTTCAGTCCTAGTATGGGACTCCCCTAAAGTACGCATTTTAGATTCCTTTAAAGAACAAATTTCAGAGCATTACGGAAGTTCTTCTGAGAGGTCATAACTAATGAAATTCAGACTAATTGGAACTAAAACAACCACCACCTATGACAATGGGTAGTTGTTGTGCTATGTCGAAAATTGATCGAAGTGGAAATTCTACCAATAGACACTGACTAACCCAATATTGCAGAGAGCTAAACGTTCTCCATGAAACCTGAAGTACCTGAGTTGAATCTCCTGGTGAAATTAAGGGCTTGAATTGGTGAGTGGTTCAACTCTATGACAAAAAAGCTGACAGGTACTCCACGGCTCTTAATGGTACTCAACCGACATCAATCTATAACGACTACAAACAACTAATATTATTTGTCAATTTATTATTAATAAGATTGGGGAGTTCTAGTATATGCTTCCGTTGGAAAGAAACTTGGCACAATCAAATGTCTTCATATTCATTGCATTTTGAAAAGTAGCTGAAAAATGTGATGTGTATTTCAAACACTGTGATTAATCACTGATATGTCAAAGTATTAATGTCGCAACTTTATGTTGTCAATATGACTTATACTACTGCTACTACTACTACTAAATGAATTGATTATACAATTTCTATAATCATGGAGAAATATCTTCTGACAGCATAATAAATTATATTAAATTTAGGTGAACCAAATCAAATCTGCACTTTTGATGATGGATATTTATTTGCTGAAGCTTATTAAAAAACTAAATGAATTAACGTTACAAGAACCGTATGGCGTTGAGTATAGTAGTGTCACGACTGAAAATGTTAACGCTTCAAAATACAGATCAGGGTAGATTTGTAGGAATAAGGTATTTACATTCATAAATCATTGGGTCGTAACCAGCATAATTCTATTTTAGTCCATTACACTGATTCAGGTTTGGTCAACCAATTCTTAGTGTGGACATAAATAGGATTGATTTATTATCAGCATAGTATTCAACAACTTCTACACCATTTACTTATCAGTTAAAAACGACATTACTAACGGAAATAGAACTTAACGAGTATTTCTCAGCTTTAATGAATAGAAGCGCTATGTCATTTAGTATTAAGAATGTGTGGAAAATGCTGAATTTTTTTAACTTCTATTACTGCTCAAAGTTACGTAACGCGTCGTATACTTTAGTAATGATCTCTTGATTTTCTAGTAGGCTATTCCATGATAGGCGATGAAAAAGTATATGATTCTAATTCTGTAAGTTATGGTAATAAATGGTTAAATAGTATATATATGCATCCCAAAAAGTTATTATTCCTCATCTGAAACAAGTCCTTGGTGACGATTTTGAAATTAAAACCATGATAGTGAAATAGTACTGCTGAGCTCTTTGGGAATGAACGTTGAGCTCAAGCTAACAAATTCAGTGCAATCAGTTCTGCGCAAACCAAAAGACAAGGTAAAAAAAGAAGAAAGAGCAAACGTTATCTACAAAATAGACTACTTCAACTGTGATAGACACTTTGTTTGACAAATCGGCTAAACCCTCCATCTCAGCCAATTGGCTGTCATGCGCCGTGACTTATCTTCTTTTACATAATTCCATACAATCAATTGTGGATATAGGTTTGGCTGGTAAAACATAATGATTTTAGACATAGAAAACACTAGGAAAACCAGAGGATTTGTAGGAGGTTGCCACTTAGATCATTCGATGATTAATAAACATATTCAAATAGATACAATTTATCAATAAATTAAAAATAATAATAAACAACTACGTTATTATAAATCACTACAAGAGGGAATAGAAATTAAAATAAATATATGGAAGGTGACAGTATAAATATCAATTACAACCAATCAGATTCAGGTTTAACAGAACAAGCTACTAAATACTTGTTAAGAAAATCATATAGTTCACTTCTATCAAAAGTTTGTACCGATGAAGTAGTCCAGAGTGACGATAAACGATTAGCGATTAAACTACCCAACTGGGAGAACGAATTATATCCAAAAATATGACAATTTGATTGGATATATCACAGATTGATGTTGGCAGGCTACCATTGGAAACCAGAGAGCACTGGACAGCTGTTTCGTTCTAGTGTGGAACTCTTCAGCAGTGTGCACCCACGATTCCGCACCAGGGGCTTCAGGTTGACGCGAACGCCAAACCATCTGCACCACTGGGTCGGTATCCAATGGTAGAATTCCCACTTCCATCAATTTGTGATACATATAGCTCGACGATCATCCATTGTCATTAGTGATAACTGTCTCACTCCCGACAAGTCTGAACTTCACCAGTCACGACTTCTCACTTCTCAGGAACATCCCAATTGAACCATCCCAAATGAAATATGATAATTATTATACTAGCAATAATTTATATTTGTGATTAACTGTGTAATACTTTTGTTGTCCATTGAAAGTTCACTTCTAATCTTATAATGGATAGACTTTGGTATACTATACCCAAATGTTGGATTAGAAAGCTGATTATGTTATGAATTTATCTGATTAAAGTACTTAGTAATCAAAGTGCTTTTCAGCATATTTATGTAGGTAATGTACAATATCATAGTTTCCAGAACTGTCTTATATTGATATTGTTATATATTGAACAATAGAAAATGAAATACATGTACATACAGAGTAAACGTAAATGTTAGCTAGTTTAAATTAACTAAATTACCTGACATGAAGTTGAACAGTCTGTAGTTTGACTTCTTGGCCATTTACATATTTCAAGGCACTAAAATAAAAACAAAACAAGAATAGTTATGACAACGTTTATGAAGTTATCTGAAGATCTATACCACTTCTAGGATGTTAATTCCATTTCATTATGTTGACTTACTAAGATCAGTGATTTATATGGATTCGTACGTAGTCAAAACGCAAATCATTTATAAAAGCCTACTAGGAAACTGCCATCCAAATATGAATCATAAATATTTTTATGTTACAAAATTATTTACCCGAAATGGAGTAATGAAGTTTTCACAGTTAACAAAAATACATCTTTGTGACTAGATTGACTGAATTTGTAAAGGATAATAAACGGATGAAGTATTACGTATTCACATATTTTAGAAATAATACACTCAGTAGAGGCTCAAATCGTTGACGGTAACCTGAGCCTAAATCATTAGTTATACTGATCTACAACCAGCCACCAATTATTATCAATAAATTTTAGTAATCCATAAAATAGCTGTAGGCTTAAGGCTTTTCACAAACTTCTTTTAATTTTGCCTCAAGCGGTGAAATTAAACACTACTGGTTGAAGTTTATTTTATATTTGTGATTAACTGTGTAATACTTTTGTTGTCCATTGAAAGTTCACTTCTAATCTTATAATGGTAGACTTTGGATACTATACCCAAATGTTGGATTAGAAAGCTGATTATGTTATGAATTATCTGATTAAAGTACTTAGTAATCAAAGTGCTTTTCAGCATATTTATGTAGGTAATGTACAATATCATAGTTTCCAGAACTGTCTTATATTGATATTGTTATATATTGAACAATAGAAAATGAAATACATGTACATACAGAGTAAACGTAAATGTTAGCTAGTTTAAATTAAAGTGAGCGATGTAGTTTAAATAGAAATGCAAGTCAAGAAAACCTCCATAATTTTAATGAAAACCATCACAACTTTATGGGTGGGTTTAGTGGGAAAATGAAGCAGAATCATCGCTGGCTTCTATTTTGAACCATGTCGAATAAGGTCTCAAATCACAGAGTTTCACCATCTCTAGGACACCAGCCATGAAGTAAGGGTTAGGTAACAGACACCAGTCCTATTCAACTTGCATCCACTCCCCAGTACCATGTCATAAAATGAATACCTCTTTGCTTTTACGATCTAATCCAAAAGTTGTTATGGAATCCATTAAGAAAACATTCGTTTAATATGACCAAACCACTGAAACCAGTGTTTAAAGGTTATAGCACCAAGTGAGTTGCTACTAAACATTCATTGCCAAACCTCAGCATTAGTAACATATTGTTGCAAAAAGACGTTAGAAATCCTGCTTAGACAATGAATGTCTGACTCAGAGAGATGCCAGATATCCATGGCTAGGTTTCGTAAGCATAGAGCACAACTGTACTCACCTCACCGTTGTAAGCCCGACCCAAACCAATCAGACCCACGTCAGGACAGCACTAAAGGTGGCCTATAATGGTACAAGCCAAAATGGTTTTCATTTAACGTCGATTAATCTCATCTGTTACACCACTACCGATATCATGTGTAGTTTGGTTATCGAGAACTTAGAATTTTATACTTTAAACAATACAGTTTTTATCCGTTGATATCGAAATTGAGTAGTTTTAGAAACAATTATGTACGTTCTAACTGCCGCATATAAATATTAGGTGATATCTGATTGGCTCCAGGCTTTCTAGATCTAGCTACAATGGTCAATTTTGCGTACAGCTTACGAATAGCTCAACCTAGCCTCAGCACTATAATGTAGCCAGTGTTTATAAAAATTAGTTATGTGAAGTGTAATCAGCGTGAAATACACATTACATTGCACACACATTTAATAAACGGAAAAATGACAGAAAATTCTAGAAATAATACACTCAGTAGAGGCTCAAATCGTTGACGGTAACCTGAGCCTAAATCATTAGTTATACTGATCTACAACCAGCCACCAATTATTATCAATAAATTTTAGTAATCCATTAAAATAGCATATTATTGCTTGACATAGTAAGTGTATGTTTGGTGTTTAAGTTCGGAACATCATTATTAGCAACTTATTTACATAAAATTATTTTCTATTACATAGTTAATGCGAATTTCAAGTTTGAAATCACTTAGCTACATTACATTATGAGTATACCTGAATCATTGATTACAAGGAAAAATTTGTAATTTTAAAGAACTGTAATCTAGATCTTCCCGTTGATTTGTCATAGACTAGAATTGATCGGTCACTGTTGTCATGTGTGCATCCTGAACAAATTGCCTCGACGTAGCGATATTTCACAAGTTTTGTGAACAACACTTGTAAAGAACTATGTTTTATAATAAGTAGTATGCGTAAGATACTTTTAAAAATACACGATAAACAGATAACTGTAGGAAAATATTTTCTCTAAAACTATTATATTTTGAATATTTTAACATATATTAGTTATTACCATAGATTTATAGTAAAACATAAAAATCTGATTGAATTATGTGAGAAAGCAATCAGCATTCTACATCTGTTCCATAAAATAGCTGTAGGCTTAAGGCTTTTCACAAACTTCTTTTAATTTTGCCTCAAGCGGTGAAATTAAACACTACTGGTTGAGTTTATTTTTATTTGCTAAGAATAAGTCATTCGTTACAAATTATAACCATATTAGTATTATCGATAAAAACGTTAGAAACAAAAAAATCATCGTGGTATTTCATTCAATATTCTAGATTTCGTCTGAAATCAAAGTCATACGCCCACATAACTTTTGCGCCGATCAGAGAAAACAACCACTTACGAGGAATTTTTTCCGTATGAAGCTGACTAGATTGTCAGGAAAGCACTTTCTCTCAATTGTTAAGCTTTTTTTGTTGAATACATTTTATTATGTCCCGTGACTAGTCACTACTATTTAAGTAGTAAATAAGCAGATAGGTTTTGAAATAGGCTTAGTATTATTTAGTATTTAAGTTAATATTTAGCCTTAGAAAACCTAGAAAAATGTTTTAGTTTACTACACATTAAGTGAGTTGTTTCATACTCTATAGGAAACAGTTGTAAGGTGGATGCTTAAAAGTCATAGACTTTATCGGTGATTTACTATTCTACATAGTTACGGATATGAGTATTGTGATATCTATCAAACGAAGGTCAGAGTTATAATGTTAAAACAAGTTTTTAGTTACAATCTACTCACAATTCATAGCGTATAAATAACATACAATTCTTTAGTGAACTTTTCAACTTTATGAAAGTTATAGAATAATTTATAAAATATAAATTTTGGTTATAATTTTCACGATATCATAAATGTGTATTAGTTAGGTGAGGATTTAATGTATGAATTGCATTCGTAGATCACATAGTAGTGACTAATATTAAATTCTGTCTATTAAGTTGTGATGTAGCCACATATTTGAAGGAGGATATTTTAGCAGGTATTCGGTAAGAAGATCTAGACATGTTTTGTGTTATTTTGACATTCGCTAGAACCCGTCAAGTTTGCAAGTACTCCTTACCGACGAGCTCTTTATAATTCGAGACCTAGATGCAGGGATCTCTGTTAAATATTTCCCCCACCAAACCATTTACCATTTAGACATAATGTCAGTGATACCTAGTCTCTTAGACTATTGACCAAATTACAATGTGATCAATAAAACTCGAACGGCAGTATAAAATGACGAGTCAAACTTAGCATTAGTCACTACTTAGTGGTGAATCTATGGATACATCTCAGTTACCGGAGTTGAAAATAGCTGAGTGTTAATGGTTACCAACAGGTAGCATGGGATTGGATTCACTAAGTAGCATGAGTTCTATCAAAACGGAACGTACATCTTTTTGGGGAAAACCAGATAGCAAGAAATTATTTTACTGGTGCAGATGAGAAGGACTAGAACACTATATTACATTTTTTGATTAAACTTTTGCGGATGAAACCAAATAAAAGCTGAATATACAAAGGATTCAGACGTTTAGACATATCAGTCGCTAAACATTTATAGTATAAGCTGAAAGTAGACATTTTACTGCAGATCGAACATCACTTTATTAAAGTGATATAATATGTTTGTTGTAACGGAAGAATATTCAAGGTGAACAATTCGTTAATTATAATTACTATAACGATACGTACTCACTGTAGTAGTTAAGACTCAAGAATATACACGCGTTGAAAATGATGTCATATAATGAGCTGACGTAATCAATAAATGAAGTGATTACGTAGCAAACCGGTTTCATTAACATACTTATTTCCTTTATGATATTGAGAGTTTTACCATTTGTTCAGGCGGATAGAATTTTATGACAATAGCATCTACAAAGTAGCCTAACAATAGCGTTTGCCGTTTGTAAATTATTTCAAACTCTCTCATGGCATTCACTACGTATCTGTTGTCCAAAAGGGATCTGGTTTTTAAACTTGCGAATATTGTAATGTTCATTGGACAAGATTTCATGAAATATATTCGAAAAAGTCAGTCAAAGACCTTATCTCAGATATCATTTAGTTATTGTCACAAGTGCACGTAAATTGATAAGTGAATTGGGTGATAAATTCAGAGTAGTACTGATCCTCTATTGATTGATTTATATAATATATTTTATTTATGTTCTACAGAGTGGCTCTTCTTTACTGCTACTTCAATCTCTACATCACACAAATTTTAAGTCACACCTGTAAGTGGATACCAAGTTCACGCTCCACATTCTTACGTTTAGGAACTTCTACATTGTACAATAGTTTTTCATGGATATTTATTTTTATAAGGCTATTTTTGATGTGCATTAACTCTTTTTCTATTTTATAAGCTTAACACCATATTCTAGCTTCGTTAAGTAATATTATGAATGAATACTATATGTGTTAGACCGAACAGTAGTTATTTTAATTTAAATATTGTTCTATGTTTATTTATTGAATTTCATGTTATTCAATCCATTCAACAAATTCTATAATCCATCCATTCTTTAAGTTTTTTACCACATTTCTTACAAATGAAATCAATCTTAGAAATTAATTTGGATTGTGGCTGACAAGTGGAATCTAGAATCATTTTCGTCCTAATAATGACTTGTCAGATGGATGTACCTGCTTCACATTAGGACTCGAATTGATTTAATTTTGTGTCAGACACCACCATGTCTGTCACTAAGCTACTGAGTCTAGACAAAGAACAGACCGAGTCCGAGTCCCGGTGTGAACATCAACCCTGGGATTCAGATATATCTAACAGATGGGCCACTTAGTACAATAGAATGTACGTACTTAATTTCGCTTTTCAGCCATGATCTAACTTATATTATACTTGTATGTTATCGTTGTAGAGAGGGGATTCGTTTAGGAATTCAATATGACAACAGAAGCAGATCAATTCCAGTTCACAATACATCAATGATAAAATTCAATTACTTTTAAATTATATATTCGTGTAGCAACATATTTATAAACTCATTAATTTACACTCATTTTTTTCTTAATTTTACTTCAATCTCAAAATATTCTAACTAGTACATGATGGAAAAACACTTTTTGTATTGGTTTTCTCATTTATTTTGCAATAATTTTGACTGATTAATAAAGTAATGGTTTGTTTTTACAATGATCATAATGATGATTGTTTTCAAATGTGTATTATTATTGTTTACATAATAAAAATATTAAGTGTTTTTTATATAATCACATTGAAACTATTGTAATAAAAAGTAAGCAAAAAAAAAACAATGATGAAAACAGATTGTAGACTAAAGAAAATTACATGTAGACATGTTGATCTATTAGCATAATTTCAGTGTTGATTAACTTTTAAGTAGTTTACAATAGATTAGTAATAACAATAAAGTATCGTTTAATAATCAGAATTAAGTGATTATGCAATCAGTTTATTTTATTTTATAAACATTTATCTATTCATTGAATTAATTTATTAATTATTTAATTTAAATGAAACTGGATTTGCAAGTGTATCTAATTAAGTCGTCAGAATTATAGTTCTGTTGATAAAACTGATGTTATTTTGGTAGAATGTGTTTATCAGACTAGTCATACAGACGTAACTTAAACGTACTTTCAATTTATTTTATTGTAGCAGTAATCAATTAATATGAATGAGTTTCAATGCACCTTCATTATTAGTTATGAATTTATAAAAAATTAGAGTTCAATTCGTGTTACAAATATAATGCATACGCTGGAGGGGAATGGCTGCAAGATTATTCTCGTGACTGAAAATAGGCATTCCTGGAAAGTATGATATTTTAGTCGATGGTTTCCTATCAGTTACCTGTTAATCGACCAATAACGAAACACAGTTTGCATGCTATCAAGACTTTAGGACTGATAACTAAATGGCACATTCGTCAGTTAGCTAGAAAGCATAAAACTGGTTACAGCTCAGTAAACAGTTACGTAAATAGATGATCATGAAATTACCACTTTAAAATTCAAACAACGAAACCGATTCTAATTTAATAAAATCTCCATTAGTAGCCAAGGCAATTAAGTATGAGTACCTATTTCAACCTAACCAAATCTATTCTGAAAATATCAAGAATGCTGTCATATATTGTCTGTTTAAAGATGAAATTTGCCATCATTAATTCCAATTATACGTTTGTATGCGTGAATTCCGGTATAAAGTCTCGCTAAGGAGACTTCTGCATCTCTTATTACACACAAAAGTATGATTTCAGATATATTCCGAAAACTGATACATAGTTACAAAGTTTGATAGAGCTAAACAAAATCACTTTCCAGTTGGTTAATGCTCATTTTAGTTTCATGAAATTAAAACCGTTTTATAAGGATGATTGTCAGGTCTTTCGCAAGATCCATGCTTCCAGTTACTTGGAGTTATACTGTATATTCACAAGTTGCATTACCATAATTCTTTCTTACACTTATGGTATTTAATTTAATGCGAATCCTAAGCATCATTACCATAATTACTTAGTAATACAGAGTATTATAATATCTTTATATCTGACTAAATTGTAGCATTAATAATTCCTTATTTAACCTTATATTTATGCCGTTGATATTGAGGAGAAAAGAGGACAATCATGGCTAACTATTAAAATGGTAATTTTTCTTATTCATCAAGGTATAGAAAAAAACAAAGGAGAATAAATGTGACACAGAAATCATTCCTAATGGTGATTAGTTTCTAAGAATACCGCAACTATAATATGGGAAAATTACTTGTATTACTTACAAATGTTAAGCTATCTAACAAAGCAAAGTAATAAAATAAATGCAAACGTGTATATTTTAAGTATTTCTATCTTATCAATAGATAAAGGTAGGCACATATACATACATCTTATTACTATTTCAATTATTATTTTTATAACCCTATTTGCATGCTATGCTCACCTTCAATTCCGTCCTACTTCTAATCATTAATGATAATATTAAAATACATATATTTTCCCAAATTTAGTTGTTTTATTACTTACTTATAATAATTTACTATTAATATGTTTAGTTCTAGTAATCCACCGCCTGTTTAGGTAAGTCACCTTTATTTATAATGGAACATTAGTGGCTAATGAAATTTCCTCACTTATCTCTTTGTAGAGACTTCATAATGATAGAGACAATTTGTGTTACGATGTAGATGTATTAATACATTTATTGTATGTATTGGTAAATGAAGTGATGATATTGTGGTGCTACACGTTTTTTTATTTACAATATTGATGTATTCTGTGAACGGTTTCTTTGTGTTGTTTATTAGCTGGAGTAATGTTTGAAATCAGAAAAAACAGTAAGTACAAAGTGAAACTCAGTTTAACGATTTTAATGCTACTGTGAAGCCTTGCTATTGGCTGAGCCATAAGTTCAAACTAGTGATAAAATGTCCAATTCACTTGGATGATCAAGTATCTAACATTATACAATCTGAAAATAAAGGAATTCCTGAAATTCATATCAGTTGGTCACATTATACTATAGGTTTTATCTGAACAAAATAAAGTAATAGGCTATTTAATAGGCCTAATTTGTGCCCTTGGTTACTACAATGAATTTTGTATGCTTGACACAGTAGTTCAAACAATCAAGCTACATAACTTAATTGAAGCTACACTTCAGACAATGGAAGGCATCATACGCAAGAATATGAATTATTTCTAGCTTTATTATTTATTTGTAAAGTAAATCAGTCAGCTGGAAGTTAAGAGATAGGGTTAGTAAGTCGAACTGAATTACGCAATAGAACGCGGAAACAAATAATCACCAGAAAGCTTATTCAACTTAAGTACCATTTAACACTTCTTTGTTGAAATTACTAAACTAAATCTATACTCTCTGTTTCTTAGTGTCAAAATCACTGTACGCGTAACTGTATCGTAAATCATACAAGTGATCTTCAGTTTGTCAATTAGGTTTTGAGATGTTACAAAGATACTTATTTTTACCTGAATATTTCAGAATAAATAAGAATCGCATAATTTTTAAGTTGGATTGTGACTGGCAAGTGGATTTCAGGAGACGCGTTTTGTCCTATTTAGGACTCGTCGGCTGGATATATCTGCATACCAATCTTGATGTTCATAATTACATATATGCCCGTTGCATAAGTGTGACTGTCTGGACTCAGAAGTCTAGTTGTGGAAGCGGTGGTCTTTGGCACGAAACGGACTGAGTTCGAATCCAATTGTGAGCATCAACAGTGGGATGCAGATACATCTAGCCAACGAGTCCCAAACTGGATGAAACAAGCGTCCTGGATTCCACTTGCCGGTCGCAATCCATCTTAAACATTACTTGTGATTAATAGCTATATCGAGGCAATCCGCAAAGAATGCACATATAGTAACAAGAAACTCACTAGCTTCAGTCTATAACAAATTAACTGGAAGATACAAACTCATCCAATGAAGCTTATAAACTGATCTTTGTATTAAAATAAAAGTGAAAGTTATCCAAGTAAAACCGTAAAAATAAATTGGCAAAACAATCTGTACTATTAAGCATGGAAATGATAGTGGACACTGACAGCTCAGGTGGATATTTTTGATAATATTAGATTTTTGTAACTAAGTGCTTTTGCTGTAAATATTTAGTTTTTGTAACAGAACACGTAAGCAATGCTTATATTGAATAGAATTGAGCAATTATTTTGTGTTATTCCTTAAGAAACTAGTCAATACATTTTTGTCCTTGTCTGCAAGTGTTTGCTTTCATGATCTAATCAATTAATTAAAACTCCATAAGACAATTAATGACATTGTTGTCGATTGAGTGAATAAAGTGAATAAATGCCTAAAGACAACTAATGAAAAATAAGGTGATCATAAAGAGTAAAATTAATAAAAAAAAGTGTTCACTTATACTTGAAGTACTCATTAAATGATACTGTCTAAAATGATAATATAAACTTTGAATCCATATCGCTAGAAAAAATATCAAACCATGTTATAATGAGTAAATTAGTCATGAAACAACGAGCATTTTTAAAGACAACTGATAGGAATTAACTTCAAAGATAGACAAATGGTAATCATTTAAAAGTTGTATAAATAGTTTATTAGATAAATAATCTGCAGTTTAGCCTAAAAATCCCATTTAACTTTATCTATATATGGGATATATATAGAATAAATATAAATTCTAGAGTGTAATTATGTTGAAAAAAGTACAATAAATCTTTTCTATTACCAATAAATGTTTATTGAAATATGACATTTTATTGTACTTAATTGTCGGTGTCACCTTTTATTTGTCATTTAATGGCTTATTTAAATAAGAAATCATCATTAACTTATTTGTATATTGACTAAAATTACTTATGCGGTTGGTCATTTCTAATTCATGAAGTATAAATGTATTTTTTTTTTAACCTAATTACTTAGTGTATATATACGTGTATATATATAAATTATCAGTTTGAACATTGAAATCACTATTATTTTTTCATGAGATTATAGATGGTTGTTTAAATGTATACAAATGTCTATAGATGAAGAAAATCTAAGAATAAATTATGTCATTTTATTCACTAATAGAAGTAATTCAAAATGTTTTTTTTCTCTTATTTTTATATTTTATCTTCTATGACATATTGGCCGAATAGCTCATCTGTCAAAATGGACAAGAACAAATTTACATTTTTTTAATCATAAAATTGTATTGCATAGTTCATTAAACGTACATTTATGAGAAAAAGGTTAATTATGTAATGAATTAATTTGCTGTATGTATACATAAAGTTATCTCTAAGGTCTCAATAGTAATAAACATCAATTGCTTTTAAGCTGGTATATTATCTATATTATCTAAGTATGTTTGTTTCTATGGCGAAATGTTCAAACTATTGACTGGAAATGCTAAATGCTATTATTTTGTGGTTAACAACACTGACTGATATAAACCTGATAACAATTAAACACTATGGTCGGCTGTACACCTGGTTTGTAATAATATGAGATTACTCAGCACAGCTTAAGCAAGAACTCTGAAACTTCAAATTTTACTATATTCATACTATTTAAAGAAAACTAAATTTGTTTCAAAACGTACTAATTTCTATCTTCAATCAATCCACATTATCGGGTAGTCATCAAACACTATTAGCGTTGATACTTATCTGTTACTCGATTTTGTTAAATTCCATATTCGATAACCACATGAAATTTTGATGCATTCAATCAAATCCAAATGATAAGAACATAATAACCATTACCAATGATATTACCAATAATACCGCCAAATATTTACTGTTGAGAACTTCCTGGAGCCAATACCTTTTCATTCAACAAGTACATTATAGATAAATGTGTATTGGAAATTTATATTGATCTGTTTATAGAAAAATAAGTTCAATGAAATAAATCATTTAACGTTCTGTTTGAAAAAAGACAACCATTTTAACGACCAGTGGAACGTTAGAAAAGTTTTGAGAACTCATTGATAAACTATGTACCGCAAGTTGATTAGGTCAGTAATTGACATCTTATTACTATATTGTTAACTTAAACTAAAAAGCAATGCATTCAACATTACGTGGATTAAAGGTAGCTGTCATTAGAAGTCTATGAAACTAATTTATGTAAAATCTCTTAACCGTGCTGTAAAATGCATTAGTGAGCAATCGGTTACTGAATATTAGAAGAATTCATATGTTTTTAAATTGCTCTCAAGTTAAGTTATGATGTAAAAATTTATTTAAAAACAATTTGAACATAAATAACTTTTTACATTAGAATTAGATTAAAGTCACCAAAGGAATATAAGACGTGCGTTTTGTATTGATTGGAACTCATCAGTCGGATAATCTTACATTTCGATATTCATATTTAAGCTCAAATTTAAACACATTACGATTTACTTCAAGCACCGAGTTACTCACTCAATTATTAAGTTTTGAAATATCATAGATACAAGATAATTGAGGCTTTTAGTATTAAACATTAAGAATCCTTTACAAATAATTCTGTTGTTAATAATATGAACTTAATACAACTAATTAGTCCATCAAGCTAGTTAATGTATATTAATTTATGATTCATTACTGTAATAAAAATGTTACATTTATGTTGAGTATAGAGTAATAAAATTATTTTCACTTTTTTAATTATGAAGATGATAATAGTGGAATCACATTTACACATACACTACTTTTTTTACTTGCCATTAGTTCAGCATTATGTTATACAGGTAAATTAGTAGACGAGTATACAAGTAGTAGTAGTATATGAAATTTATATTGTTCTCTGATTACATTTTTCTTATAACTATGATACTTCTATTGTTAACACGAATCATTTATGATACTAATAATAAAATAATATAGTAGTTTCATAGATTAGTCATAAATAAAATTATCATATGAGATTAAAAAGTAAATCTGGTTAATATTATTTGATTATAGTTTGTTATAAAGAATATAATATTGATACTAATCTATTGGTTCCATTTGTCTACAAGATATATAAAGAATAGTAAATAATTCTAAAGATGTAACTAGCTAATTATAATATTCCTTACTATCTATTCAACTCAATTTAGTTTATATTTTGATTAAATAACAAACTTTTATACATCTACGTATTTTATATATCTAACAATTTACATCTAGATAGCTGATAATCAACTGTATAGAATAATATGATCAACTAAATGAATAATTCACTACAGATTTCTGTACAAATTCTTCTAGAAAGAAATGTATAGTCTAATTCGAGAAAAAAAAAAGAACAGCATTCATATATTTTATAGTTGACAGATAATAGATGGTATCGTTAATGTTAATGAACTCAGAAAGATTTAACATGATGCTAACATTCAGTAAAGAATTTGGTTTTATATAAGTACTTATATGATAAATGCAATTATATTTATCAGTTATCTTTAAATAGACTAGTTAGTTATGATACATTCTATATACGATAGATATTTCATTGAGTTAAATACCGAGAGATGCTTGATGTTATTCGATGACAAACATGATATCAATTGTAATTTTATTAAGAATTGACAATTATTATTTAATAGTTTGTACAATGATTAGTACGGTACATTTTGATTCTGATGAGAAAAACGACATGGAATAAACTGATCATTGTAAAATTTATGCGACATTTAATTGTTTCTAAAGTCAATGTATTAAAAGTTTAAAAGGGTTTAATCGTATCAACAAATATTGAATTTAAACAAATTAGGATGAACATGAATCCAACTATGAACATCAACATTGGGATGCAGATACATCCAGCCTATGAGTCCCAAATAGGACAAAACGAGCGTCTTGGATTCCACTTTCCAGTCACAATCCAACTTAAGTAAATGTAACTAAGTCAATATTTTGAATAACGTTTAATAATTCTCTGTATTTTAAAAAAAGCAATGCAACTGAATAACACTTCTGTCTGATAACCTTTGATAGTTGTAATAACCACTAAAAACAGGCAGCTAATTAAAATATACATTTCAACTAATACAGAATATACGTAGTATTCCACTGATGAGTTGTGATACATTAAGCCTCGGTTAATTAGTTGACGTAATCTTGAAATGCATGTTTACCACAAAATGGTAGTCTAAACAACTGCTTCTATTTAGACAACATTAGACATACATTCAAGCTTAGTATGCGAATATTCAAAACTGCTTATTCAGTATCTCGTTTATGACTAAATATATTGTTGACAAACATCTTTTGATAATTCACCATCTTAGATGAAAGCTAGATAACTGATATTCAAGATTAGTACAATAATTTTTATACAGTAGTAGTTTAGAAGACTACATTTTCAACTACTAAAATTATCAAGTAGCACTATTTTCATAGTAAACCAGATCTAAATGTAATCGTCTTAGTGTTTAAGAGTCTGATATAGAATATTTTACGGCTCATCAAGAAAACGTGAATATAATATTTATGTTTTTCCATGCAACGGTAGAGAAATTTTGTGAATAACACTGGTACTCTTGTAAATTAATCAAACAGTGAACATTGACGTTATTCAATTTTCTTTGATTCAAATTAACGAACTTTACACTTTAATTGATGATTCTACAATTACCATTAGATTAATCAATATTTGTCTTTGCTGACAGTAATATAACTAACGAAAATATTGTGTTTAGTACTATAGTAAAAGATGTATAGTGAATTGACGAAATAGCTTCATTTTAATTTATTTATTTGCATTTGTCACAAGTTGATGCTAGTCAGGCACTATTAAAAACCAGGGAACACTGGTGATTGTTTCATTCAAGTATCAGACTCCTCAGCAGTGAACATCTTTGGTTCCACTAAAGAATCCATTTGAGGACGTCTAGGATTCATAGCAAACGGTTGACCATCGGCACCACTAGACTGACGTCCAAAGTAGAATTCCAACTTCTGTAAAGAATCCAATTAACTAGACTAAATATCCAATTTTGCTTAGCCACCTTAGTTCAGTTACAGTTATCACCGCATTAGTGGCTAACTTCATGATGTTCCTGAAGTTCTAATGAGAAGTCGCTATTGATGGAGTTCTGATTTTTCAACAGGGAGAAAGTTACCTCCAATGACAATGCACTATATCATAAGCTGATGAAAGTGAGAATTTTACCACTTGACAGCGGCTGACCCAGTGAGATTCAAAAGGTATCCCTCTATCTTCGGAAGAGAGAGAGTGAGCACCTTTAGGGAGTTCCATACTAGGATGAAATAGATGCCCAGTGTTCCTTAGTTTCCACTGGTACCCTACCAACATCAATCTGTGGAAAATACATATAATTAAAACATTAAAACCTATATTCACATTACCATTTCAATTCATTTCGATTTGTTTATGTCTATTGTCTAATACTATAGAATTTCCAAATGTTTGTACTATGCGGATATAATTATACATTCTTAATATACATATATCACTCTATGTTGGTAAGACGCCGTTTGTTTATTTTTATACAACAGAATAATCTATGATTGATGGTAATAAATAGATTGAAGTGAAAATGGTTAACTGAATCTACTGTATTGAAAGTATAATTCTATGTTTATGTGTAGACAAACTGTAAAGGTAAGTATTTTAATTTTTTGAAAGAAAATGTTCATTTTTAAATTTGTCATTTAATTTTTGTTTTACTAAAAGAATTTTATTTTACAATGAAATAATTATATTTTAACTTGTTAGTTTATAAATTATTTTTCAATTTATTTCATTTATGCGTACAATTAAATGTGTATGTTTAAACTAAATGTTACAGTAAATCAAAATCCAATTTCAAAGTATCTTTTCTTGTATACTTTTTGTAGATGAGACAGTAAATTAATTCGGTTCAATAAAAATGAACGTAGTTAAGCGGTAAATATGAAATAGTTGAGTGTAGTTTACTAAATAATTCTCATTTCTAAATGAATAAAATTATTGATTATTTGTGATGTTTGTGAAATAATTTTGCAATCATTTCTGACATGATTCTATAGAAACAGAATATGAAGATATTTATATCACGTATACCTAATTAGTAACCTCATCAGTTGGTTCTATCATCGTGCTGTCTGGTGTAGGAGTGGGCTGGAAGAAAGCTAGGGGCGGCCAAACCAAAACATGGCACCAGTCCATGAAGTCATTTACAGTTGGGCTAAGCCATGTTAATAGGTGCAGACTACCTGGTTGGGGTCCGCGTGACGCTCGTGATAAATGGCTAGAGACCTTGGGTGATATGGCTCAAAATCGTTGGCAATGGCGCAGGTGCATCCACTCCTTGTCTTCCTCCAAATTCTAAGCTTCTGAACTTATCATAATTTTCTCTTTACTGAATCATATTTTCTTAAATGTTCTCGGTCTCTATTCCCTTCCATGAATACTAACTCTGCTACTATCTTCCCCACTCTGGGATTTGATTCGACAATTTAATCTCTATCTGCTAATTGAGGCATGGCAACTTGAACTGACGTACGCATGTACCAAGTTCTACGTTGTAACTGTCTGTCTGTCAGTCTGGTTTTATCATTGAAACTAATCACCTTATTTATAGTGTTTAATGAACAATAATGAGTTTACATAAAGGAAATATAACACCTTGCGTAAAATTCATATAACAGTTTCATTAATGAAGTAGGCTAAACTATTGGAAATCGTAGGCAGAATACAAAGCTATGTGTGTAGGGTGACGTTAAAATTTAATAGTGAATTTGCTTTGTTAAGGGTGTATAATCAGCTAAATGATGAAAGTGTATACGCCGTCAACTAAACAACTTCATAACAGATTATTTACGTTTACTGTATAAAGCGAGGCAAAATACTTATTGTGTATCCATATACATATAAATGATAGTGATATGACATCATTTCTGAGTACACAATGAAAATATTTAACCTGTGTATAAGAAAAAAACAATTCAATCCACGTCTACTTGATGACGAGTAACAGAGATTTCTATGAATAGTGTAGTTTGAAAAGCATAACCACAAATGGTATAATTTATACGTCATTTATAAAAGTGAACCAAGTTTACCAGTCTTCTGTATCAAATATTCGTTAGTGTAATTAAACATTATATTGCCTACATACATCTACATGAATTATGTCACTAATAGTTTACATATATATATATATATATATATATATATATATATATATTACTGATATTCATCTTTTCATGAATGATTGTTTATATTGCCTCAAATTTAGTGTTCAGTATTTTATCAGTATAAAGTAAATTACAGTAAATATTGATGATCGTTTTTAATTACATTATTATTCTTCTTCAATTGCTGTAGACAAACTCTTCATATCAGTACCAAAATCAACTGTCTCTTATTGCAGAACGCATTCGTCATTCATGGTTACAAAGTAATGGGAATTTTTCGGTCAAATAATTATTACTACTGATTGTACTTTTACTGAGTAAACTGATTAAATCACCTATGCAAATTGTGAGAAACATAGAAAATTAACAGTATCATTTAAATTTGTGGAATAGTGTTATTTACGTGGTTTTGTGTTATTGTGAGAAATGGGGGTTACACGTTTGCTATAGGGTAACACATAGGCGACTGACATCAAATATTAAACTATTAGATTATGAAGTCGAAGAAAGGAACACTGGATATTAAAGTATTGATTTACTTTATGCATCTTTTATCTGTTAAATAGTTATAGTTCATGTCTAAAAGAAATTAGTCAGTAGGATAACATCTCAGATCATATGGTTCAGGCTAATAATTAAAAACTTATTTCATTAATAATACTGTTTGAAGGAATCACATGTAACTTTTCTTTTATTTACTTCTACTACAGTCTATACTGGATGCATTTGTTGACGGTAGCTGAACATGAATCAAAAGCTAATCGAATTAATTGGATTCACGTTTATTGGTGACCTAATTACTTATATCAGATTTGAGCATATGCTTGATATTTTAAGTTGACTCACTTGTTAAGTCTTAATTTACGCTCTAGGGTATGTAATAGAAACCTTCAAAAGACAACTGAGTATGCAAATGTTTCATAAAATGAAGATATAAGACTTTGGAAAATCTTGACTGTCATTATCAAGCTAAATATTTATTGTTTATGCGTAAAAACATGAAACTCATAGTGAATATACTCGAGTTGAATAAGTACTTATCCAAATAAACTATGAAATGAATAATGTTTGTTACAAACGCTTAACCCTATGAACCAAAACCATATGAACATATTTTCATCAGGCTGCTGCTTATTTGTTCGGAAAATTGAAATTTTTCTTTGATCTGAAAACATGTAATGACTACTATATATATATATATATATATATATATATATATATATATATATATATATATATTCAGAAATAGGCTCACAAACCACATGTATATTAAGACAAACAAACAGGTTAGCTTACACTCCAAGTAATAGGCACATATCTTGTTCTTGCTTTAATAGCATACACCTTGATTATGTTTCATCTATCATTTAAATTATCAGCTAGATGAATAACTTTAAAGAAAGCACTACTTATTTTGAACATTCTCTGAGATACTGTAAAAATGAAGAAGTCAAAATATTCATTAATTTATTACTCATAAGTAGTATTAAGTATAGCCATGATATTATTTAGTTAAAATAAATGTAAATATACATTTGTAGATAATAACAGCCAACATTATATTGGTAAGCATTTTTATGCTATCTGATTTTCTAGTTAAATTTATTTGTTTATTATAGTTCTTATTTGTTTGTACATAACAATAGTAGTTTAGAGAAAATGATTAACTACCAATTAATTTGTATTATATTTAAAAAATTTATTATTGTACAGTTGTGATTTACTGTCGTTGGTACCATTATTATTATTATTATTATTATTGTTACAGCTGTAACAATTAAACTCATATTGAATACTACTCTATCGGAAATCGAAACACGTAAAAATAGATTTAAATTAACGGTAACTTTCAGTACATTTAAATTAAATTATTACTAGTCATTAAAAACAAAAGAAAAGCATAAACTTACATATAAAATAATTGTTTCTATATAATTGAAATAATCATTAAAGTTCAATGTAAAATTTAACTTATAAGCATAAGTGATTAATTGTTGTACTACTACTGTGTATTGTTTTAATAGAATTTAATGCATAGTGCAAACATTTTGAAAAAAATAAAGTACAATGAAATGTACATAATTGTATACATTAATAATTCTACTAATTAATTGTAAGTTTATTCATATATAAAGCTGGTATTTAAACGCGTACATCTCCTCATTTAGTCGGTTTAAAAAGAAAAACGTTAGATGACTGAGTTTTCATATTTCTTGCATATTAAATTAAAAGTGATATTGTGATAATGAAAGAATTATCAAAGTGATCAGGAGACTACTTTCTGTTCTATACTTCTTTAATATTATTACTTATTTTTTTATCTGGATACTATAAATATAGAGTACGGATATAGCAATATCCATTTTAAGAGTGAATTCATGCTTCAGTTAGAGTTTGATCAATAGTTTGATGTAAAACGTTTTGACAAACAATGATTCAAGTCGTGATGTGTTTATGTTGTGAATATAAAGCATTTTGAACCAAAGACAATCAAAAACAAATCATAAGAATGTCATACACTTAGTCTTGGTCACTTTAAACTAAATATCCATAAAGATTAATTCAACGTACCTGTAACTATGGCATCTAAGTATATTCTGACTAACAGTGAGCTGGTGCATGTGCTAAGAGACAACCTCATAACTTTTATTTTATATCAAACATACAATAAGAAATATAAACAAATACAACATTTCAAGAACTTGATGAACTATTACATGAATAGTTTTATAATTCATTTTCATTTACAAAACCGACATTATATTTCTGCGTCTATGAAAATGTTTTAATTAGTATTTAACAGCTATATTAGTAAGAGAGAAACAACTATTTCTGCTAAACGACAGTGTACACAATGATCACTTAAAAATAAAGTCAACATGCACGAAAAGTTTTAAAACGTTTTTCTTCAAGTGAACTACCTTAGTGTAAATAGAGTGGTTTGAAAGCAGTTCCTGATATGAGTTGATATTTGCTAATGAATTGCTGCAAGCCAAGTTACTTTGGATATTCGTTTTGTTCAATATGATGCTTGTCAGAAGTTGTCATTAACTATCGTATACTGAATTAAACATTAAATCCTCAAGCTTATTGTCCACGAAACTTTATTATTTCAATAAATGGTCATAACTAAAGCGTTTGTTACCTTTATTTGCACATGAGTTGCAGTTTAGCCTGGATGTCATGAGGTATCATTTAAGATGGTGTCTCACTATCAACTTGATCCAACTCCAAAAACCAATACTGATATTCATCACTTATGAACTTTTTTGGATATATACAATATTGGTGAAGTTGTGACCTACATAACACTTCCAAAATCCTTCATAAGCTACAAATCCTTCTAATTTTTACTAGCCATATAGTTTAAAACAGGTTTTCTTGTTATCTGTTAAAATTCATGCTCATAACACAGCCTTAAAGAAATACTGCCTACTTTATAATGATATTAGAATAATGTAAAATTCATTATGGTGTGGTGGATACTACTTATAAGGTCATCAATAAGTAGTAGGTAGCAGAGCGTCAAAGGGAATTAGGAAGAATCAGTAAACAGCATACAAGTCGAGTTGCGAGGTTGCAGAAAAGTAAAGCATGATTAAAATACCGAGAAGAACCGAGAACAACCAAGAGAAGCAAGCTAATAAACGACACAGTCCAGAGAACACGGAGGATGTGCAAATTGATGCTTGGAAGTAAGATATGTAATATTGTATGACATACTCTGTTTTAACCAAATAATTCCTTATTTGCTCAATCGGTCTCTTCACAATGGGAGTGATTTTTTACCAGATGAAATCCATGTTTACCGGTGTTGTGACTTGGATAATGAGGATAATCTGTTAAATTCTCTCATTACCTTCTTATCTGTCAGATACACACAAACGCACAAACAAATCATAGTTTATTATGCCACTTTTAAAATTTAATTCGTGATGATGTATATGAGAAAGTGTTGAACTGAATTATATCCGGCTTATTATCCATGACCACTATAGATAAGAATAAAATCTTAGTTAAAATAATTAATATGACTTATTATTCATACTTCAATAATATAAACCATAAAAATATCTGACTTTAACTGATGGAAGGATATTTAGTATCACCTGTCGTTATTATTTGCCTAGATGAAGATAACCAAGTTTATAGATAAGAATTTTATGAAGAATATCATGGTAAATTGTAGATGAAAGTTTTGGATTACTCAGACAAATGGGAAATATTCCTATTGTTTATTTACTTACTTTACATTATTACTATTTCCGCCCTCAGATAAAATGAAACTATTCTGTAAAGATTTTCCGGAAATCGTTATTTGTCATGACCTTAGATAACTATGTGGAGAATTACTTATATGCATAGCATTTTATGAAATTTTTAATGACTTATTTAGTCAAGTAAGATATACAGTGTAGTGTTTCCAAACTACAGAAAACTTTTTGATAAACTACTGTTTACAAAGTAGAACTTATTTTGTGATCATTGGAACCTTTAAAGCAATTTAGCTATCAATTTATCTGTCATTAAAATTTCATTTAGAAAAACGTTTTACAGACTACGTGGATCATTATTGAAACGACCGTTTGTATATTAGCACTGGTATTGGACATTCAAAAGTTTACACCAGATCTACTGTTCGACCTTCAGGACATTACCGAAGTTTTGAGTAAGAGGTTCTAAATAATAGTTACTTGATATGTTACTGTGTATTCCGTTAACACCAGTTATACAACAGGTCAACTAATTATTTTAGTGTACGTTCATATGATAATTAATAAAGAATATATTTTATAAACAGCTTTCAGAAATCATTATCAGCCGGCCATCCCAAATAGTTATTGTTCTTCACCATCTGTTGTTCACATTCGTTATATACGAAGAGCGTACATTCCATTGTAATCTAAGTTGTTCGTTTCTATTACCGATATTTATAAATTGCATATCACAGACTGACCATAGTTACACAAACTCTGGAAAATGAGAAACACCAGACAACTATTTCGTCTTAATTTAGACGCTTCATTCTTGTACATCCATGACTCTAACAAGTATTGAAGCCATAACCTTTGGGTTTTGTATAGAGAGTCATACTTTATGTTGATTGAGTTTTCACCCAATGATTTACAATCTATCCTCAGTCAATGCATAATATTGTACAACGGAACCCAATACTGCTTGTGTCTATATGCCTTACATCCGACAGGAATACATAATTTGTAAAATTGGTTTGACTTATTTATTATTAACAAGTACTTAATAAACCTATAAAATGAAACTTATAATATCTGAACATTAATTATAAAACTTGTAAATATAACCACAAATCATCATACACAATGTTGTGATTGTATCACTTCAAAAGAAGCTGAAAAAAAAAACTGAATTCATGTAAATTTCTGTTGTATCCTTTTTCTTCATTCTAACATTTACTACAACTAGAATTATATTTTGTCAACATGTAAAATATAATTTAAATCTACTAAATTATTATCATTATTTTGAAGAGTGTTTTAACATCTATAAGTTTCTTTTTTTCTTTTTCATTTCATACAAATTGAAACTTGAATCAGTTGTTTTAGTGAAATGAAATAGTGATGTATTTTGAAAAGAATTTACAGAACACAAAAGTTTAAACAATTTTTTCTTGATAATAATACTAGTTTATTCTACATGTTTTGTTTTCACTGATTAATGTTACAGATTTTGATATATATACATATAGTTATTCATATAAAGGCAACTATATACACACTATTGTCAGCTGTTTATTCTTGTAATGTATATCTGTTAGATGTATATAACATGTGTACATAGTAAATGTTATTATTCTGTAAGCTGGTGTTCATTAGTAATCAGTTCTTATGTATTAAATCTTAGATGATTCAATGAAATGTGTTACTTTCTATAATTAATTAAAGTAGATGATTGCATTGAAATTGTTCTAATGAAGATACAAAAAATTTATAAAGTGAAAAAAAAAACGTTAAATGTACTAATGAAGCAAATGAAATAAAAAGAAAACTTTAGACGAGAAAACTGATGGGTTACTATGCAAAAATAAATAAATAATTAGTATCCATTTATTTGATCACTATTACTAGAAATGAATTGTTTTATATGTATGTGTAAATCTAATTGAAATTATTTTCAATCTTTTAATTTAGAGTTGTTATTTGGTTTTTTTTGCAATTGATATGAAAAACAGAAGTGCAAACAGTGTGTTAATATATTTTATGCTTATCTGGTATAGTAATAAGTGTATAATAGGCCACGGTCATGTTTCCAGGTATTCACATCATTCTCTCTACGGTTTTGAATGTCAATCAAAAGTTATTTTCACTGATAAATGCACACAATCATATATATATATTGAAAGAAATAGATGGATTGAATGCGTTAGTGCAAACGACTGATCAGTTGGTAGACATGAATACATATGAAATGAATAAATGGATACACATTAAATGAGACAATTTCATAGAAAGTCTGTAAGGAGAAACAGTAATATATTCTAACTAGATCAATATGGGTATACTATTTGTGTATCCAGATTAGTGATTCTAAGACGATTGAAGATAGAAATAACACATATAAGCGAATAATATCATCATCAGGCTTTGCTCTAATATACAGCGATATCTATATGAGAATACGAAAATTGTTAAAAGCATGAAGGCAGTTTGCGTGTGAATGATAAAAATGAAACAGGTGGATTACACAACCGATCATAACAGATGAAAGTTGTAAATTCGTATTATAGTGGTATATGTACTACCGGTTATGATATGCTAATTGATAACAACAATATAAATGCATATTTCAGCATAAGATAAATACGAGAAATTATAAGTTAGATGGAAGTCGTGATGTATGAAATTAAGCATGTTAAAACAATAAATAATAATAATAACCGTTTAAAGCTAGATAGAAAAACAATTTAGTCAACGAAATAGAGAGTAGCTAATACGTATGAAAGGGGTGAAGTAAAAACAAACAAATAGCAAGGAGTGTAGAGAGTTGTGTAAGTTGTTTAATAAGTCATATTTGGCCATTGAAGGGGAATGGTGCTACATATTACTTTTAGACACAGACCTAAGTTACAAGCTCGAATCCTTATGGCTTCGGTAATTTGTAGCATGTGAAATCGAATCACATCTGGAAACTTTAATGGTATATTGGTGATTCAAAATACCAAAAATACAGACGTTCATTAAATCAAGCGAAAGGAGTTGTATTGTTTTGCTAGTAAGATTGATTTGTAAACTTGCACCTAATAATTCAACTTTAAATGTGAGATATGTAAACGTTGTTTGCTAGTCTCGTCTGATGTATATTTCTCTCCACAATATAGTCCTCCTACGAGTCTAGTAGATGTGGGTTGGGAAGGAACAAGTCCTGGTATACGACTGAAGTACAAATATCAGAGATAACGATTTGCACTAACCACACTGACTATGGAGGAAATCATACATAGAATCCAGCTACCCTAGATAATTTATCTGTATAGTATAGCGGACAGTATTAAGCCAATAAGAACCACTATAAATGTCTTAGTTCTGTCAACTGTATGTCCACTGTCTATCAGCCGTGACAAAATAAAAATACGTATGGCTTTCACTGACTCCTTAAAAACAATACTGTTCACTTATATATATTATTTCTTATCCACATGATGAAGGGCTTTTAATATTTTAAAATTAAAGCTACTTTTCAATGTAAAATTAGTTCTTAATTTGGGGTTATCAATACGTAATAATAAACTTGAAGAGATAAGTATAGACATTTGTGCATAATAACATAAATTCATTTTATTTCGTTTAGTTCTCATCAGCTGCGACTTACAACTAAATACAACTAAATAAAAGCAGAATTGCTGAATACAAATTTAACACACTAATTGGTAAAATAACTGGAAAACAAATACATACGTGATGTCATCATCATGATGAATAGAAGGTTCAAGTAAAGTTTACAGGACTGAATTATACGTGTTGCAAATAAATGTATTTGGAAAGCATAAATTCCAGAATAACAGATGATAAAAATTTAGTGACTTAATGATTTTAATTCATTGCTTAACAGAAGCCTGGATACAAGTGAATGGGGAATAGACAACATTCAGTTTTAACGTAGAGATTGGAATATTTAAGTTAAAAGAACTTAAAGATGATGCAATCTAGATAAGTGAAATGTTTTGAAGAAACTAAGTGATGTAATGTTACCCAGGGAGAGAGAGGACGACCACTGTTTCTTTGTAAGCAGATCTCATTTTAGACTATCGATGGTTGTGACTTTGGCATATTTTAGGGTAGTTGTACTTGGTTGTTGATTAATTACTTTGAAGGATCTTAGAAGACTAATAGTATGACCTGTATCATTAAAGTATCTTGAAGTGACATTATCGAATGTTTTCGAACTATTTAGTCTACACATCTTCTGAATATCTTCATGCGATCGAGTGTAGGCCCGTCTTTCAGGTAATCAGACGTAACTTCTACAATGTATTTAATTTATAGATGTAACTGGCGGTAACGTGAATGGATTGCCTATTAATCTTTTATCGTGATAAACAACGTATTTCTTTGTATATGATGGTCACCTTAGATTCAGGTTACGTACTGCCAAGTTCTGTCTACAGTGTTTAGTCGATTGTTGCAACGGTACCAACATCTTTAAATCAAAGTTAAAAGATAGCAGGTTTGTTGCAAAATGTAGGTTCTTTCAATTCTCCAACCTCCAATTTGCCATATTTTTCAATGAACAAGTGCAGATGTCTATAATCTTTCTAAGATTACTTGACGCTAACTGATTCTTCCAGTTTATTAGCACTATAAATCCATACCGTTCTAAGAATTAGTGCTTTCACTAATGCATACATATAGGTGACAGGACAAAGCAATCAAAAATTAAGCAACCTTTATTTCATTTATCTTATCAGCAAAATAGACTCTGAATCTTTCCATCTTCTCTAAAAATGTTTGTAAATTTATGTCGGACTTTGAAAATCATGTACTATCTTACAATTATTCAAAAACCTGCGGGAAAACACAACTAAGATTGATTGTAACACTTCTATTTTCACTAAGTTTATTTTGTGAATGAGTGTTGAATGGTGAATAGCAATCTTCACCAAATGTAAAACACAATGTAAATAGTAAACGTCCAGACTTGAAATAATTTCCAATTTTTGATACTCATTTACTAAATGGACTGAAAAAATACCCAAACGTACTAGTTATAACTCACTTGTTGAAGGCTGATAACGCAGCATGTAAACTCTACAACGTAGAATTACACTGCCTTTAAAACGTGAATTTTTTCATGATATAAACAAATAAAAGAAATCCCTTACTAATTTCATTTCTAATAATAGAAAAAGTGGCTAGAAATGTATTTTACTTTAAATTTACATATTTACATCTATCTCTTAAGTTACTTCTCTTTGAAATGCATATCCTTTCATTTACATTCACTGCAAGAATTCCCACTGTGATGTTAATTTATTAGGTCCTGTAAATGTTCAATGTTAGGTATGTATACAATGTATATATATATATATATATATATATATAGACCTACACATCAAAGTATACATCAGAATAATATTTTGTACACTATACACAGAAGAACTATGTGATATGCATATGTGATTCGATACATGCTAATATTATAATTCACTTACATCATTTTGTCATAAGTGTTGTGTTTAATAATTAGGGTTGGATTGTAGTTGGCATATGAAATTCATGACGTGTGTTTCATCCTACTTATCAATTATATGTTGATGTTTAAGTTAACATTCGAACCCATTCAGTTATTGTCAAATTGTCAAGCTACTGGGTCTACACAACAACAGTTGTGAAAAGAATATGTAATCAAACTGAGAAGTATTTCTACTGACAATACAACTTTAATCGTATTTTTGAACTATCGTTTTATTTAGACAATAGGCTCAGAATTCAGTAATGGTAACAAAAACCGATTGTTTTCAGTTCATAATGGCATCAATGGTAACGTATAGACATTTTCATTTTAGTTTGTAATGTATCAAATATTCTTCCTCATTGATTGTACACACCATTATTTATCATGCAGTCATTTTAGTATTTATATGTTGTAGAAAATATTTCAAAAGTCAAAACACTGTAGGAATATGTGTAGGCTAGAACCAAGTGTAAATATTTGTTGTTAACAAGTTCAACAATGAATGCCTGATATATCGAATAAAATCCCTAGATATTACAAAATTTGTGATTTCAATTGAAATGTTAACAAAAATAACACTTTAATAAGCGAGGTGTACCCAAATAGATAGAAGGAAAAATAACAGAAATTCCTTAATGCAGGACGTTAAGTTAGCGTCATAACGTTGCAGATAGCCATCGCCTATATTTAACATAGTAATATTTTTCACTTTACAAATTTGCTAATATGGCGACATTGCAAAATAGTTGTGCTTTTCTTCACTTGGTAGTGATGTATAAAGATGTTGAGTTAAATGGATCAAAAATTACTTATAGAGACAGAAAAACTGTTGAGTATAAACACAGTGATTTGATTAGATTAATGTATTTGTTGTATCATTTTGAATCAGTTTGTCATATAGTGGTTGAGTAATCTTTTTAATCTCATTATACAAGCAATTAGTAGTATATATACAAACTTTAAATAAATTAACCTATTCTCTCATAATTGATGTTTTATGCAGATAGTACTGCGAAGTTTATAGGCTTAAATATATGTATTTAAGTCAGAATATGTAGATAATTGAATTTTTTAGCTGATCAAAAGGAACAAGTGAATAGTTGTTTTTAACAGAATAATGTCACCTACCCAATATGTTATAACCTTATGTACAGTATACAGTCATTTTGATTGTTGTTAAATGAAAAATCCAAAATAATCTGATAGAGGCTTTATGCTTGTTTAAAAATGCAAGGAATCGAAAACAGATTGTACGGTTTACATGTGATTTATGCAACACCTTACTTAATCAGATGGAAAGAATTGCTTGATCCTTAACTACATTTCCCCAAATAGCTTACGTTTTAAAGATTGATAATAATCTAAGTATTCAAGTAAAATATTGCAATATATGAGGTTACAATGGTTTTCATTTAGCTCTATAGGTTCTACATTAGTAAGTTCATTAATAGTGTAATAGAATTAATAGCACACTCATGCATAGGTCGTGATTCAATTATAAATTATAAAATAGTGAGTTATAAGTCGTTGTGATCAACATACCGACAAAATGCATAATATGAACATTTGAAAGTTTAAATCAGTAGTTATAAGAAAATTTATATCCAACGGCGAAGAGGACTGGTCAGTGGATCATAAAAATCATGCGGAGATAATACATGGATCTGTGTCACAGAAACTATGATACCGAAAATAATAATTCATGATAAAATATTTTATCGACTATGAATGCAGTATAATGTCACAAAGAGTGTGAAATTGATATATACATTTGGAGGTATGGAAAGCACTAATGTATACCGAAAAAACCAGTATGATCAAGAATGGGTAAAGCTATTAAATGCATCACTATCGTAAATTTTTTTCATTGATTCAAATAGATCCCAAAGCCTTCAACTAGAGAAATGAGGTGTAACCTTTCGTTTGTGAACAAAGTGCTAAAGACTTGATATATACCTGAAATACTTCTTCTATACTGATATCTTGTTTATTGTCTGGAAGAATATCATTACATATACGTTTATTAACCACCTTTTCTTAACCATTTGTCACACGTTAGGAAGGATAAAGTAACTGAGTGACTACTTCCAAAGTTGCAGCTAAATTAATAGACACGCTGACAACCATTTTTGATTTGTTCCGACAGTACAGGTTTAGTCATTGTGACGTACAGTTTGGTGGAACTCCCCACTCTGGGATTTGATTCGACAATTTAATCTCTATCTGCTAATTGAGGCATGGCAACTTGAACTGACGTACGCATGTACCAAGTTCTACGTTGCAACTGTCTGTCTGTCTTCGTCCCGTTGTTGGATTTTTCTGAAAGCTATAAATGGCTAGTTGATTCGAGAATTACACAATCCATTCGAAAATGTGTTACTCGAGATGCCTGTTTTATTTTAAAATGATTAGTTCTGTTAGATAGACGCATTCAGACATAATAACTGAGTTAAATGCATATTGATAAGTTGAAATGGAGCGTAAATATGTTTAATTTTTAACGGTGACCTCATATGAACTCATTTATGACTATTTCTAGTCGTTTTTTCTTTGACTTCTCTTATTTATAGCAAGTATTACATGAAGACAATAAGTAAACAATAACAAATAACCTAATCTCATATTATACATAGAATTATGTAATGCTGACAAATTCAGTCTTAAGTAAACTATGTCAGTTGGAGGTTGCAGCTAACTACAGGAAGGCTACTGTTACTATCAGATATATATTCATATATTAGATTCCGCAGCAATAATATTTATAAATTAACATTATATAATACCAAGTATATTGTTCAAGTGTTCATAGTGCACATTATCATAATTCTATCATGGAGATTAGCAAACTGGTGCAGAAATATGTTTGAAAATTTGTTACATAGAATATGGATTTATAAAATTGAATGTTATTAAACACTTGAAAGAAACATTTTATCTGGTTATCAGGAGATAATCAATTCAATCAAATCCATCATTTGTGTACGTTATTTGCCTATAAACCAGACATAAGTATATAAAATCACCGAACTAAGTGATGTGAAAATATCAACGAAATTTACGTGAGATTTTACTTTACTCTAATTTATATTAATAGTAGGTTTAATAATGAATCGAATAAAAAAGGTTAGAGCTCTTCATGTAACATCCATCTATTTGCTAATCATCTTTTAAACTGGAGTTTCGATATGATCTCAAATAGATACTTAAAATAAATGATCTATAGGATACATACATATGTCAGTGTATATTGTTAATACCTATTTTTTTTTTATTGGAATGATTGATAATGATTAGATATTAATTTATAATACTTATTCATTTAGTCTACTTTATATAGTGAATTTCATAATCTCTACTTAAATAACATACTTTTCAATTGGTTCTTACAAACGAAATTAGGTCAAGTTATCAAGACTTTAAGCAAATTTTTGTTTAAATACTAATTTTTTTTGTTTAATAAGAAAAAAAAGACGAAATTAAAATTATAAGTTTATTACTATGAAAGAGTTCATACATTATTTTCTATTAGGTCAGGAATTTATCAGTTGCAAATTATCCATCTAACTAACTAATTCATAAGACAAATTGATCACATTTTCCCTTTTATAATTTATAATAGATTCATTTGATGGTATGTTATTTAATGTAATTCAGTTTTTATTCTCATAAACTCGTTTTCTGTTCTATTTTCTTTACTTTTAAAAAAAAAATTTAGAATAAACTAGCTGCATCTAAGTCATTCATTAAATACCTGACCTTAAAAGTAATAATGTTGGATTAATTTTATGCTGTTCATTACTTATTTCAAAGCCTATGCTAATAGTAATCATAGTAACATTAATAGAATTAAATTTATTTTAAAGCATTCAAGAAACGGCAAGTAAGACTTTGTGATAGAAGAATTTGTTTAAAATGCTAAAATAAGTGACTGAATTCACATTATGTTTGACCTGACTATACAAGAAGTTCTTCCCTACAGATCTACTTGATATTTTATGTATTCAAAAGTAAACAATTTCAAAAGGTAATTATGATAAAATTAAGTAATTTAGAATTGCTGATATCAAAGGTTGCTTACATAAATATGGATAGTGATTTCCACCGCTTTGTACACAAATTCAGCTCGTGACTATGTCATCTCGTAGCATAATTAGTACATCAGAAATCTAAACCGAATTTTCAGTTTATGTAAATTAACGTTAGTCTTGTTCCTTGATTTTATAAATTTTACAAAACAATACTTCTGGGATGAACATTGCTGATGAGTTTCATACTAAAGCGTAATAGATGTCCAGTGCTTCTAGGATTTCATTGGCACCCTGTCAACATCAATATGTAACGTATCCAGTCAATTAAAAATCTCTACAAAAATAACCATCACAGTCTAACATATAGAAACTATAATTACTCAGTAATGTGACTCAACTGGTAGGATCGCATATAATTTCAACATTGCTTGACAGTTACCGCATTCTTTCAAGAGAAGACTCCCTTAAGTGTTTAAGTACATGAAGTGACTTGATTGTCTAAATCAGATTTACTATTAATCATACTTCACTTTTTCATACTATATTCATAGTATGAAAGTTCATTTCTCATCAAATTTTCAGTCTTTTTTTCTTTATGTAGATGACATTAACAAATAGGCTATAGACATATATGAATATAAATTCACAAAATCTTGTTGACTTACCAGTGCACATTTATTTTCTTGATTTATACAGTGTGGTTGGGTCAGATCAGGACGTTGTTTCAGAAATGTTTTATCTTGTTCACTCAACTATATATAGTTAATATGATTCAAATTTTTTCACGATTAGTTAAGTTTGTTCATTCATTGATTTGTTGTTGTTTTTTTATGATTGTCCCGAAAATGTGTAGATTTGAGTATAATGAATTATGGTAATGATTAGAATATTGGATGAAATAAATGAACCAGAAACATGTTGATGACATAATATTTATCCAAAATCAATCGTAATGATTACGATGATGATAATGAGAGTAGAGTTTTTGTATGGAAGGTAATCCAAGGAACATAAAAAAACAAAGAAACATTTTAACTTGTCTTCATTAAATGACATACTAATTCATAGATTTTGTTTAACTTCAATATATATATATATATATATATATATATATATATAGAGAGAGAGAGAGAGAGAGAGAGAGAAGGAGTGAGTGAATAAATTTTAATGCACATACTCCACTCAGTTTCGGAGACAGTGTATAAGTTGCAGTACAATAAATAACTTGTCCTCAAAATAAAATAAAATTTTTAAACTTAAAGTTTACTGATTAAGATTATGAATATGATATTCTATACATGGCGTTATTCGAATGATTATGTATAAAAAGCAGTTTATATTATCATTAAATAGTAGTGAGTAGCGTTTCATTCTAGCACTTAGATAATAATGTGAGTTGGATTGTAGATAGAAAGTGGAATTCAGGAAGTGAGTTTCAGACATTAACGTATTTACTACTAAGTTGATTAGTCTGGTTAGCTACTCATGTGCATTGGGTATGTATATATAATCTGAAAGTGCTTATTTCTTCCCGTTCGTATTGATATAGACTAAAATTGATCAGACTCTATTGCTATATGTGTATCATTGGTGAATCGTCTTAATACAGCGGTATTTCGCAAATGTGATGACAACAACAAAGATTTATCACGTTCATGCCTGATAACAACCACAGAAAAATACCGACACTGACATATTACAAGTATTTGACATAGATCTTCGATTGTATAAGTTGTATATTAAGTATTTTACAATTTACTATGCAATGATAAAAAGTATAATTTACAAACTACTATTTTGGTCCACATATTATGCAACTTTACAGCAAAAACCACTTATTCTAAGCAATTCTGCATTAATTTGATTCAATATGTCACAGACTGATGTTGGCAGAGAACTACTGAGACCCAGGGGGCACTTGGGAGCTCTTTCTTTCTAGTGTGGAACTCTTCAACAGTGCGCACCCAAGATTCTGCACCAGGGGCTTCAGGTTGACGGCGAGCGCCTAACCATCTGTATCCAATGGTAGAATTCCCACTCCCCTCAATTTGTGATATATAGCGCTGTGATCATCTATTGTCATCGATGATAACTGTCCCACTCCCGACAAGTCTGAACTCCACCAGTCACGACTTCTCATTAGAGCTTCAGGAACATCCTGGAGTTAGTCACTAATGAGCTCATTATTATAGTTTCATCGGGATGGCTATTTTTGTGGAGTTTTGTTATTTATTCGATTGAATATGTCACAGATTGATGTTCCCCGGGTGCTAGTGTAAACCAGGGAGTATCAAATAGCTCTTTTGTTCTAGTATGTAAATCCACAAAAGTGAGCACCTTGTGAATATAATTCTGAAGTGAATAATTTTTTTACTATATACGAATATCAGATATATATAATATCCTATGTACAACTTATTGTTTCAGCTTCAAATTAAAAATAATTTGAAAATGGAATAAAGTACGTGAAATACACTATTAGGTTAATAAACATCAATATGTTTTAGGATAAACTTGTATACTCCCGTTGATTTGTTATAGACTGAAGCTGGTCAGTCATTGTTGCTATATGTTCATCCTGAGCGGATTGCCTCGATATGGCGAATTTTTACAAGTATTATATAAGTTGGATTGTGACTGGCAAGTGGAATCCAGGACGCGCGTTTCGTCCTATTTGGAACTCATTGGCTGGACGAAACACGCGCCCTGGATTCCGCTTGCCAGTCACAATCCAACTTATATAATCAATATGTTTGTTGGTATACAGTAGTGTTTTAATGAATATTAAAACCTTGTTCTTAATCAGGTCGCTACATTAATACATACATATAGAAGCTTAGTACTTAACATGTCATAGTGTTATATAATAATTGATTGTAATTTTAAATTGTTTAAGAACGTGTTTATGGAGAAGAGATTAGTTGAATAAAGAAAACAATTACGTAATTAAAATAGTTAAAGTGTGTTAAAGCATTTTTTAATAGAAAAGTAAATAACGAGGCTAATTACATAAGATTAAGGATAATAAAACTGAAATTAACAAAGTGACTAAGGCGACAAATCAAAAAAAATTATGTTTTATAGACACAACTCAGTGGGATGTAAAATGTAAGGAGTAGGCCAATGTAAAGAAGATGGTTGGACAAATTTTTTCCGTTCACAAGTCCAGTTTGTGGATCTGAATACCAATAGCATTGGCTGAATTCAAAGGACGAATCCGTAAGCCATATAGCAATATGATACGTTTAATATTACTATATTGTTGTAACCTGCATTTCATCCTGATGAAAAACTAGTTGAATAGAAATATTTCTCCTCCCAGTCTTACTTATTCTTAAATGTTTGAGTGAGAGTTTTCCACTTATTCATTATTAAGATGTTTTCGTTTAAACTATGTCATAAAACCCAATGGTTACAGAATATATCATTGAAACAGTATACTCAATATTAAGACGAAAAGTATGTAGGTTAGATTTCATAGAACATTAATGTGCATGAATTCATTAAATAAAATCTTCAACAGAGATAAAATGTTATCTAGTCAAAACCATCAACTAAACTTATCAATAATGCAATAAATAGTTTATTTATCTATAATTCAATATGTCAAATGTCAATCAAATTATTTGCTAAATTTGATATTCTCATGGTTTTCTAATGAATGAATATTGAATCCAGTACATTGCAACTGTTCAGTTACAATTCAGTAACTAAATATTTTACATGTAAAACGAAACTCTAAGTATAATCGACATAAATCATAAACTGTAGTTATTCTCAACATTTTTTATTGTTTAATAAGTGTGCTGTTTATATGCATGTCTTAGTTTATTTGTTGAAATGTAATTTACAGTAGCGTTATCATAACAAGGATCTACAGTTAACTGTAAATATCTTCTATGAAGTCAACATAGTGGATAACAAACACAAATTTATTAAAGTTAATGGCTAGAATCAATTTTTTTTTATTGAAAATTACACCTTTCCCCCTAAGAGTGTAGGATGAATTTATTTGATTATTGAAAATCTCACTAGAAATAATGAATGTAAGTAAATAGTGAAAGAACATTTACCAAGACTATAATGATGGAATAAACACTAATGTCATTTATCGTAACTTGTAAAGATTATGTCACTATTTTTTGATTACAGAAAACTATGTCTATCTAAAGCATGAATTTGTTATAAATCATCACGAATTGGTCTGAACTAGACAACCACTGAAAGCCAGAATACACAAAACATCTGTTTTGTTGTAGTATGAACTTCTTTACATGTATGTATCCGCAACTCCAAAACAGAATTCAACTTTGGATTTTTAGACTTCATGGTGAACGCTTAGCTTTTAAACTATTAATTCAGGTTCTAATGGTTAATCATTCTAATGAAATCAATTTGCGCTAACTCATCAATTGATGTTATATACATCTTATATTTCCTTAATTATAGTAGAGTATAGTATAGTATAATAATTAATCATACAATTTTGTAAACAATGAATAATTTTCTTCATGAAATTAACAACATCTAATAACTAAGAAATAATGACACATTCATTAAATATATACAAATGTATTAATTTAAACCTAAAAAGAAGAAAGATACCTAACAATTACTACAGGTGATTATCATAAAAATTAGAATTTTATGTCCTGGAAAAATAACTTTTTTTTCGTTTCATGTATATTTCTATTATATTTTAGCGGGAAGGGGGGGGAAGGAAAGAAATTAAACATAAATTGAAAAAAAAAAGGAAATAAATAATACTGAGGTAATTAGTGTTAAAAAATTGTTTTTCAACAAAACGTGAGTTAATTAAAAAAAAATATTTCACTTGTATAACAGCTGGAAACAAATGGAATTATGAAAAAAATAGAAACATTATAGTAAAAACTTAAAAGAAATTACAGAAGGAGCAAACGGGAGGGGGTCGGAAGGAAGGGAGTCAAAGGAAACTAATTATATGCCAGTTTTCAGAATGCTATTTCGCTATAAGATTATGTTCAGGTTTATGTAAGAATGAAGCATGAAATCAACTAGGGATAAATTACTGAAAATGGAAATATAATTCCTTGACAGAAATTGTTTATTGTTCTCAATGATCAATATTTATTGTGAAATGAAACTAGAATTATTGGAACAGACTAGAATTAAGCAATATACATAGAGTATAGAGCACTGTTTGAATTAATTTCAAGAAGCATATATCATTTATTGAATGCAAGTAAATGTACTTGCAAAAATTTATACTTAAACATACAGTAGCCATTTTCTATGCAAATATTCAGTTTAATAAATCAATTTTATGTCATTTTAGATGTGTTATGCTCTTTAACATTTGAAAGAACAATAAACACATTACCATAAGTTATTGATATTCAGCATACTTATTTGACAGTTAACCAGTCCTGACAATCTAAACATCCCCACATAATAACCAGAAACGAAGAATATTGAAGCGGACAATTGCTTTCGATAAATTATTCTCCATGCTTTACGTTTATAAATCTATAAATATTACCTCTTTAATAATTCAATAATATCATATGACTGAATATGGCGAACTCGTGGATTGAAATTACCCAATTATATGTCGATCTTATCCATAACTATTTAAGACTGGCCTTATACAATTACGAAGGGTTATGTAGTAATGTACTAAAAAGGTAATTTAATATTAGCAAGATAAAACGAATGTATCATACTAAAATGTACTAATGGTAATGTTTAATTAATAAGGTAAAAGTAATGGGAATAAAATCACAATAACAGTAGTAACAACAGTACAATTAGCGATATGTACAAGTTGTTGCAATATAATAGTGAATAGAAAATAAAATGAAATCGTAATAACTTAGTGATAGAAAATATTTATGACTACCTTACGAAGAGAGGAGAAAAAGAAGAAATGAAACAAAAACCAAAAAGGGACAATGGAAAAATTTCTCGGAGATAAGACCTTATTGTGGGCCAAAGTAAACAAAGAGGTTGGTTATATGTCTTCTGTACACATAAGTTCATTTTCTTGAAGTTGTTGCCTAGCGGTTCAGCTATAAAATAGGCGCATTCTAACACCTTCAGGAAAATTATGCGGCACTTTGTACAAAATCAAGAAGGCAACATCTATTTTGATTTTATGGTCATAGTCCATTAGGTGGCCAAAATTTGCGCCGGTCATAGATTTTGTTTGATAACCAAGCTGGAACGTGTTTCAGTACGGTCTATGCAACTGGCCCCACAAGAAAAGATAAATTCATAATTACGCACAGATAATCAATCGCTTTATCTTATCCTTGATTTGATCCGTTAATAGTGGCTTAGTCGAAAAAATGACATGTAATTTGGCAGTGTGGAGTGTACTCTCAATAGATTTATGTAGTTTTCTTACTAGGATATCACTTGCTATGTCGCCTTTGAAAGCTGGCCATAGATAGAGTAGTTTGTTATCACCATGTCGTCTACAGTCTTAGTTCTTTTTTCTACTATATACTTCTAGATAAATCTATTTGAGTATCGGTTTTCGATATTGTCGTTTGTAGTTTGTCTGTTTCTCATTCTATGCTGCCACTAGAGCAAATACGCCGGATTTGATGACTTAAGCATTTTATAAAATGCATTTTTTGTTGAAAAGGTGCCATGCCATGAAAATATATATATTTTTCAGTCCACGTATGCTTTCTGAACAGATTCCTTAGTAAGGATCCGTCTGGTCTTTTGGAGAGCAAAATGTCTAGAACCTGTTTTCTCTTATTACATCTTATTTCACATGTAAATTGAACTGAGAGTGCATATCGTTGGTGTTTAGTATATCTCGTTGGTTCACCCTTTCTTCACATACGATAAACGTATTATCTACTTACCTACAATAGTAATGTAGATTACTCAGTATATCTTGTAATCGGCTATTCTCTAATTTGGCCAGGACGATGTTTGCAAATAAAGGACTAAGGGTTAAATAGTTGAAAAAACTGTGGACTTTATGTAGTCTGAACATTTTGATCATCATTTAGTACAAGTTGCTTTGATAGTAAATAAGATACAAGTTGTAATTCACCCTAGACTTTCGATCTTTACATTACCAAATACAGTGTAAGATTTGATATACATGTCTATCTTTCAATATTACCACATTAGTGTTGCAATAATAAAACTGAATAAAAACCATAAATCAAAGGATATTAGTTAATATTGACAATGACTACTTAAACAATAAAAATTGAATTTGGGGATATCATATGAAAACATCTTATGATAATTTTGAAGTACTACTAAGTTTGAAACATACAGAAATACTGAAACTATTCACAACTGGACCAATATTGATGATAGCTGAATATAGATGCAAAACTCCAAATCTATTATCTTAATATTATTTTATTTACATATAATCATATTGAACAGTTGATATCATTTGGGGCTTATAGTTTATATACTTTAATTATGGTTAATATTGCCTATTAAATTAAATATCCTTTAGTAGTGAGTCGAAAAGTAGAGGTACATATAAAGAATAAGACATTTCTGTACTTGACTGATAAGGTACAATTAACAACACAGTTACATGTTATTTTACGATATTTTAAACATTACATTCAACAAAGCATATTAACCATTCAATGTAAGAATTAAAAGTAACCAACTGCATTAAAAAATACTTAGATGCAAAATACTAATCGTAAAAAACTAGCATTAACCAACATGAACGGTTATTGCGTCCTTGTTTAGAACACTTGATGGTATCGGACATTTGGTTTATTTAAATAAATCTAGTTTTCGATAAATGCTTCCTAAATGTCAATTGAGAATAGGAATATTTCGCTTCATTAAATAGCCAAAAATAATTTAATCAATGAAAAAATGATTATATAACAATTAATTGTATCCAAACTAACATGGAATGTTAATTCATAAGCCTTAGAAGAAAATACACTATTCATATAAACTGTGATTATATTAATAAGTATTCATTGAATAAAAATGTTATATTCCAGATTTATTTCATTTGCGGTAAATAAACATGTGTAAAAATTAATACTACCCTAGTTACTATAATTACTGTGAGTGGTAGAATTACCACTCCAGACGCTGAATAGGTACTATCATATTAAAATAATAGTTTACTACTTCTACATATGGTATCTATTTAGCTGAATATTATCAAGGCATAAGATGATCACACATGTTGACCATCTGTGGGTTATAATTTCATAAGCTAAAAATAAAATAGGTCACGTACAAATTATAATTCTAACTTATGGACATTTACATTTTTAGAACTTGAATATCTAAAAGATTTTTTTACGCTTAAATTGTTGTATTTTTTTTCATAAATCATATTAACAGATGTGTTTAGTTAAATAGTCAACAATATCATAAAGAATTTACTGCTAAATTTGTTTATCTAAATTAAAAGGCGATTTTTCTATACAACTTTTTTTTGAATTATTTATTTTGAGACTAAAAAAGATTCATAATTGAAATGAAATGTAGATGATTTGATTAGGAAACTATTTTTCTACTATGGCTATACAATTACATTTAGAGTTATTTGACATATTTAGTTGTTTTCGTTTTGAGTAGGGTTCATTGTGTAGGTTATTATTGATATTTATTATAAGGATTTATTCCATAACAGAAATGGATTACATCACACATTTTCTGGATGATCATCGTCCTTAAATACACGATGATCTGTAGAATAGTGACTAGCAATAAGGTAAAATGGTTTTTCGATGAGTATTAATTAAGTAATCCATAAATATACCGTACCTGAAGAAGAAACAAAAACTTGTATATGGAAATGATAACCATTTATTAGTTATAAAAAATTAGAAGAGGATAATGTCAGATAAATATTACGTTAGGACCATGTAAGAATGTCTTCATATTCGAAGCACAATGAAGTGAACATATTTTCACTGTATACTAACATGTATTTTAATGATGTACTTCAAATGGGCTTGCTTTATGTGACAATTGTGACAAAAATAAACTGAAATTTTGCTTATTAACATATTTACAAATTAGCGGCTAGCTGTTATTGATAATAAGATGTTAGGCAAGATGAATGAACTATTTCAAGAGTTTACTTTTCAGGATTTCTTTTACGGTCCTCTCGTTGCATTCAGTACTGGTAGTTGTTCATAAGCCAAAAGTTTGTTTTAAATTTAAAAATGTACTTAATCAAATCATGTGATTGACTACACCTCATATATTATGTTATATAATGTACTCCTTTTGACCATAGTTAGTTGATAACGATTAGTTAATACTATATACCTTATTTAGTTTGCACTTTATCAATTGCCGTACAAGCAGGAAATGGTTAACGAATACTATCTTCATCTACTAGTTGACGTTTATAAATTTTCTTATGTATGACATTATGCGATACAGTCTAGCCTACAGAAAGTATTCAGTAATAGTATGTATTCTTTTGTTCCAAGTTACTGAAAAGTTCGGATATTATTAATATCAATATTTTTACTTGACTCATAATTTAGTATGCAGTAACATTTTATTATACAGAACCGAAATCAACCTGTAAGAACTGCCAACAACAACCTGAATCCCAATCTTCACGAAACCACAAACTCAAATATAATAATTATCGCACTAGTGACCTACTTAGAGATTATATTAAAGTTCTAATTGGAATTCATTACTGATTCAGTTTACATATGCCAAGAGTGAAACAGTTATCACAACTATCAACGACTAATCATCTTAACATATGACAAATTGGATGACGTCCGAATTTTACTATTAAACAGCTTCCTAGTAGTGTTGATGAGTGATCACTGGATATGAAACCTAAATGTCGTCGTTTCACTTTCTTGATAGTGTTCGAGAGTGTACACTGTTGAGGTAAGGTATATACGAAAGAAATATTTTCCCAGTGTTCTCCCATTTTCAGAATCACCCAGCCGAGATACAACTGTGACAAATAAAATCAAATTAAGTATCAATTTCCAAAAAACCACCTCACTAATTAGTCCTCCATATAAAGTGTATTCAGTTCAATGATTTCGTGTAGTGTTAGTAAACTGTTATGTAAATAATATAAGAAATACTGTCTTGGTAATTCGATATGTTCTTCATTCCTAGCTGGTTTATACTCAGAATAACATTCATAAGCATAAATACTTTTATTTTTTATACCACTTGACCTGTACATAGATACATTTAAAAAATTATCAAGTCTATATTATCAGAAAAATCAAAACAAAAGAAACTAATGAAACAGTAATGAAGATTATTGATTACAAATGTTTCCATGATATGAAACAATACTTTTTCATTAAAAAAAATACCTTTTGCATTCAGGAAATTTCTCACTTAATTGAAGGAAATAACTTGACTGTTTTATGTTTAGATAGGGAATCAGAGTTTATATATGTCATTTGTGATAATACATCTACCTTTTAACTAAACTTCGATTACACTCTTATGTATGCATTAACACTACACTTGAATATTCTAAAAAAACTACTTTTATTAATATTTATTATTAAAGTGTGTGTGCGTGTTGATTAAGTGGCAGTTTGTAAAAGTGAGTTTATTATTTAGCTAATCATCTACACTTCCGTTTAGGTGAAATTTACTATTCTTATTGAAAGAATAAGAATGTTATAAAATAGTATGATTTCCTTATGGATTACTCATTGACGATTAAATTAAAATGAAGTGTTTGTTATCAAATGTATTCGGAAACAGAAATGATATGAAGTGTATTAATGAATTGGAGAAATTTTAACAGCTGCAACTGTTTATACGTACGTATAAAATTTTAGAGCTATTTTAATTGATGCCTATAAAGTTGGGATATGGCCAACAGCAGAACTTCCAAGTTTTGTTCTTCATGATATTTATGAGTTAAATGTAAATGTGTTTTAGTTTCATTGGTTACATTGAAATATGAACTCTGTCCCAATCGCTTCACATACAAACACGTTATCTATTGAACTATTCAGCCCAGTGAATCAATCAATTGTTTTATAAGGACGAAAGGAATATGAATCTTCTTGTTCTTAACATTTTGATCTGTTATAGATCAATCCTTACATGTATACTTGCCGGATGATCAAATTACTTAAATACGCTTCTATATTACTTGAAATGTGTCTAGTGTATTTCATCTTTTGAAATATTAATTCTAAACAAGGAAGCTTTACAATTTTATATCTCTATTGCCTTTAATAATCTGTTGCTTTATCATTCGACCTAAAGTGTTGACTTTTCAGACCACTGGTACTTGATTGTAATCCTAAGGTGAGCATTAATTCCAGGAAGAAAGTAAATCTGCCTATCAGACTTCAAATAAAACCAATCGTTCCCGTATTCGTATCTTATTAATAACTTATAAGTAAATTGCAATTTTAAACAAGTTAAATGGCTAATTTAAATTTCAAATATAATTTGTAACAAGATTCCTATCGACTTTATTCTAAAAATTGTAATATTTGTCTAATATAGTTTCTGATTCAATGAAAGAACATCACTTATTGTAATAGTCATGTTTTACCTGAAAATGCAATTCTTTTAGGTTCTTAAATGGTGATTTTATATAGTTTCCTTTGATTTAAGCTATTCCTTCGACACATTGAATGTTAAATGTTATATTCTAAACATCAGGTATTATCTTAATTACATTTTAGAAAATAATTCAAGGAGTAATGTTTCATGCATATATTTACATATTCATTTTTCAGTCCTCTGTAGAGTAAGCGTATTTATTATGAAACTCAAGAATATTTTATTCATAACATCAGTGTCATATTTTCTGCACTTAAAAAGGAAAAATTTATTAGTAACATACAGTGGTATAACTATATAATAGTCACAAACCAATTAGTGTCGACAATGAGATTTCAATACTCTCCAGTATATTAGATGAACAGATATTTATTGGAGATATTCATTTAAATTATCTACAAACTGGTGAGTTAATTCGAACAATCAAAAAATGCTATTGTGTGCAATAGATGATGATATGTTAACCGGAAATAGTAAGCAATGTTTTTATCCATCTTTAGTACTTCTTTAAAATCAAGAGTAGGGATCAGTGCCAATGGCATTTTGTACTTGATGGAATAGGTATGATCTCTAGTAAGAGAGGTGGGGGGGGATACATTTCTAAACTGATTCCGATAAATGCAGTTTTTTATACAGACAGCGAAAGATATGTGAGGACAAATGAAAAATATTTATATCTCAACAGAAGTTCATAAGAGTAACAGAATATGAGGTATAACAAATAAATTTATGTTTTGAACCTTCGTTAATGCCGATTTTATTAAAAGAACTCTATCATACAATTAATTATTCAAGGTAATAGCTATCTGATTAACGTGATAGGTCAAAATTCATTATAGTCACCATCAAATTTCATTTAGCATAAGTTAAACAAACTATGAAATTATAAGCAATACAGTGATAATTTCGTAAACAGTAGAACTAGTCAACTACATTCTATCCAATACACTTACAAATTTAAAATAGTAACTAATTACAGGTTAAATAATATTAAGAATGCATTTTCTGTGATATAAAGTGATATGAATGGAGAATTTTGATTAAAAGAAACTGAAGAAAATCCGTAATTCCCATTGTAATAAGAATCATACATGAACATATTCAACAGTCACTGTTAAATACCTTGTTGAATAATTTGTTAGTTTTTTCCATGAAAAGTAAAATAAAATGAATATTATGAAACAGTTAGATAAATAAACTTAAAGATGGTTAACAAATTGATGTGTTGACAATGAATACAAGGGCATAGAAACAAGAAACAAACAGAATGAGAAAATGAATTAACAACTAAAAAAACAATCACATTAGATTGTAGACCAGTCTCCTTACTTCATACTAATAACGCTTAGCTTAATGTCTCACATATGCACATATGTTCATGAATTCATATCACGTAGGATTTAGGTTAAACACATTTTTCACTAATTAGAGACATATATTAAAATTACTAAGATAAAACTGTATTCGGCAGTGCGTGTACTTTGCATAATATGATTTAGTGGGAGGCAAACCAGATTTTACAAATAACAATACTGATATTTAAGTTATGTAAAGACGTATTAGATTTTGATGTTTGCATGTATATGTGAAAAATTATTTTATGTTCGGTCCGACAGTAAATTTGGGAGGATTGGGCACCTGCTTCGTCCTAGTGTGGGCCTCGTCAGCAGCAGTCACTTCCTGCCCATCAAGTCTTGTTACAAACGCTTAACTATCAGCACTAGTGGCCAGCCAGAATCTAACAGGAGTATTTCAGCTGCAATCGATTTGTCATATAATGCGGCGATCGAACACTGCCATTGGTTAAGCGTTTACTACATTAGCTAATGGTCTTGGGTCCGACCCCTTGGAGAAATTGAGCTAGCTTACTAATGAGGAGCTCCATAGGATTCTGTAACAGCCGCTCCTTGGTTTATAGGTTGTGCCTAACCCAGATCGACTTGTGACGGATATATATAACTAACAGAAGTAAGTACCAATCTCCACAAAGCCTCGACTTGACTAAAATAATCAGCTAACTAGGTATTAACTTCATGACATTTCTGCTGTTCTAATGAGAATTCGTAATTGGTGAAGTTATGCAGTTATTACCAACAATAGTGAGCAATCATCGTGATATATCATAAGTTGTACAAATGAACACCAGCCCCGAGTTGTAGATGGATAACCTTACGTGGTAAGACCTAATGCTCATGGGGTTGATTCCGTGGTGAATCTCATATAACGGGAAGAAACTGTCTATTGCTATTCTGGTTTGCAGTTATACCCAACAGAAATCGGTTTGTGACATACCAAAGCAGATATTTTTGCACTGATAATGCACTGTCGCAAAATATCTTGTAATAGCATAAGAATAAATCACTAAGTAGTCAAAATCAACTTCAGAAATCTAGAAATTAATAACGCTAACGGCAAAGCGTATTGACAACAACACATAAAAATATCTATCTACAATTAACTTCATTCGAGTAAGCTGACTTAATGATTATGCAATAGCTACACACCTCACATCCATATGAAATCAGCACTGATATTGTAGTACGGAATGACAACAAAAGTTAATCAGCTTAAATTTCTAAGCACCATGGTTGCAACCGAAAGCAATTATTATATCTACATATTTTCCCTATCACATTAAATAGATTAAACTCTATTTAGTTAACTTCATTTTATTACTATCATTTGAGTTCTTTATGTGTTTATAGTCAGATTAGAATGAATGTTGCAGAATATCATGTTCAAACAGAAAAGAAGAAACTCTTAGCTTTATTTAGTTTCACTTAATAGTCTTATGCTTATTGTTATCTCTCGCTTTAGTTTTCTAACAATGATATCTATCAATTAAACTGTAAATATATTATTTATATACTTTGTTTTAAAGTATACTTTATTCGAACCATTTGATTATTTGTGTATGTCACATCATATCATATTAATGGACATTATTTACATGTACAATATGATTGACAATTTATGTTTTCTATGTAGCAAAAGGTAAATTAAAATACAATGCCCAGTTGCTATTTACGTTTTTTTTTTCGTTTTTACTTTTTGATTTGATATTCAATATGTTTCATCAATTGTTGTTTGTCTAACAACTCTACCATCATCATCATCATCACCATCGTCATCATCATTTTTGTCGTCATTAATCATTATTCTTCACATTTTGTATATTCACACTTCAAATGTCAATTTTCTCATGCTTAAATATGATTGACAAAAAATCAACAGTATCTTTTTTCACATGGAAAATGCAACTATTACAATAAAATACATGTCTATTTATTCTGGACTTTTCTATCGTTTTGAAGATTTCTATACTTGAAATAAGTAAATAATTAATAACATGAGGTTGGATGTATCAACAATTTACAGTCTAGCGAGTGATTAATCAGAAATTCTCAATATGCTAGTGAATACTGTAAATGCCTAACAAAAACAGAACTTCATTAAAACGATTGTTCACATGTACATATGATATTTGTTACTACTCAGTGACTAATCAGTATGAATTTCTCAGTTATATAAAAGTAAATTAATTCCAGCCTGAATACCTCAGCCTGTGCAGTTAAATGATACAAGTTCGAATCTCATAGAAAACGCTGATTATATGTCATATTAAGTAGTGCACGAAACCTAGATATACGTTTCCTAACAAGGTATTTCATTTGAAATTATTTTATTTAATCGATCAATAAAGTTTACCCAAACTGATGAAATCAGCTAAATTAACGTCATTCCTGATATTCAAATATCAGTGGATTATCAATTGTAGATTAAGTTTCTGAAAATGAAATTCTAAAATATCCTACAAAAAAAAACCTTGTAATATATTAATTCCTTATAGACTTTTTAATTCTCTCAGGTGTGCATTTATTTAGACGCATTTTCCATACAACACTATTGAACATATACGAATGAAGTTAAATAAAGACTGGAAAGTGAAATCGAAGATGTTTCCTCTTATTTTCTTATGCATTTCTATGTGTGCTTGTCATTTCACTGTTGATGTTCATTTTTGGGACTGGAACTCAATGTATCCCAAATAGAGCTAAATGTGAGTACTGGATTCTATTTGCTAACCACAACTCAACTTAGTATTTTTATATCGTGGGTATCCACTTAAGACAGACATATGACAACAGCGATTGATAATTTTCAGTCCACAACATTACCAAGGTTAAAACGTAGACGCTCACAAATTAATCTGAATATTCAGTTTCAGCTATAAACCTTCAGTTCATTACTTACAGTAAACTGTTATTCATACATTAATAACGAAATTCGAACTTATTTACTAATTGGTGCTAAAATGTCACACTACGCTTTCCCAACTAACTGGATGGCATTTTGTGATGTAGGCCATGTTAAATAGTTAATACCAATTACTGTTACAATCTGAAAAGGATGTTTCGCACAAAAACATTATGTACTGCTTCATTATGTAATACTCTGGTTTTTATTAAGCATTTTTGTGAAATCTGGTGAAAAATTCCAGTTCTCTAATAATAATAGTCTTTATCTATTTTGACTAATCTAAGTAACAGATATTTCAAAACAGTATAAATAGTGTGTTAATAAACAAGCCGGTCGACTAATCAGGACTATTAAAAACTGGGTGAAGTTACCTAGTAGTGGTGCAAGTGAATGAAATTCAGAAAAAAACCTCTATAATATAAATAAAGTCCTGTTTAAAACTTGGAACACGCAAATATTTCCTTAGACTGAATGCTAATGTATACTTTTTATAACAAGTAGTAAAACTTTGTACGCCCTAAGAACATTCAAGACATCACACGGAACCAAACCAATAACATTCAAATAATATAGCAAACATAGAACATCAAAAATAGCTAACTTCAGATAAATCACTGTATGTATGTTAGTGTCATTTATTAATAGCGACTGCTTGATGCCTTACTTTTGATAAACTTAACTTCAGCACTCACGCTTTTTCACTGAATATTCACTAATTTACCTCGATAGTGTTATTGGTGAGTTTGTGATTGTTACTTACTTACTTACTACTTACTTATGCCCGTTACTCCTCACAGAGGAGCATAGGCCGCTCACCAGGATTCTCCATTTAACTCTGTCCTGAGCAATCCTTTCCAATTTTTCCAGTTGCTGTTCATCCTTTTAATGTCTGCTTTCAATTCTCGACGCAGCGTGTTCTTTGGCCTTCCTCTTTTCCGTTTCCCAACAGGATTCCATGTTAATGCTTGTCTTGTGATGCAGTCTGGTGGTTTGCGTAATGTATGTCCTATCCATTTCCAACGTCTTTTCTTAATTTCCTCTTCGGCTGGAAGTTGGTTTGTCCTCTCCCATAGTAAGCTGTTGCTGATGGTTACCGGCCAGCGGACATTCAGTATCTTGCGTAGGCAGTTGTTTATAAATACTTGTATCCGTCTGAGGATGTTTGCAGTAATTCTCGAAGTTTCAGCTCCATACAGCAGGACTGTCTTCACGTTCGAATTGAAGAGTCTGACTTTGAGGTTAGTTGATATTTGTTTTGAGTCCCATATGTTTTTCAACTGCAGGAATGTTGCCCTGGCTTTGCCGATTCTTGCCTTTACATCTGCATCGGACCCTCCTTGTTCATCGATGACGCTTCTTAGATATGTGAAAGAATTCACTTCTTCCAGAGTTTCTCCATCAAGTTGAATTTGGTTGGTGCTCCCTGTGTTGCTTTATTGAACCAAATGATTACTCAGTACATTGTGGTTCGAAGTAAGAATTATTTGAGCAAACAGTTGTTTTCAGTAACTTCATCATTAGGCTCCTTCGGTTATAAATCCATAAAAGACTGTATTACGAACGCCAAAATAAGGCATATATATGCAAATAGGTTGAGTGAATTACATAGTTAGACATTGATTCATGTTAGAATCTTGAACTTTTACATCGAATACTACTTAACTACATCCAATACATCACGATTCAACTAAAGTACTTATTAAATTGAGATGGTTTGTGGAGATTGATATTTAGTTTAGTTGATTGGATTCGTCACAGAATGATGTTGTCAGGGTACCATTGAAAGCCAGAGAGCACTGGACAGCTATTTCATTCTAGTGCGGAGCTCGTCAGCAGTGCGCACCCCAGATTCTGCCGCAGATGCTTCAGGTGAATTGTAATAAATAATTATCATGAAATGTTGAGTTGCATTTAATACCATAATCAAGAAACCGGGTCATATGAATACAATAAAGTTCTAAGAGAAATGGTACGTTCGGTTGGTTAGGATAATAATAACAATAATAATGCTATATAATACATGTTATGGGGAGTTATTGTCACGGTAATTGTGATAATAATGATAAGAGAGTCACGTGATTTATGAGAGACATTTTCAAGTCAATAATTATGATAAGAAAATTTCAACAACGGAAATTAGCGTGAAATGTGAAAGGTGAGTGCGTATTTAAGTATATGACAGTTTAGAGATAAACAGGAAAGTTGTTTGTGGAATTGGAGCTTACAAAAGCCAGTATATAGTTCAGGTGGCCTATAAGTTCACGAGCTAAAATTACAGGTTGATGAAAAACTTAAAGTTCACAATCAACCAACTCAACAAACCTGTCATATTTTCCTTTAATTTACTAGTATTATAAATACAAATTTGGTGTTAATGAAGTCATCCTTTTGGTGTGAACTACAACAAAATTGACAACAGCTAGATAAGGTTAACTATAGATAGTAAATTTTTCTATGTAAAATCAATTCGTAAGGAAACATAATAGTACACTGTTTACCAACATAGATTAACTAATCAATCTTAAGTCATAAGATGTTTAACAGTTTGAGAATGATTGTCGCACAATAAAACACGAGAACTAATTTAAGACTTATGAATCACTTAATGCTAATCTAATAAATACTCATGAGTGAGAACTTGTGACAAATACCATACCAATGTTATGAATATATAACTAACGTATTCAATCAATTAAAAATACCGATCTCCATAAAAATAACCATCTCACTTCAACTGAAGTATTTATTGAATTGAGATGGTTTTTGGAGATTGGTATTAAGCCAAGTAGATTGAATTCTTTACATAGTGATGTTAACAGGTTACCATTAAAAACTAGATATCATTGGACAGCCGTTTCGTCTTAGTACAGGACTATTTAGCAGTGTGCATTCTAGGTTTCACCCAAGGGGCTTCAAGTTGGCAAATGTCTAACCCTCTACTCCACTGGAGGGAGGGGAGGAAATCCGATTGTAGAACTCCCATTTCCATCAATTTGTAATATGTTGCGACCGTCGAATGCCGACTTAGTGGTGTAGAGTGTTAATCTTTTTCTAACCTAAAGCCCCGATGGCGGGATCTAGGGTGTGCACTGCTAAGGAGTCCCAACCTGGAACAAAGCAGATGTCCAGTGTTCCCTAAGTTTTAATGATACTCTACAAAAACATTAATATGTGACGAATTCAATCAACTAAAGTATTTTTTTATTGAAAACTATCTTTAAATACTATAATTTATCCAAATCTAGTCTATCAATACTAATCAAATGATTATTGAAAAATTGTTCCTTGAAGAATCCTTTCCTCACAAAGACTAATTGCTTTGTTCTATATTCATTTATTTCCACATAAATGTCTCAATTAATTATTATTATGCCATCCAGGCTAATTTAATAATGTGCATAAGAATGATCACAATATTTCACTCTGAAATAATTCTGTTTCCTTTTTATAATTTCCTATTTTGATTATCAATTTTCCCTCTTTGAAGAGTATCTTTTATTGAATCTTATTATTCAGCATTTTTGCAATGTTCACTTCTCTTTTGTTATCCTTTTTTTTGTTTTATTCTGTGATGTGATGTGTTAATCTGTTTTTTTTTGTTTGCTTTCATTTGCATTATGTGTTATTTAGTCGTTATATTTCATTGTCATTTGTTTTTAGTTCTTGTCCATTCCACCTTCTCAATGAAGCATACATTTAACTAGATTTATTGAGATTAAGTAGTAGCCTTATTATTATAATTAATGCTGTGGCTACATTTATGTGTTTTAATAGAATAGATTTGCTTATAGATTAATCATCTTCTAAATGATATTTTATCATGTGTCCTTAAAATAGAATGAACTGAATAAATAAATTAAGTAGTATGTAAAGAAAATAATAATTATGAATACATATAGAAGTGATAATGAATTATAAAACAGATTTTCGTTGAATAAACTATAAAATTCATACGAAGTGAAGTTATTTACTAATTGGGACGAAACTTGTACAAACGACTGCCAAGATTTTGTTGACTTAAAACACATCAGAAGAGACTGATAGTTAGAAATTACTGATTAAAACAACTACTCACTTAGCTCCGTATACCAAGTCAAGGTTTAAAGTATTCTTAATAATTTCATGATACCACTGAAAACCTGGAAACACTGGCCAGATGTTTTGCACCTTGACAGTCCAGACTCTCAATGCCGCAAGGGAATTCAACTCACTGCCTTAACGTCTCATGGAGAACGCTTAAGCACTTGCTGGACTAGGCCGATATCCAATGGTAAAACACCCACTTCTATGAATTTTTGATATAGGTAAATGATCAGCCAGTGCGACTGGTGATAACTGTCTCACTCTAGATAAGTCTGAACTGCACCAGTCAATCTTTATCACAGACTGATGGAAATGGGAATTCCAGCACTAGACGTGGACCGAGTGGTTCAGGTGGTTAAGCCTTCGTTAAGAGAAATAAATGTTTGGAGTTGGATTCCCTTGTGGGATCAAGCGTGTACATTGTTGAATTGTCTCATACTAGGACAAATAGCTATCCAAAACTCAATGTTTTATAGCAGCAGCCAACCAATATCAGTCTGTGTCAAATATTAACAAATAAACTTAATACCAATCCCCGTAAAATCCACATCAATTCAATATCATGATAGCTAAATATATATTTGAAGTTTTAGTGTTTTTCCAACAGTGATTACAATTAAGGCCCATTGCGTAAGTTTACATTAAGTTGGGACTAGTCAGCTGAATGCACTCCCAGTGATGATGTTTTCACCAAGATATGATGTTACTGACTATCGCTCTAAATGTCATTGCGTTGTCGACTAAGCTTCTGAATTCAGCTAATTAAAAAGGCTAACAGATTACTACTCTGACTACCAATAACAGAAAATTATAAACCTTTACAAAATTATAAAGTTATTTATCCAAACGGGCTGGCAAAAGTAAAATCTGTATATAAGACTCCATTATGCTGTCTGATTTCATGCATCGAAGACTTTATATATCGTTCCCCCTACCCTCAGTTTTCATCATTACCCATACGTGATCACAAAATACCTAATCACCGTATTTTGATTCAAATCTAACAATGAGCACTGATGATTCCAATTCATTTATAATGCATTAAGTCTTATCTAACAGTGTTAAACGAAGTCGACAATTTATTCTATTCTTTATTATTTTTCGTTTAAACATTCAATTCAATAATGTTCAATATACACCAGACTTGATTGTTTAAATACATTCTACTCAATAATAATAAATAATAGTATTTTATCGAAAATTTGCACCAGATTTATACTATACAGTCGAATCAATCATACACCTTTTAGGTTATACTTATTTTTATATACGTATGTTAAAAATGAGTACTCTAGAGGAACATTCAACAAACTTCAATTACTAAACACAATAGTAATGAATATATTACTTTTCTTTTATTTGATATTTACATTGTTTTATATACTGTCATTTTCAAAAGTTGACCTATAACATGGACGTGCATACGACTAGATATTTGTTTAAACAAAGAGACTCGTCCAAAGGATACTGATATATATATATATATATATATATATATATATATATATATATATATATATATATATATATATATATAACAGGCCAGATAATTATCTTAATACTCATCTTTCTGGAAATAAGGTCAATTGTGAATTCAGTAATCATCTATTTATGACACAATGATGAAGTGTATGTATATTTAAATAAAATCTTTCATATTTTAACTAAATAGTTGTAATATTCTGTTTTTCTAGTATAAATGTTTATCATCGTGATAAACACAATCATATAGAAAATTAAAGCCAAACAAAAAAAAAAGATGCTAAATGCAAAATTAAGACAAAGACTATCAAAATGCTATAGAATCTATTTACACATTCATAACACTTTCAAAAGAACGATATTCATATCAAAAGCCAATTATTCTGATGGATATATGATAATGTATTGTTTTACTTTTCAAATGAGATAAAACTCCAGGTTTATGTATGATATATCATATTGATATTAAACTAATTAAGCGTTGTCTATCAAAAAGTCTTCTTTTTAACATTCTATGGTAATGCTTACTTAAAAAATCAATTATGTTTTAGGTAAATCAGTTATTCAAAGGTAAACTGAAGATAAATGAACCTGTTGATTATCCGGAAAAATCTCTAGTCGCCTAAATAAAAAACGAGTATTATTCATTTGTAAACTTGAATGTGTTTTTATCTTCCCCTCTATATTGTTGTGATCTGAAATTGATAGGTCTCTGCTGCTTTATATGCCACTTAATTAGATTCTTCTGATACAGTGGTAGTCCATATCTGTGGTTAAGGTTGAATCATAACTATCAAATATAATGCAAGATATGAGTTTCCTTTTATCAGGGACTAATCAGCTGCATGTACTGGGAATATTTCAGTGTTATTGTTCATGTCAGAACCTAAAGTCAATCTATTCAAGCATTACTGACCATATAATTTCAAAGTGATCATAAGATAAAACTGACTAGTTTTTGCTACCATATGTATATCCTGGATAAACTGTAACAACACAGCTGCAGTCCAGAAGCATTATCCACCGAAGTGGCAGACAAGACGAAGCGCTTACCCTTGATCTCACTACTAGACACTAATCGAATATTAAAATTGTTAAATGACGTCCTATGCTTGAATATCCTAGATAACTCAAAGTGTAATAGAACAGTACCGGCCTATAGTAATGACTTTTACTCTTCAATCTGAACCTGTATTACACTCAAAAGTATATCTGAGACAACTGAAGAAGTTTTCCAACCTTTACTTCTTAAACGGTGATTGCAATTAATAAGGCTTTCATAATAAGGCTTTCTAAAATCCTATGCTCTTTATACAATTTAATTTCAAACCTTTCCCTGTTTATTCATTATGATATTTTAAACAAGAATAGCATGTTATCATGATTATCATTTTTAATTCTTGTTACTAGTTTCAAGTATTGGTTGTATTCGATTTAATTGACACATACATCTAAACTCAATTGAACAACATTATAATTAAATTTATCAAAAGATGATTTTCTTTGTTAAACTAACTTCATTTTGTTCAATTTTATAACAGACATTTTAGAAGTGGTTGTATTATTGTGAATAATAACTAATGTAAGCAACCATTCGGTTCCAGGTTGTTCACATTTTAATACAATCGATTACTGATACATTATTTCAGATACTTAAAAAAATTAACTATCATGTTCATCTATTAAACCCTATTGGAAAAGGCATCCAATTATGAAGCACCATATATATTTATAACTATACATTCAATATATCTGACAGTGAATGACAATTTCACGTCTTTGTATAATCGAATGTATTCATTTGAAAGCAGAAATATTATTGTATTGCACCAATTAGTCATATAAATATTCTTAGAATATTGTATCTTCTTTACTTAATAGTTAATAATTACATTCAAATAGTTTGTACAACTATGCATATGCACACATTGTTACATAGAATCGTACTGTATTCTGTAATCTATGAAAATGAAGACGATATCACAAATTACTAATATTTTCCTACATATAAACTATAAGTCATTTATTAATTTATACATTTTTCCTGTCTAAATTTAGGTCAATTATTTGATAATAACTATTGGTTAGAAAGATACAGCTAGTAGTATGGATTCATCGAATAGACATATACAGAAATCTTTTCACATTGTTTACATGTCGCCTATACTTTGGATGAGAGATAGTGATTTTCATTGTTTTTCACCTATTTAAGACCTTCATCAATAGAAATCTACATAAAGAAATCATTCATAGCAAATAAATAATACAAGAAGTTGAGTGTAGACAGTCAAGGACACTAGTTTTTAAAATTATCATTGTAGAAAGGTCCTTTGAAATATCCGAAATTGAGTACAAACACTTTTTGATGCGGACATGCATATAGATTTATGTTTTCTTGTAGTGAAATAGCCATTACTAGTGAAATAAAAGTAAACTCGCGTTAAGTGATCTACTTATGAAGTTCAAAAGCAAAATCATGTAGTTGTAGGTTCTAATTGAATTCTAGCACTCATGTTGGAATATAGTCACAAATTTAACTGAATTTTTTTGTGTTAAGTGCTTAGAAGCAATCTGTTACGGGGTGTGCACATTTGTTTTTGGTAGCTCGTATTCCTTAGTAAGACATATCTACTGTTACTAGGGGGGTCTCAAATTTACAATGAGAACAGAATCCGCAGTAAACCATATAACAATAACAGCGCCTTGATGTACGTTTATCTATCACTTGTATTTTATCACGCTTTAAAATAAATTTGAATAGATATCTGTGTGAATATTCCTTCACTAGATGAATTTTCACTCAGCTAGTAGAGTTATAAATCAAAGGTCAGTTTATGTACAGAGACCAAGTGCATTTACAAGATTGTATAACTTGAGACTTTAGAAACTTTTAGAAAATATACTACATTTGCAAAGTCAGTATAATTAAAAAGAAATCAATATTTTCCTTAAATTTCACTTTAAAGTCACCAATGAACGTAGGTCGATGGAGAATATTTTCAGCACTTTATGGGATTCTAAATACTTTCTTAAAGAATTATTTACCACCCTAACAAAACGAAATGCCTATATGTTTCTACACATTACGTATAAGACTATGAGCTACTCTCATGATACTGGATTATCATTTAACAATCCCTACAACATCTAATTATAACCAATATCAGCTCACTAGTTATAAAATTGTCGTAGTAATTCGTAGAGTTCTTGTGAGAAGTTGCAATCAGTAGAGTTCAACTGTGTCGAGTGTTAAGCGGTTACCCACCGATGGTAATAGATTAGGTCGCACAAACGTATCACAAGTTGATTGGATTAAAGTCATTGACTGTTGGAAGCCGACTCAGCGGTCTAATGTTAAAGCATTCGTAGCGGAGTCCCATACTAGTACGAAACGATTGTTCAGTGGTTGTTGACAGTTCATAAATGTCTAATTCAAATCAATTCATGATATCAAATTAAAAGCTAACTGGTTCGGTTTCTTTGAGTCAGAAAAGGTTAACTGTCTCGTTCAAAGTAATACATCTATAAAGTCCATCAACTTCTTATACAGCATGTTCATTCTGGTACACTGAGTTCTACGTGTTTAATGATGTGCAACTACATCACGTATGTTTTTCATAATTTAACCACTTCAGAAACTCATTCTAAAAATATGTCAATCACTTTTGATAGAATGAAAATAAACTCTCTCTCTCTCTCTTTCTCTCTCTCTCTCTCTCTCTATATATATATATATACTTGAATACGTACACAGATGTGTCCAGAAGGATAATTAACCTTCGAATGACCGTAAAAAGGAACAACTATTTTTACGAACAATGAATGAAGTGCTTTTAACAAATTCCAATTTCATATCATATTGAGTAGTTGGCATTTTATTTTTTAAGATATATTAACTTTCTATATTGGTTTTTAATCGTTAATGCTTAAGTTATGAAGAGTTGAATACATAGTCCATTATTTCTGTGTGGATATTTTGGTGTGTCGTTAATTCAGACCAGTTTCTATGCCAATAATTTACAAGTTTTCAATTGTAAACTTAAATGATTTATGTTTAAAATAAATAAATGGTAACAATTTTAGTAAACTAATGATATTTCAACTCAGGTTACTTTTCAGCGTAGACAATCTTTTAGATGAATAATGTATATCTTGAATGTAATTACATATATTTAAGATATTTGTCTAATAGATTCATTTTCATGTAACTCATTCAATCTGCAAAAGACACAATATGAAATAAAGTGATAAGTATTGATTAAAACAAAACTCAGTTTAGCCTTTTCCTTTTTAAGTTATTCCAGTTCTCCATTATAAAATCGATTTATGAACATTTTTTTGGCAAAGATATTCATAATTTTATTGATTTTTGCAAGTAATAATAAATTATAGATTTTTTTCAATGATTTCTTAGCATCAGTAATACAGTGCGGTATCTTGAGTAAATGCATTTCGTCTCTGTGCATTAGTCTGTAACTTAGCTTTGTACAAATTTATGTAGCATTAGCCATCTTCATTTGCTGCACATTTCTGTAATGAATGCATAAAAACATCAGTCAACCATATACACGCTGTAATTCTTTTGAAATCTAATCCGAGAATAAGTGTACACTAATCGTACGTAATATAAATTGTCAATTACAGCACAGGTTTAATAGTCATTAATGGAAATATAGTGCGCGTTATGCTTACAGACACTGGAGCATTTAAAAATATTAATAAACATAGTGCACATTTTAAATCGAGTATGTTTACTGCAATGTATCATACTGATAACTGTGTTATTTCAATTTTCGTGATAATGAATGTAAAATTCTATAGAGGTAATCAACTGAATGACCAATTCAGCGAAATGTAATTACTTGTTAATTAGGGTTCAATCCTCCTCATTTAAAATAAACGCCCAAATCAATAGTATGCATGGTGATCAAACATATGTTAGAGAACTATAAGTTCACGAATAAAATGCCTGAAACATAGATTCATTTAAGAACGAAATTCATATCCTTAAATATTATAGACTGTTAGGCATAAATTTAATGATTCATATTTTCAATACAAATCACTTTGTGATGTAGCACAATTCCAATATAAATTTTCTATGACGACATCTTGAGAACAAAGATGTATTGACGAATTGCTATTTTTAATTTTTTTTAGCAAAATATGCATGCGTGATGTTTTTCCTTTAAACTTTTTCCTCGAAAATATACAAACCCAAAACGTTTTAGCATTTACAAATAAAACAAACAGTTGTTTATTAGGTTATTTTCATTTAGGTCCATATTTCTACTAGGCATTAACTGTCGAAAGTGGACAATCATAATCGATGTTAATAGTCACTCTTCAAGTTTATCTTTGTAATGGAGTGGACAACAAAACACTCAACAGATAACCAAACATACACGCGGTCATCAGATTGGAGTGACCAACAACTTGTGGAGTATCCGAAAAGTTTACTTCTGCATAAAGTAGGCATTGGTGGTACCATCGTGAACAACAATGCAGACTTTAAGTTCAGTCATTTAGCTACGTTAACGTGAACAGTGTTTCGTGGATTATAAAAAATACAGAAAAGGACAGGAAAATCGTAGTAATAGTAGTGGTGTATATTCAATTGCATAGCGACACAAAAATGGCTTTTTAAGCCAACTAGTTAATTTAAATGTTGATAATTTAATAGACGACCATATGAATGAGACTGTAAAAATCACTAATTTCACCAAATCAAGTATATGAATAGTGACTACTGAGATTTCATGACCCTCCCATGGAGTAACTGTTCCTATTAAATCACTGGAAATCAGGGCAGCCTTAAATAGACATTTTGCTTTAGTAATGCATTTCTAATCAATGCACACAGCTAACTTCGTTAGGTATGCCAGCCATAACTTATAAACTAAACTGAGTACATATCCGGCAATTTATATTTCTAATTTCACTGAATCTACATCAAGACATTTATCAAACTTAAGTTTATTTGTTATTGTAACTATTTTATCACCAATCGACTATAAAAACATTAAAACTGGTCTACTAAATAAATAAATCATTTCATTCCTAAAGAATCAAAAGTATTTACTCGTAGTTCTTCAGAAGCCCTTTTGATTATTTTACTAAGGGGATACCAAATATGTTGCATACAAACTCATCTGTTTTTGTACATACATTAGTAGTTTAAGTTTATATACTGTATTGTGAAGACTTTCTACATTTCTCGAAACTACAACTCAGAGAAACATCTAAAGTACAAACTATTCTGTTATGAATAATTTCGAAAAGTAATGTTATAGTGAAACAACAATTGAATGTTGTTTATTAGGTTATTTTCATTAGGTCCATATTTCTACTAGGCATTAACTGTCGAAAGTGGACAATCATAATCGATGTTAATAGTCACTCTTCAAGTTTATCTTTGTAATGGAGTGGACAACAAAACACTCAACAGATAACCAAACATACACGCGGTCATCAGATTGGAGTGACCAACAACTTGTGGAGTATCCGAAAAGTTTACTTCTGCATAAAGTAGGCATTGGTGGTACCATCGTGAACAACAATGCAGACTTTAAGTTCAGTCATTTAGCTACGTTAACGTGAACAGTGTTTCGTGGATTATAAAAAATACAGAAAAGGACAGGAAAATCGTAGTAATAGTAGTGGTGTATATTCAATTGCATAGCGACACAAAAATGGCTTTTTAAGCCAACTAGTTAATTTAAATGTTGATAATTTAATAGACGACCATATGAATGAGACTGTAAAAATCACTAATTTCACCAAATCAAGTATATGAATAGTGACTACTGAGATTTCATGACCCTCCCATGGAGTAACTGTTCCTATTAAATCACTGGAAATCAGGGCAGCCTTAAATAGACATTTTGCTTTAGTAATGCATTTCTAATCAATGCACACAGCTAACTTCGTTAGGTATGCCAGCCATAACTTATAAACTAAACTGAGTACATATCCGGCAATTTATATTTCTAATTTCACTGAATCTACATCAAGACATTTATCAAACTTAAGTTTATTTGTTATTGTAACTATTTTATCACCAATCGACTATAAAAACATTAAAACTGGTCTACTAAATAAATAAATCATTTCATTCCTAAAGAATCAAAAGTATTTACTCGTAGTTCTTCAGAAGCCCTTTTGATTATTTTACTAAGGGGATACCAAATATGTTGCATACAAACTCATCTGTTTTTGTACATACATTAGTAGTTTAAGTTTATATACTGTATTGTGAAGACTTTCTACATTTCTCGAAACTACAACTCAGAGAAACATCTAAAGTACAAACTATTCTGTTATGAATAATTTCGAAAAGTAATGTTATAGTGAAACAACAATTGAATAGACGTTGCAGTACCTCGTGTTAGACGTTATGATCTAAAATATGTTACTTATTATTAACTATCAAAGACACTTTAAGAAGACATCATTAATCATATGTATCAAAATCATTTCTAGAACAGAGAAGCCTAATACTTACAAACTTTTATGTAAAATATCTGTATGTAAGAAAAATAAAAGATCTATCGTAGCTGTATTTTATGCTTCCGGCTGCATATTGTTCTAAGTGATTATTCCAAAGTTTACAAATATTTATTATCTTAATGACGTATTTATTCACTAACACTAAGAACTACTTAGTGCAGATTTCGTAATATATGAGAAAACACAGTTGAGTAAAACGTGCGTGAATAGTAATGTTAATAAGAGAAAACTGTAGTGTCAAAACTGAGCAATTCTTCTAGCCACAGCCGCAAAACATTATCTTTCAAAGCTGCTTTCATTAGTATTATCACAGTTTCATCCAAATTATAAAGCAGTCTTTCTATTATAGACGTCATTATCTGAATAACGTTCCACCACCATGAAATATATTTCTGATGCCTCTTTTATTGGCACTATAATTTATTTCAGCTATAATTGTTTGAATATATAACAACATAAGGTGTTTGAAACTTATTCTGTTTACTCATTAAGATATTGGAAATTTGTGCGTTATAAGGCTTGTGGACGCTGGAATTAACGTTTACTTCTACAATTAAGTATTTCATCGTATTTTGTGTTTTGATGTCATAACACTATCATTTAAACTGGTAACTAACTCTTATAAGTAGTGAAACACTGAAGAAATGACTTCATGTAACTGATCAAATTCAAATACTTTCATCCATGAAAACGATTTTGTGCAAATATAAAATAAATATAATTTAATTTTGAGGAGGAATTTATTTTATGTGGATTCAATTGCTTATATAAACTTAAATAAAATATTTAATTTGAAAGCATTTTCATCTTTCCGTTGATAATGCTACTGGTTGAATTATGCTAGTCTCTGTTATCGTAACTTAATCATACCTGTGAACTACCGCTGTATCAAGGGAACCCGGCCAGAAGGCTGATATAGCAACAGTGACTGATTAGTTAAAATCCATAACAACATCAATGAGAAAATATAAATGCCTCCAAATTATATATACATACCAGTTGTGCAAGTGTGACTATCTGTATTTACTAGGTTAGCGAGGAACTCGACGAAGTTTGACACGAAAAGGACTAAGTTCGTATGCCAGCTTAAGATGAAACTTGTGTCCTGAATTCCATTTGCTAACCACAATCCACCTTAATTATTAAACTTATTAAAAAATCTTCATTTTATTAGAAAATATCAACATATCATTAACTTACAGAGTTTGTAAATTCTTTTAAACATTTAGCAGCACAAATAGATTCACTAATTAAATCCATAAAATCACCATAACATAATAGAAAATTAATTAGTAACAAAATAATTTGATAATTTTTATGATACGATAATTGTATCATAGTTTATCAACATGAATATATCTTGAATGATAAATGAATCATGTTAAGATTTTATGAAATGATAAACAATTGTTGAATAAACATTATTATTCCGTTTTGTATAGAACATCGTTTGATTACATTCTATCAAGTTCAGTAAATGTTCATTTTTTAGAAAAAATTTATTGATTCTCTCTTTTCTCAGTATTGTATTCTTAAAGAAGATCACAATGGAATAACTAGTTTAATATTAACAGAGTTCTTTATAAAAGAAAGTTATACAATGGCATAGCACTTAAATGAAATCATAACCAATCATTGACTAGAACGTTAAGGTCATGTGCATGAATTCTGATTGGTTAAGAAATAGTAACTCATTTAAATTATTGTCTATTGTATAATTTACCGCTTAAATTATGATTATAATTATTTTGTAAAAAAATGTACAAAATGTAATGTGATAAATAAAAAACCCGGACTTCTCTCATATTTTCTCAACAGAAGAAATATTTAAGATACTCATTTGACGTTATGATTAGCCTATGTGGAACAATTACTGAAAACCAGGAGACTACGTTTTGTCTTAGCGTAGGACACCTCAGCAATAAACACTTATGACTCCATTAGAAAAGTGAGCTCAGTACCTTTAGGTTTGCCTGAAAACGCTTAACAGTTAGATCACTGAATGTCAATAGGCAATTTTACATATGATTCATGTCATTCATTATTGTATAATTGTATGCATCAAATGTGAAAAAGTCTGTTTAAGTTGAAATATAAGAATAATTTAATAAAATAACATAGCTAACCAACTGACAGTGAATACTAATGGTTGATTACTTGTAACAGCTAAACCAAATTTAAATAAACACAACGATGGATGTTTCTAGTGCATAGAGGCACATTCATTAATAATATACATTGTGTAACCAGGTAAACAATTGCACACTTAGTGTTAACTGATTGACATAATTTATTGAATATCCACAAATATCTAAATAATATATTGATACCAATCATAGATTTAAGTATTTCATAATCACACTTAATCGATTTATAAAAAGATTCTTCATAAATCAAAATGTATGCAGCGTAAATAAACAATTTTTAATCAGATAAATTTATTTTCATCTAAGTTATTCGTGATAACTTCGATTTACCCTTGAATTAAGACATTCATTAGCCTTATTATTTAAAACGAATAGTTTAAAACTAATAAATATTATAATATTTAAGTTGGATTATACATGGAAAGTGGAATCCAGGACAAGCGTTCGTCTTATTTGGGACTCATCGGCTGCAGTACCTGCATCCCAATGTGGATACTCACACTGAGATTCGATCTCAGTTAGTTCTGCGCTAAACGCCACCGAGTTTACTGAGTTCAGACAGTTAGGCTTGTGAAATGAGTGTGTATGTAACTAGAATAAGTTTGTATCTTCCTGTTGATTTGTATATGCATTATTATACATATATATATATGTATCTGTGAAAAATTAGTAACTTGTTGAGATACTGTGTGCTGAAAACTCATTTTATACTAAACATAATACCAAATAAAGCACTTATTACAATTAAGATCTATTCATTACCTAAATTCTTCACTCAACAGAATAGAATATAATAAGCATACATTTATTTTCAATACTTGAATTCAAGACTGTTGAATAAGATTTAGTTATGAGTCAAGTGCACTTTTCGTTAATTTGACCTTGATTACAATTAAAAATCTAACGAACCTCTGATAGGTGCAAACATTGGTAAATGTGATTTTACCATTTTACATCACAAAAAAGCCTATGTAGTAAAATGCATTGAAACGGACATAACATAATTAACACTTATCTTCAAGTACTTCATTAAATACATTTAGTGTTGAAGTACAAATAGACTATCTAACATGAATACCTGTTAATTTATAATCTGTTTAAAGAATTTGGGTGTCTGTTCGTGTTGTTGTTGGTTTTTTTTTTAATAACTTCTCTATAATTTTCAAAAAGTGTAAATGATATGGTTAAAGTGAGGAGAGATTTTGATTCAGACTAACATTTAATTGTTCAATTCACAATAATAACTATCTACCTACCTACTGTGCTGAACATAAAATGTAGTTTACTAGTAGAAAATTATTTCATCCTAAAATCAAAACATATGCATCATTAAATGTAGAAAGATGTGGGTTGATATAGTTTTTACTTGTTTCTAAAGAATTTTTACGAAAATTAATTAATTCAATAGAGTTTTTTTCAAAGTTAATAATAAATTTGGTGTAAATTCATGTCTGAATTAGGTTAGATTGTGGCTAGCGACTAGAATACAGAGAGACCGTTTCATCCAAATTGTGACTAGTGAGCTGAGTTTACCTATATCGAAGTGTTGATGTTCACACTAGAACTCGTACTCACTTAGATTTGTATCAAACGCCACTGAATTAATCACTAGGCGACTGAGTCCACATAGCTGTGCTTGTGTTACTGGAATGTATTTCTCTGTTATTTTATGTAAATACTGAAAGGATTCCTTCTATACAGCGGTTGAACTGACCAGTCTCAGTCTATAAGAAATCAATGAGAAGATACAAACACTACCAAATTATGTATACATAACCCTATCACAAGTGTGGCTGTTTGGTAACGTAGTAACCTAGTGGTGAACGCAGTGGGATTTGATACAAAATGAAGTGAGTTCGAGTCCTGTTGTGAACATCCACGTTTACAAGATATCTATCTGATGAGTCCCAGATAGAATGAATCATTCTTCACTTGCCAAACACAATCCAATCTAATTAAATCTTTCGAATAACCACTGGATCAAAACAATTTGCGTAGGATACACATCTGACAACAGAGACTAATAAACTTCACTCTATAATAGCATCAAATGCAAAATACAAGTAACTTCAGTTTGTTTGAATTTTACTTACATTTATCCCAGTTAATGAAACATATATATGGCTACTTGGAATATGCATATAACATATAAGTACTGTTAAAGATATGAATAAGATGTCACCACAAACTATATGTATCTGTTAGGTTTCCTATGAAATTAAACATGCCTTAGGTACGGTGAATGTAACTGGTCATTATTAATTAAATTGTTGGACAGTTTAAATAGTATGAACAAAGTCAATTATATGAATATGACTTATATGAACCATATATAAACAAGGCTTTCAAGGGTTCAGTAGTTAAGAAAGGCTCATATGCGGTGATAAAATAATATAGCATGCCAAGCTTGACATTTGTGGAAAGTGACCTTAAAGGACAATATATTCTGTTCCTATAACTTCAACTCCCCCCCTCCTTACTAATCCAATGAGATGAAATCTCGAACAAAAGATTTATTGATGACATCAAACAAAATTGAACCGTGTTAACAACAATTTCTCCGAATACATTTATAATTTTCATGATAGTCGGGTGAGATCACTATGTTGAGACTGTAGTGAATCAGTGAAGGAAAAGAGAATTGTAGAAAGAAAGAAGAGATGAACATACAATGCAAGCAACGATTTAACAGATAAAATATAAATGCAGAATTACATGTAATAAATCACATATTAGTTTGTAGTTACAATAGTTTCTTTTGAGGTTAACTATTCCGGAACAGCATTCGTTAGGAACACTGTATACCATTAAGTAGTCAACATCGCATAATTTGATTTATGGATTTGGTTTTAACTTCTATGAATATTCGATTCTGTATCCATACTGAGCCATATCAGTGTGATGACAATTTCCTAATTCGAAATGAAGTAAAGTTACTAGAATGTTTGCCTAATGAATAGGTGTCTGGTACTGATTGATGAATTACAAACACCAACTGAAAGCATTTCAGTAAGTTTAAGACGACAAAAAATACGAATAGTTGATAAACAAACAAGTGAAAATCCGCATATTAATTGAGACATTCATCTTCTTAATAAATTAGTTCATGTTGCAGACTCAAACATATCAGGAACTACAATCTTTCATTTTAATTTCTTTGTATTCCATCATGTTGTCTACTTAAATGATGTGGCTGTTATTCACATTTAGATCGTAATTTTTGCGAGGGATTTCAAACGTTTTCGGTAAAGCTAGTCATAATACAATAAAACGAAACACTTAAAAGTTTTCATATATAGTACTTACGTAACATCAAGGAAAATGACGAAGTTTGGACCTTTCAATATATTTGAACGGTTTCAGAAGTAAATTCCCGCAACCATCTTAAACAGATTAGTTAAAGTATGGGTAGCCTTATTTACAGCTTTAAGGTTTAGCTTATTCACGATTCATCCACATACCACTGTGATTACACACTGTTGTCCCAGATGTTTAAATGTATCTTTATTGTAAATACATTTTACAGTGAAAAACATAAATTTAATTTGACCTGTAAACCTTCATGAACTATGAACTTATACAGTGGTAGCAAATATTAAAGCTTGAAACAAATTTTCGAATTTAATCTACATTCTAATATGCAGAAATTCCCCTTTAAATGGAAGGAAAAAGTGGTCTAGAGTTTTGTGTATTATGTAGTTATGAACCATTGACTTCAGCTTCCTGTTTAATACGATAACTATATTTTGCATGCAAATTTTACACTGTATAAATCTATCTTTTTAAACCAATCTTCTGACGAAATTTTTAATTGGTTTGATTTGCGGAGATTGGTATTAGGTTTTAGTTGACTGGATGCGTTATCATAGTTGTCATAGATGATAATGAGTGATCTCCGAACGATGTCACAAATTGATGGAAGTGAGAATTCTATCATTGATTGCCTGCTGATCCATTGGTGTGGAGGGTTAAAAGCTTGCTAACCTGGTGCTCCTGGAGCCGGTTCTAAAGTCACAAAGAGTCTGTTTAAAGCTTAATGGTTCCCAATGGTACCCTGCCTACACTAATGTGTGACGAATTCAGTCAACTAAACAATCTTTAATTCTACTTCAATATTTTTTGTAGATCATCACAAACGTCTTATTCTATATTCAGAAAGCCTACATAAGTCATTCTTTGTTCATGAAGTTACTCTCTTTTATTATCATTGTTGATTTAAGTAAACTTCAGCTTACAAGTCTATTTTGCATATAAACAAATTCATTATGCTTAATTCATATGTCACTTAATTTACTCACGTAAGTGCATAGTAAAAATTAAATACTTTATACAATTTATCATTTATGTTATATAATATAATGCACGATATCCATCTGTGGATAACTATTAAACCATGATGAACTAAACTGGTCACGTCATCTAATTGGAACCCTAAAATTACTGTTTGAGCTTATATTTATTGTATTTAGGTATTGTAGAGATTGATAGGTTTAAAATTACGAATTGATTTGGGTTAGATAAACATTCAAAAATAATAATGCACTTAACATATGCCTCCTAGATGTGATCAGTGAAGCTCAACCACAAATGGACTAAACTTTAAGATATCAGTGTTTTGATGCCAGCTGAATGGTTTAGTGGTTAAGAGAAAGCCACTACAGCTGAGCTCCATCACTTGGTAAGGTCTTAGGAAAGCCAAATCTGTACTAGGACAAAACAGTTGGTCTTTTCATAATATGGTTTAGAATACTTTATTAAACGTAGATCAAATAAAATGAACTATATATATTTGTAAAATTCCATTGAGTAGAAATTAAAAATTCTGACGTTTTGCGGCTTTGTTCAAGTCGCTTCTTCAGAGAAATGAATAACTGAATTAAATTAAGCCAAGATTAAATAATACAGTCGAACAAATCAAAAACAAAATAAGTTCGTACAATCAAAATGCGAATTTGATTGTGTCAAGTCATTTGCGTCAAGGTGATTTCAAGTGACATTTGTATGCATATGTTAGTGTGATGTGAACTGAAAATATGTGAATATGTGAGAAAAAATTGTATGTATGATCACATGAATGAAGTTTGATGTATTTTTGTTGGGATATGTTAGGTAGAAGGTCCATCTTGGGTGAATAGAAAAGGCTTTCTCTTTAGTTATGTGCAGTTGGATTTAAGAAAATGTGAAGCTCTTCAGCTATTAGTCTTTCCTTATAATTGGGAAAAACGTTTTGAATAATTTGGATATTTTTAATAATGATTTTATGGTTGTGGTAGACAACATGTACTGCTATTGCTGATTTAATTTGTAATTTTCATGTTCAACAGGATTATTAGGAGGTTGTTTAGTGTAGCTTTCATGTTCATTGGCATGAATTTTGATTTTTTGAGAAGACTCTCCAACATAGAAAGCATCACAGTCGACACAACCTAGCCAGTAGACACAATTCTGTGTAGAGGTGAATGGGATCTTGTCCTTTATTTTAACTAATGAACCTCGAATAGTGTTGGTAGTTTTGTAGAATGTTTGGATTCTATGTTATTTTAGAATTCGTTGCAATTCATCTGTTGTGTAATGGCAATAAAAAAAACCTATCCAATTCTCAATTTATTTGAAATTAACAAATTTAATGTTGATAATGATACATATGAACTAAATAAGTTGAAAACTCAGAAAATCAATATCATGAATCTTTAAAATATATGATATTATCGTTATTTATTAATTGGTTAGGGTCTCGAAACTAATCATTGATTATTACCTGTTTTTAAAAGTATACAGTATATCTTGGAAGTCCTGTGGAACAAAACCTACAGTTGTTTGATGATACTAGTGAGTGACAATAAAATTTTATCAACAGCTTACAAAAAATGTAGTTTATTCCATTGTACATGTAATAGATATAATCATTATCATACTGGAATGCATCTAATTGTTGATAATAAACGTACTTCTTAACTAACGTCACTCAATTTGTTGATAATACACAATCATTAATAAATATACTTTAACTGAATAGAATGCTAATAAGGAGAGATAAATTTATCTAGCGGTATTAATCTACTTGAACGTGGATGTATAACTCACTCAAAGAATTAATTTATGATTGTTATTTTTACACGATGATTATCAGACTATTTATATCAATCTAATTAATATAATTTAAGAATACTCCTTTATTTAGTTAAGATTTCAAAAGATTGTTATCGATTGTGATTGTATAGGTGAACAGGAAAACTGAAAGCTTACTATGGTATACAGTTCGATGAAGTTACCTTATATCTGACTAATGACTAGTAAGATCCGCTAAGGAAATGAGATTTTTACAATGTGTGGTAAGTTTCAACATTGAAAGCCATTTTGGCGATCTCTGATTATTCATTTTGTTTATCGAAACATAAAGATACATTAGTATGAAGTAATATTTTCAATTAGGCTAAACAATAGTAATTGCAAATATAATCAAATTGACAGTAAATTCACATTTTTCGATGTGTATTTGATAGTCAGAATTGGTTTATAAACATTTGTAAATATTCACCAGATTGCATTACTGAAACCTGATCATGGACCGAATAAAACTTGGAGGAGAAATTAAATATACATAAAATTGGTTTGGAGAAATATATGTCATATTCATTATTCTATAATTGATAAGATCATGTATGAAGTCATTAGGTTTGACTACGGAAAATTTTAAAGAATGCTAGTTATGATGAATTTAATCTAATGTTCACTACTTTAGTCTACTCAGTAGTTTGATACTTCATTTTACATTAGAAGACAAATGTATTTTAATCATTTGCGTTCTCAAAAAAGATACGATGTGATTGATATACATGTAATATACAGTAAAAAACAGAGTGATTGAAGAAGACACAACTTCCTGTACAATATACTACTTCAATTTAGCATATATCTGTACAGTAAAAGTTTTCTTATGAATTTGTCAAGTATAAGGAATTTTACAATCAAACACCAAACAACAATAAAATGCATTTAGTAACAGCTAAAACACATTTCGTGTATTATTTCAATAAAAATTTCAAAACGATGAACAATAAAAATAAGTATTATATAAGTTGGATTTTCTATATCGAGGTAATCCGCTCAGGATGCACATATAGCAACAATGACTAACCAGCTTCAGTCTATAACAAATCAACGGGAATATACATGTTCATTCTAATAAAAATAAGCTATATCACTGTCTCCTATTAACTTACTATTATCCAGTTAACCTAGTGTGTATTTAAAGCTGTGAAGTATTCATAGATACACTTCATGTATAGTATGAACTGTTAACATGATTAGATACTATTAAATTACATCTAGTTTCTTTTGGATATAAATTTTACTTCCGGAAGAAGAAAGGCTAATTGATTGTTAAGTATTTTCTAAAAGGTTGTTAAATCTTCCTTATATAGAGAAATACTGGAAGCGGTATAAATTTTCTAAACATGCTTCCGATAAAGTAAGCTGTATTAAATAAGTAGTTGTCTTAGTTTTAGTCTTAAAGAGACCCATTTAGTAAAATGATGATTTAACTAAAGCATATGTATATGTATATATATATGCGCATTGATTTAGATGTTAAATACATCAGCCTAATAGCTAGATAAGTCTGTGAATGCACTAGATTCCGAATACTTTTAGCTGTACCTACTCAAGTTTTTCTACTTTTACAGCCTCTAGTGTATAGTAAAGTCCCTAAGGTTAAAGTAAAAAGCTATAACCAGTGGCCGTTTAGCATCAGTTAATCAATCAATCAATGCCTGTTACCCCAAGTGGAGCATAGACCGCCCACCAGCATTCTCCAGCCAACTCTGTCCTGGGCTTTCCTTTCAAGGTCTTCCAAAGTGCTGTTCATTCTCTTCATGTCTGTTTCCAATTCCTGACGCAATGTGTTCCTGGGTCTTGCTCTGTTTCTGTGGCCTTTAGGATTCCAAGTCAGTGCTTGTCTTGTGACACAGTTTGATGGTTTCCTCACTGTGTGTCCAATCCATCTCCAGCGTCTTTTCCTAATTTCTTCCTCAACTGGAAGTTGATTAGTTCTCTGCCACAATAGGTTGTTGTTGATGGTATCTGGCCAACAGATCCGAAGAATCCTACGCAGACAGCTGTTTATAAATACTTGTATCTTCTGAAGGATACTTTTCGTAGTTCTCCAAGTTTCAGCTCCATACAACAGGATTGTCTTCACATTTGTGTTGAAAATTTCGACTTTTATATTGACTGACAGTTGGTTTGAGTTCCAGATGTTTTTCAGTTGTAGAAATGCTGCCCTTGCCTTACCAATTCGCGCCTTCACATCCGAATCAGACTCTCCTTGTTTGTCGATTATGCTGCCTATATATGTAAAGGTTTCAACGTCTTCCAGAATTTCTCCGTCAAGTGTAATTTGGTTAGTGTTTGTTGTTTTGTATCGGAGGATCTTGCTTTTCCCTTTGTGTATGTTGAGGCCTACTGCTGCTGAGGCTGATGCTATATTGTTGGTCTTCATCTGCATTTGATGTTGTGTGTGAGAAAGAAGAGCTAGGTCATCTGCAAAGTCCAAGTCATCTAGTTTCGTCGATGTTGTCCATTGTATTCCGAGAGTGTCTTCAGATGTTGCATACCAATTGTAAAATAGGTATCACCAATGACACCAGATAACTCCGCCTGTAGCCCCTAGGGTTGCTGCCTGTCCCAAGCCCGGATAAAGGAGGAGGGTTGGGCATGGGGCTAGCAACCCCATCCCGTAAAACAGCAAACGTACTAAAAAAACGCTAACCAGTAAAAACCTCTATAACCATTTTTACTCTGCTCTGGGAGTTGGATGGTATGTTATGACGCCTCATGGTGAAAGCCTAATTTCTTCCTCAACTGGAAGTTGATTAGTTCTCTGCCACAATAGGTTGTTGTTGATGGTATCTGGCCAACAGATCCGAAGAATCCTACGCAGACAGCTGTTTATAAATACTTGTATCTTCTGAAGGATACTTTTCGTAGTTCTCCAAGTTTCAGCTCCATACAACAGGATTGTCTTCACATTTGTGTTGAAAATTTCGACTTTTATATTGACTGACAGTTGGTTTGAGTTCCAGATGTTTTTCAGTTGTAGAAATGCTGCCCTTGCCTTACCAATTCGCGCCTTCACATCCGAATCAGACTCTCCTTGTTTGTCGATTATGCTGCCTATATATGTAAAGGTTTCAACGTCTTCCAGAATTTCTCCGTCAAGTGTAATTTGGTTAGTGTTTGTTGTTTTGTATCGGAGGATCTTGCTTTTCCCTTTGTGTATGTTGAGGCCTACTGCTGCTGAGGCTGATGCTATATTGTTGGTCTTCATCTGCATTTGATGTTGTGTGTGAGAAAGAAGAGCTAGGTCATCTGCAAAGTCCAAGTCATCTAGTTTCGTCGATGTTGTCCATTGTATTCCGAGAGTGTCTTCAGATGTTGCATACCAATTGTAAAATAGGTATCACCAATGACACCAGATAACTCCGCCTGTAGCCCCTAGGGTTGCTGCCTGTCCCAAGCCCGGATAAAGGAGGAGGGTTGGGCATGGGGCTAGCAACCCCATCCCGTAAAACAGCAAACGTACTAAAAAAACGCTAACCAGTAAAAACCTCTATAACCATTTTTACTCTGCTCTGGGAGTTGGATGGTATGTTATGACGCCTCATGGTGAAAGCCTAATTTCTTCGGAAGCCACGAGGCCGATGTCTCTTCTGACAACCAGAGCAACAATTAATATAGGTACGTGGAATGTCCGCACGCTGTGGGAAACAGGGAGGACCATGCAAATAGCTGAAGAAATGAAAAGATACAACCTGAAGATACTTGGAATAAGCGAAACGCATTGGGTGCAAGCTGGACAGCAACGGTTATCCTCGGGAAATGTGCTTTTATACTCCGGCCACGAAGAAGAAAATGCCCCCCACACACAAGGAGTAGCATTGGTGTTATCCCAAGATGCATGGAAGTCTCTTATAAGATGGGAACCTCATGGACCTAGGATCATCACAGCATCCTTCAAGACAAAGAAGGAAGGGATTGCTATGACTGTCATCCAGTGCTACGCACCCACCAATGACAGCCACGAAGACGACAAAGACCAGTTCTATGCGAGGCTGCAGTCAATCATCGAGAAATGTTCAGCCAAGGACCTGACCATTCTGATGGGCGACTTCAACGCCAAGGTCGGAGTGGATAACACCGGGTATGAAGACATCATGGGACAACATGGAGTGGGAGAAAGGAATGATAACGGTGAGAGGTTTGTGAACTTATGTGCCTTCAACAAAATGATTATAGGTGGCACCATTTTCTCCCACAAACGTATACACAAAACTACATGGGTTTCACCGGACCACATTACGGAGAACCAAATCGACCACATCTGCATCAATAAGAAGTTTAGAAGGACCATGGAAGACGTAAGAGCAAGGAGAGGAGCCGACATAGCTTCAGATCACCATTTAGTGGTGACTAAAATGAAACTGAAGCTGAGGAAGCACTGGACAACTGGAGCAGCAGTATTACACAAGTTTAATACAGCCCTTCTCCGTGATACTAACAAACGCAACGAATTCAAATTAATTCTCAGCAACAAGTTCCAGGCATTTCATGATCTACTAGAAAAAAATGGAACTAATATGGAAGACAACTGGAAAGAGATTAAAGGAACAATAACCTCAACATGTCAGGAGGTTTTGGGTCTCAAGAAACAACACCAAAAAGAGTGGATTTCTGTTAGTACTCTGGACAAGATCCAAGAAAGGAGGAACAGAAAGACAGCGATCAATAACAGTCGGATAAGAGCAGAGAAAGCCAAGGCACAGGCCGAATACACCGAAGTCAACAAGCAAGTGAAGAGGAGCATTAGGTCGGATAGACGAAAATTTGTTGAGGACCTAGCAATGACAGCGGAAAAAGCTGCAAGAGAAGGAAATATGAGGCTCTTATATGATACAACGAAGAAGTTAGCTGGGAAATTCAACAAGCCAGAACGGCCAATCAAGAACAAGGCTGGCAAACCAATCACTGAAGTGTATGAACAACGGAACAGGTGGGTAGAGCACTTCCAAGAACTCTTGAATAGACCAGCCCCACTGAACCCACCAGTCATCGAAGCAGCAGCCACGAATCTCCCTATAAGCACAGACCCACCAACAGTCGAAGAAATCAAAATGGCCATCAGACAGCTCAAGAGTGGCAAGTCAGCAGGACCAGACAACATACCAGCGGAGGCACTGAAGACAGATATAGAAGCAACTTCAAAGATACTCCACATTCTCTTCAGGAAGATTTGGGAGGAAGAACAAGTTCCAGAAGACTGGAAAGAAGGGTACCTCATAAAGATACCAAAGAAAGGCGATCTCAGCAATTGTGAGAACTACAGAGGCATTACTCTACTTTCAGTACCAGGAAAGGTCTTCAACAGAGTGTTATTGAACAGATTAAAGGACCCAGTCGACGGCCAACTCCGAGATCAACAGGCCGGATTCCGTAAAGATCGATCATGTACCGATCAAATAGCTACTCTACGGTTCATTGTTGAACAATCAATTGAATGGAATTCACCACTTTACATCAACTTCATCGACTATGAAAAAGCATTCGACAGCGTGGATAGGAGAATATTATGGAGCCTCCTACGACATTACGGCGTACCCGAGAAGATAGTCAACATCATACGAAATTCTTACGATGGACTACATTGTAAAATCGTGCATGGAGGTCAGCTCACAGATTCATTCGAAGTGAAGACCGGTGTCAGACAAGGCTGCTTACTCTCGCCCTTCCTCTTCCTACTGGTCATCGACTGGATCATGAAGACTGCATTATCTGAAAGGCACTCTCGGAATACAATGGACAACATCGACGCAACTAGATGACTTGGACTTTGCAGATGACCTAGCTCTTCTTTCTCACACACAACATCAAATGCAGATGAAGACCAACAATATAGCATCAGCCTCAGCAGCAGTAGGCCTCAACATACACAAAGGGAAAAGCAAGATCCTCCGATACAAAACAACAAACACTAACCAAATTACACTTGACGGAGAAATTCTGGAAGACGTTGAAACCTTTACATATATAGGCAGCATAATCGACAAACAAGGAGAGTCTGATTCGGATATGAAGGCGCGAATTGGTAAGGCAAGGGCAGCATTTCTACAACTGAAAAACATCTGGAACTCAAACCAACTGTCAGTCAATATAAAAGTCGAAATTTTCAACACAAATGTGAAGACAATCCTGTTGTATGGAGCTGAAACTTGGAGAACTACGAAAAGTATCCTTCAGAAGATACAAGTATTTATAAACAGCTGTCTGCGTAGGATTCTTCGGATCTGTTGGCCAGATACCATCAACAACAACCTATTGTGGCAGAGAACTAATCAACTTCCAGTTGAGGAAGAAATTAGGAAAAGACGCTGGAGATGGATTGGACACACAGTGAGGAAACCATCAAACTGTGTCACAAGACAAGCACTGACTTGGAATCCTAAAGGCCACAGAAACAGAGCAAGACCCAGGAACACATTGCGTCAGGAATTGGAAACAGACATGAAGAGAATGAACAGCACTTTGGAAGACCTTGAAAGGAAAGCCCAGGACAGAGTTGGCTGGAGAATGCTGGTGGGCGGTCTATGCTCCACTTGGGGTAACAGGCATTGATTGATTGATTGAATGACACCAGATAATAGTTGCACTACATCACAAACTGTCTAAAATTCCAAGAGTAAATATATGAATGTAGATTCAATTGTCTAAATTGTCAAGCATACACTTTGATACCTGCATTTAATCTCCACCCCCCCCCTCTCCTCTTAAGAGGAAACACATGTCCAATACTCTTTAGTTTTTAGTTAGTTGTTAAATTTAAGTCATTCCGTCTTATTAAACTAATTCAAATTTGTTTTATTGTACAGGATAGAATTTCAAGTTGTTTGCATTCGCCATTCATTCAGAATAGTAGAATTTACTTTTTATTTTAATATAATACACTATTCATTTTTACCTGTGATTTTTTTTTATTTCACTTATGGTTTGTGCTAAAGATCAAATTTCATTTTGTAGACAATGTGGACAAATTAGAAGTAAAATATTAACGATAATAATCATGAAAATAATTTGATTTCCATAGAAATATTTGATTATCTCTTTACTGTTAATGATGTGAAGATAGTATTTTGTTTATGTAATAATCGTTATGATTCATTTGTGTGTCCTGTTTGTGTTTATTCTATAAAATAATGACAAAAATTAGTGACTATGTATATATTTATCCGTTTGTATATGTATATCTATACTTGTATGCATGTATTTTGGCAGTGGTATTTACACTGAAAAGTTAAGTCTGCGTGAATTTATACATTCATACTCTCCTGGTTGTTTCATAATAAGATGTAGATTAAATAGGAAAACAGCATGAATTAAATGAATAGAACTACAGATAATCAAATGTAATAACTATGTAATATAATATCCTTTATTGAATTTTATTATTATTTATTTTGTTTGCCAGAATAACATGTGAATTTTTAGTGGTGATATGTTTACCTTAGATATTAGTTACTGCTTGATATGTTAATAATCGAATCACTGTCAGCCTAAGGTGACATTTAAACCACACCTGTAAACAATAATGGTGTCTTAAGCGACCAATTTCTTTACTACAATTTACCAAAAAACATGCATATATATATATATATATATATAGGTGGGAATAATAGTCAAATGATCCCGAGGTTAGGTTCAATACTGTAATTATAATATTCTATCAAAAAGTTATATTATTGCCTAGAATCTTCAGAATCAATATGCATTCTATGAGTTAATAGTGAATACAATATTCGTCTAGTCGACATTTTGTTCTATCTTATGTCATTTGCACAAGTTTTCATGGTCAACATTATTTAATTTGATTAGAGGTAACTTAACCTTCTGTATGATTTTCAGTCAATACATTCTGTAATCCTTAATGTAATATAGTGAGCTCAATAATGAATACCAAAATTATTTTATTCAAACCACATGATTATCCTGATTAATTACCAAGAAAATTATCAAGAGAGCACTTAGTTAAATAACAATATTTAAATCTATCTGTATAATTCAGAACATATGGACTATATATATATATATATATATATATATATATATATATATATTCACCTCCTCATTATAGTAATAACATTAATTGATCACCGAACTTTGACAAATATCATATTTATGTAGACTTTGATGATGAAGGAATACCGTCGATCAACTTAAAATGCCATCATTTAAACATGGGTTCGAATGTCAAAGACAGAATCATTTACCTAACGACGATATGTTAACATTTACGAAGCTTCTGTCCGAAGTTTTCTGTTGGTTAACTTTAACCACCATTACGTCGTAATGAACTGATTTCCTTTATCGTAAACAATTGAAAAAACAGAATACAACGATCAAAATAATCATTATTATTATTATTATCATCTATAAAGACTAAATGAATTTCAGGACTTTCTTATTGATCAAGTGATTTCCTGTCAATAAGCACCTATCATATTTCTTCTGTTGTAGATTTAATCTTAATTTTTCATTGTTTTCTTCATAATACAATCTCAAGATAAACTAGAATAACAATTAATTTCAAGCTTAGAGTTCAACATTAATTTAATTAGACATTAATATCATTATAAATAAGATTGAGATATAGTGATTAGTTATTCTGCCTTTCCTTCCCTCTTCCACCCCCCACCCACACTATTACCCATCATCCCCACCAACAATGCTGTCAATAAATGTTGTAGGTCATTCACTTTAGATCAAAAAAAGAAAACAAAATGGATAAGACATAGCAACATCTGTTCTAGTTAATTACTTCATATCTTTTTAATAATTTCTAATTAATTATTGAAAAAAAACGCTGTTTTTACAAAAGTAGCCCAAAACAACAATAATATGACTTTATTTGTTCTTTAATTTATGAAGATTTAAATCTACTTGTTGTTTATATTAAAGGACTGATCTATTGTACTTGACATATGTGTTGCGTACTAAACGGATAACCTTAATATAATATAAAATTTTATGTTTTGCTAGAATTTGAATATGGCTAGCATATATAAAATGTAGAATAAGCTTTTTATCATCTTATTCATGACTGTTTAGCTGTATGATTCAGCATTACATTAACTACGTTCACAGTCGGATTTCAAACTCATTTCATTCTCCACATACTTTATCAAGTTGTTCATTGAACTACAGAGTTCAGAGAATAAACTGAGCTTAAGTTCACATTGGATTAACATTATGTGTACCTGGAAATTCATAAATAGAAACGAACCTCCTGGATTCCACCGTGTAACCAAAATCAAACTAAAAACAACAGGTTATAGCTACTTTGTTTTGTTAAATTTTCTATAACTTAGAATTAGTGGTGTGACTAAACAATGTTGGGAGGCTATAGTGATTATCAATGGCCTTAAACATGTACCCACTAATCACAATGCAAGTGTGAGAAACAAATACTAGAAATTAGAGTGTTTACGAATTTTTTTGAGACTGATAAACTTATAAAGTGAGATAAGATAAACTGCATTAAGCAACGCCATGGAAATGTCTAGTAAAATGAAAGAATTTACTGGTTGATAAGGGAACAGTCGAACAGCAGATTTCCAGTTACGATTAATAATTTAACTAGAAGTTAAGATGAGAAGTAGGGATAGTTTATATATATATGTCCTAGTGTTAACAATAAATCTATAATTCAAGTTGCTTCTCATTAGAGGAAAGGCACTTCTCATTCCACTGATATTGTCTTGAAAATTACATAGTTCATTCAGTCTTATATCATTCCCCCAATGACTTGAAAAAATTCTACTTTGTTGACCTTATCTTTTTATGCCATAAGTTGTGCATTCTATTTTTGCCAGTTTTCTTCGATATAATGATTTTTCTCTTGACTTCAATTTAAGAATCAGCCCAGCTTGTCAGTGCTGTTTAATTCTACTGTATTCATTAACCCCAGACACCTCAATAACTAAATGTCAGTAGATTTCACTTAAATCCATAATGAATATGAAAAATTCATAACTCCGTTTTAAATAAAATTCAATAAGCTAAGTGTGGTTATACTTACTCTGACTGGTTAGGTAGAGAGGTTAGCTTCATTAAATGAATTATTTTCAACTTTATGCTGTTCTTACAGTGCATATTGATTTGGCAGGTAATTGGTAATTTTTTAAGTTGGTGAACATTCCATGAAATCTTATTCATTAAAAATATACATGTTTTCAATGAGTTTTGTTCCTTGTTATATCAAATGTTATCTTCATGCACCTCTTTGATTGATTGTTCTATTTTCATTTGTAGCATACGTCAATTTGAAGGCTGTGTAACAAATTTAGTCATAACTTAACCACATTGTTCATAGCATAACAGTATATTGATTATACACTTACATTATTTCGAAAAATGTTTACCCACATATTCCTTAAGAGAAGCAATGCATTTGAAAGACTATCACGACCGTTAAAGATCTTAAAAGACATAAATTAACTGATCGCCAGTTTAGAAAATTGTTTTAAATATAGTATTCATAGCCTATAAACGACTAGATTTTAATGTTTTGTAATGTTGATAGTTAATGGAACTTTGCAAAATACCAGAGTAAGGCTAGTTCCATTTAGTTATTTGTTACTTATCTACGACTATAAAAATTCTACAATTTCAATGCTAACACTGTCTTAATTTGGAACTAACATCTTATTTTCATAGTACTAGTCAAAAAACAAGTTCCCCTTTATAAGTACTAGAAGATTTAAGTTATTTTCTATGTTTTTCAGATATAGAATTATTATTTACTACTTGACGTTAATGCTATCATGTTACTTCTGCCTATATTTCACAAACCCACGTATTCACACGACAATAAAACAAGGTTAAAGACATCACACTATTACGCAACTAATAACCAAGAAGATATGAGCGTATACATTTACCGGCTCATAATGGAAATATGACGGCGACTAAGAATTTTTGAATGACTTCGAATATCTGAATAATCATTAAAAATTTTAGGAAAAAACGTAAAAACTGAATTAGTCGATGGATTTTTTTGGCTTTCAATTAATTCTAGTGAAGTCACTTGCAATAGTAAAGTAATACTCCTCTGCATGCTAAATATTCGTAAGTCCAACTTTCTTTTAGGTAAGTGATATAAACACTTCAGTTTGCAAGAAGTTGGATAGAACCTAATTAAATTAATATATGCTTTCTTAAATGGAATTTATAAAAAAATCAAGTTGAATATATGTTTGTGCTAACCAGATTATGCTATACACTTCATGATTACGTTGACATTATCTGTTACTAGGACAGTCGAATGATTAAAGAGATATTCTATACTATTTAAAATCTCATTATTTTGCTGGCAGTTAGAATCATAATGTAAATATTAAGGCTTAAGAGAAAAATGAAATATACTTGAATCGTCCAGTAGATTTCTCGTAGGTTGAATTTGATCAGTCACTGTTGCCTTATGTGCATCTTGGGCGGATTGACTCGATATAGCAACAAGGACTGAATGATTTCAGTCCACGACAAATCAGTGGGAAGCTTCAAATATATTCCATTCTTGTCTTAAGCCTTAATACTTAAATTATGATCCTAATTGCCAGAAAATAATGAGATTTTAAATAGTTTGGAAAATAAATTCCAATTATTCATGCATTACCGTGGAAAAAAAGTGGCTAACTGGGCTGATTAGCCTAGTAGTGAACACAGTAGAGTTTGACACTATGCATAGTAACTTAGATTCCCAATGTAAACGTCAGCACTAAGATACAGGTGTGTCCAGCTAGAAAGCCTCATATAGGACGAAACGGGTGTCCTAAATTGCGCTTGCCAACAGCAATCCAACTAAAATTAAGACAAGTCTGTTATGTTTGTGGAAGGAGACAACATGTTCACACAAAACTTTACTAAAAGATTAGTTTACTCAGTTAAAATATATGTATAAATTTCCTTATTTTTATTGAACATGGTAGTTTTGTATCCAAGGTGCATTATATTAAGTTAGCGTTACGGTTGTAAGGATACTTATTAATCGAAGCTTTTAATAGTACCACTTTTATAAATAACAAATAGTCAACCAAGTTGTTATTATTGTTTATTAACCTTGATGTAATTTAAACATTCTCACAGTGTAGTACACAAAATCAAAGAATGTTAGAACAAAAAATTTCCGATATCTGGATTAATGTGGCTTTGTGGTGATTGGTATTAAGTTTAGGTGAACACTTGCTAACCCAGGGTTTCGAAGAGTTAGTCATTCACCAACCTTAAAGTTTAGTGTTCGGTTCCCATTGAAAAGTCAAGGGGGCTTAATGCTGATGAGTCCCATACTAATACGAGACAGCTGTTCAGTGATCTCTTTATTTTTAACGGTACCCTACCAACATCAATCTTTATCGAACCATATCAGCAATATCTTAATAATGATCTCAACTTCGGTCACCGTATTTATAAATCCATAAGTATAGCATTGTATTGTTCAAAACGAGTTGAAACTGATTTAAACAATGTTGTATGTTGAAATAGTGGACGATCATGTGTACAATTGAATGACCATCTAAAAAATAGGTAAGGAAAAGTACTGTTAATTATTGAGTTTTAGTAGATGTAATAAAACAAATGGTGTGAATATAATATGTTGTCATTAAAAGAATAATTACAATTAATATATGTCTTATTTTAGCTATTGTGAAATAATAACTCTACATTTATAAATATGGAGCCTGATGATGTATTTATTGAATACTATAACTTTGGATGCTGTTAATATTTGTCATAGAATGATCTTGGAAACCAAACACTTGACAGAAATTTAGTCCTAATAAAAAATTCATGGCAAGGAAGCTCATCATGGGACTTCAACTTAGCAGTCTTACTGGATACTCAATTGTTATGAGATTTGGACAGTTTTATCTTTGGATGGATAAACCCTATTTAGAAATCTCATACTAGAATACGTTTGATTCACAATACTACTCTACCTATGATCAGCCCATAATGAATACAACGTATAAATTAGACGGATTTTCAATGAATCTACATTTTAAACATATTTAGATGAATCAATAGTTTTTTCGTTGATGTAAATTATCACACAATTCGGTATTGTAAAGTTTGATGGTTTCTCACAATCAAAAAAAATAACGTATTATGAAAGTAATTTTCTTTCCTGTTAAAACTAGTATATAATGAGTATATCGTACATTGATCAAGTTCATTATTCGAACTAAAAGTTTTACTTGAATGATTTAAACTAATTACAACATTTTGACTGTATACTAGGTATAATGTATTTAGTATTTTTAATTGAATGCTGCATATCAAAGTGTACATTACAATAAAGACTTCGGATCAAGTTCAAATTTACATTAGTTTCATGTAATTGTTTATACAATTATTGAATTATATTACACTGATATGTATGTAACCGATTATATCTGATAAAAAAATGAAAAAAATTATTCATAGACTCATTAAGAAATTGGCTTTTTTGTAGAAAGAAATCTCTGTTCTACGATGTCATTTCAAAATGTTTTACAATCATGCATGAATAAATTGCTAAACTGACAATAAGGTTATACACAAGTATAACAATAAACAATTTAAAAAAAAATAATTATACAAATAATTTTACTCTAATTATAATTTTTATACAAATTTTGGAATTGATAAATTGTGATAAGCTTGGGAAGAGATAAACGATAATCATTCTAAGATACAATTGTTCTCTAACTAATATACTATGATATAAGTTGGATTGTGACTGGTAAGTGGAATCCAAGACGCGCGTTTCATCCTATTTGGAACTCATCGGCTGGATGTACCTGCATCCCAATGTTGATGATATTCTTAGTCGAAAAAATAATATCTATATTACTGTTATCATTTTGTTAGATTTCAGTTGTTATGATCAGTTTGTTTCACTTAATTAATTTCTTGCCGACAGATTTCCGATAACACAACATTCCAAATATAAATTCTTTAATGATTATGGCTGTGTAATATGTAGCATTCAATTACAAAATAATGTGAAATGATCTGAATGTCGCGCGATATATATATATATATATATATATATATATCACAAATTGAGGAACGTGGAATTTCTCCCATTGGATTCCAACCCATTTACCCGAAGCCCGTGGTACAGAATCTAGAGTACGCACTGATGAGGAGTTTCACATTGGAATAAAACAGATGTCCAGTGCTCGCTGATTTTTACTAGTACCATGCCAACATCAATCTGTGATATATTCAGTCAACTGAAAAATAATTTATTCAACATTTAATAAACATTAAAAACATTATACATAGCATATTTCAATATACTTTCATTGAAATAAGCTATAATGTTCTGTATTAATTTATATTTCACTTAATTTGTTCTGTTAATCAATTGGTAACTGTTTATTTTCCATTTATACATATGATCAGATAAAAAATTGTATTATTGAAATATGTGAAAATAAATCATTCTATACAAAATAACAGATCAAAAATCAACAACATACAATGTATAAACGTTATGTATTGTAAATGTAAACATAGAATTTTATAAAAACTATTACTAAAAATAGTATCTAATATAAAGTTAGTGAATGTATTCCATATATCTAAGTAAATGTCTAGTAAGTAAAAACAACTCACGTGAATCATAAATATTAATAAGTTAGTTATAAAAAAAAATACATAAAAGAAAACAGATTGAATCAAATGTATTACACTTTGTATATCAATGCATTATTGACTCGTCGAAATAAGTAAATAAAGAACTAATAAATTTGAATTTGATCATTTTATGAATGTTTTAGTTGTTTTTCTTAAATAAAAAAGAGTTTATCTTTTTTAGAAATAAATTTAAAGTAGAGATATTGTATAGTATGAATTATTTATGTTATGTTTCGTTATCTGATCATTTGGCTTATTTTGTTTTTCTTTAATGTTAATTTCACTAAGTAACTAAATGTCTAAATGTAGACAAATTATGTGTAAAATAAATAATCAACTTGGATAATAATCAAAAGGGTGGAGTATATAGTATATTAGAAAAAAATGAATATTATAATAATAATGAGGGTATTTATAATAGTAAAAATGTTATCATTGGATGGTGACCCAGTGGTACAGAAAGTTAGACATTCACCAACCTGAAGCTTTAGGGGAGGAATCTGGGGGGGTGCATACTGTTAAGGAGTCCCACACTAGAACAAAACAGGTATCCAGTGCTCCCTGGTTTTGAATAGTATCCTCCCAAAATCAATCTGTGATGAAGTCAATCAACTTATTTTAGTCAAGTGAAATGTTTTTTGTATAATAGTTCTTTATAATGTGATTTAAATTGTTACGCAAACACGGTGATCGAGCTTATTAAGATGTTCATTGAGTCCAATCGAACATGTTGTAATGTGGCAATTAGTCTCTATGATTCGACATCAGTAGCATTATGTAGAGGTGGAACCATTTTCCTTGGAATAGGACTGTGAAACTAGGTAACCTGAGCTAGCATAACTGTCCTCAAATATTTTCGCTATGCTTCACTCACAATTGCGAAAAACAAGTCCAGGTTTTGCTGCTAACTAACTCTAAGCTACTTTTCATTCTTCTCGAATCCTGGAATAAGGATAGCAAAACAAAGAAAATCAAAACATTAATGTGTTATGACTTGATGGCACAACTTCCAAGCCTCCCGATGTACATGCATTTTGTACAAAAGATGCATTTAACATGAAAACATCTTTACCTGCATTTTAACTTTGCCATACATTTAATTCTCATAGAGCGGGAAATTGTCTAATGATTGAAAAGTGGTTGAACAGTAAATGTTAAGCTTTCAGGTACAAGAAGCCTTATGGGTACATTAAGTAAGCTATGCATACTTTTGCATACTTTACTGATTTGTACATACTTTAGAATTAATAGTGAATGCAACTACTGATGTTTGATGTAACCCTAGAACTTATGTGTAGCCTAATATAACATGCTTCTAGGTATTCATTTCTGTATAACACTTATTTTTACAAAATAAATGGCACTTTAATCTTAGAAGATTAGTACGTAAAATTTTAGTCTACATGTTCTAGAACTATATTAGTGTTATATACTGAATATCAACTGAACGCTTATTCTTATAAATGACTCCAATAAACAAATATTCTCCACGACTACTTTCTGTCTACAAAATAATTTATCTTTGATTGTGATAAATTTTATTATAACACCAACTTGCTGGCCAGAAATAGAATGAATATTTAGACTGAATCTTCCAAAATATTAAGTAAAAGGGGCCAACTAAACCCAATTTCATCAGTTTAACAACATTTGCTTCAGACCAATTTAATATTGTAAGCACTGTATGTTGACATAATTCATAAACACAAATGTCTTTTCTGTCTTTATAATAGTTAGATTAAATACATTCACTGTAATTAAGCAAGAACTTCATACAAGATATATCTTTACATGTATACATCTTTATTCATGCTAATTCAGCTAAGACATAGTATTATAGTGCTAGAGTGAAAATATAGAGAAATTCCGAAACTTCGTAATGGAAAAAATTTTAATATTCATTGCAAATTTATGGAGTTTGCAAATTACTATAGACTACACACATACATGCTAATAGTACACTACTGTAACACATTCTTCTTAGAGTATACATTTACAGACAGATGTTTTTTATCGTCTAGTGCATTTAAGCATGAATTTTAAGTAAGCTAGAAGAAAACAAAAAGACATTTCATCTTCTGCCTTCATCGTTATTTTTTTCCTCATCATATTTCAAGAAATGTGTTCAAGTTTATAACGAAGCATAAGCAAAAGGAACAAAATGCTATAGTTGTGAAAAAAATACATTATTATATATGATCCAGAAAAAAATATTTGATTATAATTTATGGATCGAATAAAATCACATTTACTGTCTACAATTTTTTCCTTAATTATAGCAAAGTATGCATAAATTGTGATGGGCAACTAATCAATCAACCAATGCCTGTTACACCTTGTGGAGTATAGGCCACCGACTAGAATTCTACAACCAACTCATCCTGTTCTCATCCTTTCCAGTAAGGCGACAGAACAGTAAGATCAGTACTAACGTTGTAGATATTACTTATGATGAGTAACCGAGGTCAATTTTTAAACTCAGCAAATCATTTGGTTTCGATTTGTGTGTTTGCTACCACTCTATATCATGAAATGACATCAGACATATTTCACGATAAACAAAATATGTGACTGAATTGGAGTGGTTTCTTCGAGACAGATATTGGTTATGTTTGTCAGTCATGCTGGTTGAGTGCTACTAATGAGCAAAGAGCATTTGACAACTGTTTCATCTAAGTATAGGACATCCTGAAGGATGTCGAATCCTAGGCCTTCAGGTTAGTGAATACCTAACACTGCGCACCAATCGGACAACTGACGTCTAATAGTAAAATTCCCACTCCTCTCAGTTCGCGATATTACTCGACGATCGTCCATTGTCATCGGTGATAACTGTCTTATATTCGGTTGGTCGGAACTCCATTAGTCAAGACATCTCGATTCAGAAATAACCTAAAGTTAGTTACTAGTGAGCTGATTACTGTAATATAACTGGGTGGTTTTGTAGAGATTTATATTATGTTTGTTTGGTTGCATTCGTTACGTAAGTGCGAATTCGGCCTTTAAACTCCCACCTACCCAGTTATGCCGACGGTTAACCGGTAGTTGGGAAACGTAAAGGTCTTATGTTTGACTATTTGGAGGAATCACGGGTGTGCACTACTGACAAGTTTCATACCAGAACAAAGAACTAAATAGAATATGCCAGCTTGGTGGCGTCAAGGTTTACATTTTTTTTATCTAAAGACAAAACTAATCGATACACACACGTTGCCGTTAACATCATATACACTTTTAACCAGTCCTTAATGGTGTTTGCTAGTAAATTCTAGTGCTAATATAATGTGTTGCAGCGCGAAAGTGTATCGTCGTTAAGAATGGAACTCGGAATAACCGCGTTTTATAACCCAGTGGTTCAAAATGCAACGGTTTATATTAACAATTTGTTAGTACTTTAATTTTAATCAATTTGTTCAATGGAACACACTTCCTGTAAGTCTATAGGCCTGGTTCATAACGTTATGACAGATAGGCTGTAACAAGTAGTCACATATTAGGAATTTATCTATCTATTCCGTTTACGTTTTTAATGTGACAGCTACTAGATTCAGACCTAGGAGACATCCCCAACTAAGTGAACGTTTGTCGTGAGCTACACAATTAAGTTCAAATTCGTCAACCATAGCTACAAAAATTGACTATCATGAAAATCAAAACGTAATCTGATGAAAACTGTGTTGCTGACGTGACAATATAATTTGTAATTGAATGTTTCTAAACACATCTTCCAGCCTGTTAGGTATAACAATCAAAAAAACTCCTAAGTGTTAGAGTTTAACAATTATGTTATTGAATTAAGGCGATTATGTGGAGATCGGTATTAAATTTAGTTGGTTTATTAGTCACAGGCTGGTGTTGGCTAGTTACCGCTGAAAATTCGGAACCACTGGAAAACTATCTCGTCCTGACATTGAACACCTCATCAGTACTCATCGTTGATTCCTCAAGGCGATTCACCTAAGGACCTTTAAGTCTCACGTTGTACTCTTAACCACCTAAAGGACTATGCCGGCGTCCAACAGCATAATTCTGGCTTTCATCAATTTATGACAAAGAGAGACAATCATTCATTATCATCGTGATGACCGTCTCAGTATCAACAAGTCGGTACCTCATTAAATGCCACAGACAAACTATTTTTATGCTAACCAACTGACGTTTTCATCTCAGAAAGACAATTTTCAAAATCATTCACTGTCTAAAAACTGAGCGTTTTGATAGTTTTTTAAATTCTTTTAAGTTTTCATTCATTTTTCTACTTAGTAAGCAGGTGAAAGTTGTATATTAGAGCTTACGTTTAATCATAAAGATTTCATTTTAAATCTCAACTTTTATGGTTTTTGTTTTTTTTAATTTTTCATCTAGTCAACCAAGTTTACTTCACTGACACCTTAGTACTATTCAGTTGTGAATAACTCCAGAAGTTTACATATGAAATACCTTTTATAAATAAAAGTGTTATTTGAATCAATCACTTACTAAATAACAAAAGTAAATAGACTTCAAATGTTGGATAAAAGATTATATTAGAAAACTTTAATCTTCTTTACTGGTATCTTTATTCACTGTTTGTTTAGGTAACAAAAACAAATTTGAGTACATTCACTTCTTTATGTGTCCATCAAAGAACTGATGAAACATTGAAATGAGTGAAGTAAAAAAACACGTCATTTTTTATTGACTCATTACATAATTCTATTCATGCTGCTCTGTACTTATCTATTGACATCTATAAATAGAGACAAAACATACACGAATACATCTGTAAACATGATGAAATTAATTTATGTTAACAGAAACAACATCGCTTCAATAAAAACAAAAATTGAATAAGTAAACAAACATAGAAATAATTGTGTGCGTACATTATGAATGGTCTTAACATCAATTATCTTCCATTAAGTATTTAAGTGTTAATACTGTTATAAGAAGAAGGTTAAACTTTCAAAATATAAAGTTGAAAAACTGAAGCAAGTTAATATGAATTAATAAACTTTATAAGTATTGTTTGAGTTGGATTGTGGTTAGAAAGAGGAGCTAGGATGCTCATTTCGTTAGGTTTAGGATTCGTCAAAGTGGTGTACCAGGATCGCAGTTTTGTTATTCACACCAAAATTAAAATCCAGTCCCTCTTATCAGTTACAATTCAACTCTAACAGTGCTTGTGAACTATATCCAGGCAATTCACTCAGGATGCATATATAGCAACATCGACTGATCAATCAGTCTATGACAATTCAACGGAAAGATCTAAATACATTCTAATTATAAACTTCACAAGAAGTTTCTTAAATTCAGTATATACTTAAAAGTAAGAGTGAATTAGTCCACTGTGAGACAAGATACAATTTTATTCTATTCCTGCACCACATTGATTTAGTGTTAATGATGATTTCTGTAGCTCAAGTAAACGGAATTACATTGTACGAGTGGTGTGGTATAATTAAAATGCAACTAATCTGTTTGTCATACTGTATATTTCGTAATATTGAATTGTTCTTCTCAATAAAAACTAGCTTGTTTTTGGAATTAGATTTTTTTTCATAGAAAAGAAAATGAATGAAAATTTTATTCACTTCAAAGTTGTTAGCTACTCAGAGACTAGAATCTAAGTTCTTTATACAAAAGAAAAATGTTTAATCTCATATAAAAAAAAATAGATCAAACAATTTTTTGGTATTTCATGTTTAATCATTACATAATAGTTTAATCGAGTGTTTGTCTTTGAATTTTTCAGATATTTAACACGTAGTAAATTGTCTCTCTTATTCTTTATAGTAAGGTATATTCATTTTATTAATAAAAGTAAACTAATGTGCAGCTACTGAAAGATTCTAGAAATGAACCTGAGTCAAATGTGGTCAATGAGATGATGGCATATGTTAATGATAGGCTTTTATTGATAAAAAGAATTACAAATGAGAGAAATTGAAGATGAATATATTAAATTTACATGAACTTTTCCAGGTTACTGATTAGTATTATATCATCATATTTATCAAGTGAACTATATAAATACTGATCCATATGGCTGCATAATATTTGTCCCCTTATTTTACAGTACGGTCCAAAATACTTTTGTAACCTGCCCTACATTTTCTCTATATTGATAGCATGTAATCCTGTTGTGGGATCTAAAAATTGACGTCGACGTGTCATTGAATTTTATCTATATCCATGAAGATAGAGACACCTGTACTACTTTCACTCATCTGTATATATTAATGACTCAGGTAAGACATGTGGCTTAATAATCAGTAACAGAGTTGTTATCTCGAATGTTCTGTCCACAATCCAGCATAAATAAAGAAATTATAATGCGAAATCGACTTACTTATTCTATTTTAACACTAATCCCACGGTTATATTTCCTTTCACTGAGTGCACACATCGATTTCCAATATTTTATTTATAGCTCTCATGGATTCATTGGTCCTTAGCAGTATATCAGTGCACATATTTCTGCAGTATTCATAACACCAAGCAGATGTCACTACACTCACATAAGATAAAGGTAAATAAACTTATGCTGGTATTTTAGTTAGCCAACTGTTGGGCATTCAAAATCCCCCAAAATACAATCGTTCAATAAATCAAGCGAATGGCATTTTATTGCTTTCCTAGTAAGATTGATTTGTAAACTTGCACCAGTTAATTCAATTTTAAATGTGAGATATATAAACGTTGTTTGTTAGTCTCGTCTGATGTATTTTTCTCCACAATATAATCTTCCTACGAGTCTAGTCATTTGGAGTAGATGCGTGTTGGGAAGGAACAAGTTGTGATGTCCGATTGAAGTACAAGTATCTGAGACAACGATTCGCACTAACGTACCGACTATGGACGGAATCAAACATAAAATCCCAGCTACTTTAGATAATTTATCTGTATAGTATCGAGGACTACTAAGCTAATAGGAACCCGCGATTTGTCTCATCTGAAAGAAAACATAACACCAACAAACTAACGAATACGTAATCTGTTGCAAATAACTTTGGATTTGGTAAAATAGGAATCCGTTCTGATTATGTGTATTCGTCAATGATTTATAATCCGTAACTGCAAAATATAATCTTTTGTGGCACCCGTCATCTTCTAGAAAGGTTATTATCACAATTTCTTCAAAATCATACAGCATGTTTTCTAGTGCCAACAAATATATTTAAATTACTTGCCATAAAGCTGAAACTTTCTTCTCAAGTCTCAATGGTCAGTCGCTATGACTTAGTTTTTTCATTTTCTTTCTTTAGTGATTTCTAGATCATTCCATCAGCTCACTAATGATGTAATTTAATTCTGTTTCCCAAGAGGTTAATTTTTGGCACCTCTACAAAAATCTATAAAACGGATAGTATAATTGGATTCCAAATTTTAGATTCCAAAATTTATCTCACGAAACATAAACCTCACCTCCGGTCAAGAAAAACCTCGAACACTTTAGAAGGGCACTTGTAAACTGCTGCAATTAGTATATGAATTTGAAACGAACAACTAGACGACTGAATATGAAACGGTAGAAATCCCAAATAATTGATCTTCTGAAATACAAAGATTTAGTGATCCCTAGTCTTGATTAAGGTAATGGTGTTGTCCTAATGGACAGTCAAGATTATATAAATAGAATATCTTCCATAATATTCAATGCGAACAAATTTATTTAAGGATGTATTCAAAAAGATGCCACTGAACAAATTAAAAAATCTGATAGAATTCTACGAAAGGTGAAAGTTGTGCCAATTGTGTTCTTTCTGAATAACTTAAATCATGTGGATCCATCACTCCATAATTATATGGCCTCTCTAAAGTGCACAAGAGAGATGTACACGTAATATCTATAATTTACATAGATAATTTACCTTATCATGGCATTGTTAATGGTTAGAGGTCACCGTGAAGCCAGTCAGAAATTTCCCCATAGACACTTTACCGCTAATCCGATTGATTTTGTTGAATTTGTGTATAGTACTAATCTAACAAGAAGAAAAATGATATCATTAGACGACACTTGTCCTTTTAAAAATGTATTAATCAAGTAGACTATCTGCTTCTAATCTATTCATACTGTGAACAATGACCTCTGTGTGGGTGATTAAAAACATAACTAAAGTAATTACTTCTTCGCTGCACTTTTAATGTGAAGTTTAGAATCAGTAGAGAATTATGCAGACAGACCAATAATGTGACAGTGGAGTTATTGTTTAGTTTTTTCCTAGCCTAACGCTTCTTAGCTAATCTAGGAAACACTGTACTTGGATTAACAGTCGAGAGATTTTATTTATACAGGAAATGTTTAGGCAATACTAATATCATTTGTAATGAAAATGCTGATCTAAATAATATACTGAATAGATCCAATAGCTGTACCTCGTTGGCTAAATCCACTCTAGAGTCGGAACTAATAGCAGAATTTCATTTTTGGATATCCTACTAAAAACCTAACAAAATGGCTCATCTACAAAAGTCAACATACGCGAAGTTAACTTGTATTGGTCAACATATTAGTTCTTGGAATTGGGTATTGTTGAACCGGAAGATAACTTTTTATCCATGCTCCTAAGTTAACTGGCCAGACAAGTCTGCAGTAACGACATCATTGATGACGAACCGGTAAAACTCGGAAGAATTTTTACCTCTAGCCGGTATCCTCATAAGTTCATTAAACAGAAATGAAACCACAGAAACGATGAGAAAGGTCATCCAACTTACCAAATAAATAAATTTTACGAACGTTCAATTCAAAGGTTGTACTACCGTGGATATCATGAAAAACCAACCATCAAGATCTGTAAATAAAGTCTTCTATTTAGCCGAACTCAACATCAATTTCCCCACCTTCTTTCAGCCAAATTAATGCTTATTTACAAATTTACCTACTCCTGTGGGGTAAAACATATTTGGGCTCACAGAACGGAACTTCTTGAAACTTAGCTCTGGGCACTTTTTTGTTTGGCTATCTAAAGGAATGCATATGTGTGGCAACAGCTCACTTCGAGTGCACCTTATTAATTCTGATTATATTCCTCCACCTGATTCCACTTATATAGTAATTTGCTTATTTAGACTGAATATATCTACTGGATCACAAATCTAAAAGCTATTTACAGTCTTATCTTTGAATGCGAAAGCATTAAAATGAATCCCATGTCTCCTATCTCTCTATAATCTACGGTTAACACTCCGTTCTTCTTCTCTTCTTCATGTTTATTGTTAATAGGTAATTGCTAGAATACTTATGTTTTTCATACACAATCATATATACAAATGGCTTATCAGAAAAGCATCTTCGTAAATGATATTTCTAAATAACCTTGTTCACTACATAACTCTCTCCTCATAACTGTTACATCCAAGTCATTTTTGACGTAGTATCACTTTATTCATTACACTTGACAAACAAACTTGTGATGATTTTTAGCTTATTTGTTTGTTGACACAACGTAGAACTCTTTTATAATAGACCATTTTATGCACTTTTCTGTGCTGGACACTTTATTTAACAGTAAATGGAATTCAACATAAAATCAGGTTCAAGTTAAAAACAGATTATATTTCATTCTAGGATGAATCTGAGTTAAGTCAGTTGACAGGCGGGTACATTTACATGTATCTATGTACTGTAGAAGTTGCTAATAATAATTCAGTTAATGTTTTCATTTAGTTCATATTGAAACATTTAATTGAAATACAGTCTAAAGTATAAAAATTTTAACGGACTGTCTACGTGTTTAACAAATTAACTAAAATTCTAGAAGCTTGGTGAATAAGCATCTTTTTTCAATGTAATCGATCTGTCTACCAAGTGAAACATCTTTTATTTTCTTTGTAGAATTCATCTTTTATTCACATTTTAAATGAATGTCTATTATGGATAAAGAATTTCCATGATGCCTTGAAGGATTTTTATTAGATGAGTTCTGATAAATATGATAAAATATAATTGTAACATTTTATTTAAGTTTTTGATAATCACTTTTTATTGTATTTTATAGAAATTATTGTCCATAGTAGAACGAATAAATTCACAAAACTTGGACGCCGAGTGTACGTAGGACATGTGGATAGAATATATCGTAAATAATCTCATTCAGTGAAATTAAAGAAATTTCGGCGGTAAGATCTTATTTCTTATAAAGAAAGAATAACATCTGAAACCCTACACATATGGGTAAATTTGAATAATTTAAACCGACGAGATGAAGTACTGTTAGCTGCAGCATTGCAACTAATGACTAAAAAATGAATTCAGACATTATTTATTACTCCAACAATTAAACACATTCCAATTATTTATTTACTTATTTATTCCGTTTAGAATTGTTCAGTCTAGTTACACAAATCAACATCTCACCAGTTGCACATACACATCCATCCTGTAATCCAGGATTATCATCACATCCATTTACCGTTGCTTAGATTTACATGATTTGCCACGTCAATTGTCAGGTTGTCTATCCCTTCCCATAAACACAGCTCACAGCTATATTTGTACACAAGTAATTGCAGCATGTAGCTACACGTAAAATAAACAACTCTCTTCATCCACAACATTTCAACATTATAATTACTCATATAGTATTTTCATACTCTGCATAAGGTTGGATAATCGTAATGAAATTTGACCTCTTATTTAGATAAAAATTAGATAATTTTGATTTCGTTAGTTTCCTTGAATAAGCTCGAATGAACATACAGAGGAAAAAGTTGTATAGCGGTAAATAATCCCCAAAATAAATAGTTACATAGGCCCTCGACATTGATGCTGACTATGTTTGTTTTAGCGGACACTACTAGTTGAAGGCGCTCAGTCACTCATCATCACCAGATCACGTCACGCCGTACCGTGGGAAGCAACTCTCTCTCTTGTTTGCCAGCCTAGACGTTGCTTTTCCATTGCCGCTCTATTTACGATCAAATATAATTTCTCTTCCATCCTTCATTGCCTTCTGATCTATTCTCATTCGTAAGAGTGGGTTCAATCGTTAGAAGTTGCCCTGGTAATACCGCAAGCGTAACTTGGTCATATATCAGGCGCACTTCAGTTGGAATATTTTTAAATTTCATTTGCTGAGACTATTTGCGAATATATTTTATTTATCTGCTTTTTTATTGTAGATCAAAACACTTGGCTGTAAACAAAGTCTCGAAGTTGTAATCACTTATAGTCTGCTTGTCTATAAACATTATTTACTTAGATAACTATAATGAATTGTTTAGTTCAGATGGTGATATTTAACTGGTTTTAAATGGATGCTGATACACAGAACAAAATTCAAGTCTAATAATCAAGTCTAGACTAAAGTGATTTCGACTACCTTGAACGTTACTAATCTCCATATTTTAAATGATTTTTAAATATATTTACTAAGACAACCTAGTTCACACTGGCCCAACCTACTCGAATCTTCATTCAACGCCATCTATGTTATCAATTGGTTAAGAAAAACAGTTGTCCAGTGCTCTCTGGTTTCCAATGGTACCCTGCCAACATAAATCTGTGATATATTCAATCAAATAAATAACCACACTCCACAAAAATAACCATCCCAATTGAACTATAATAATGAGCTCATTAGTGACTAACTCCAGGATGTTCCTAAAGCTCTAGTGAGAACTCGTGACTGGTGGGGTTCAGACTTGTCGAGAGTGAGACAGTTATTACCAATGACAATGGATGACCATCGAGCTGTATATCAAAAACTAATGGAAGTGGGAATTATACCATTCGATGCTGACCCAGTGATGCAGATGGTTAGGCGTTCGCCGTCAACCTGAAACCCTTGGTGCGGAATCTGAGGTGCGTACTTCTGAGGAGTTCCACAGTGGAACGAAACTGATGTCCAGTGCTCCCTGGTTTTCAATGGTACCCTTTCAACATCAATCTGTGATATATTCAATCAAATAAACAACGATTTTATTTGTAAATAGATGTATTACTTTATTAAAGAATAACAGTTATTTCTGAACAATTCTTTTTAATTTTTCATTTGTTTTTGAAATTTACACCATCAGTTTAGGTTTTATAAGTAATTGTTATATGAACAATCCAAGACAATTCAAACAATCTACCACTTATACAGTTCTCAACAGTGGTAAATATTTCCTAATGTAAACGTTTAGATTGTTTTCAGCATTTGAAACAAACTGCCAATAATGATGCTTATAAAAAGTGATTTCATGAATATGTAGACGATACTAATGTCATGATTTTATCATTTCTAGCATGTTTTCATAATTTAATGAAAATAATTTAAATATTGAGTTCACAATGGAATGATGAAATGTAAATCAGTCATATTGTTGTGTTTTTATTTTACTTTAAGTAACTGTTTTCGTTTCTGGACACTTCATACAAAACAATAGGAAAGTTTATATTAACTTGTTTATATAAAGTATTCATAATATTCGAAAAATTCTATATTCAGTGATTGAGTACCTTTAAAATTCAGAAAGTACTAGGATAAGGCTAATAATTCTTATACTAAAACAAAACAATCATGTGGAGCTCTTTGTTTTCTATTAGCAACTAACGGGAATAATTTTACAAAATAACCACCTAATTTTAACTATAATGTATACCTATCAAAGATCACAACATTTCAATACAAGTAAAAGATGCATTATTTCAATAAGAAAATTAGTTATAATCATTAGTTTTCTCACATTTTTAACGTTAACTTGGACGGAGTAGTCTTATGTTTTTTCCCAAGAAATTATACTTGATAAGTGAACTAGTAGACTGAGTTAACAACAAAATTATTTTTGAATTAAACTTAACAATGTTAACAATATTTATTTTCTAGTTTTTATTTATTCAAATAACATTAAAATGTATCAGTTTCTGTCAGTTACTATGCCACATTTCTAATGTAACCAATTGATAATGTGTTGTTTAATCTTCAGTGTTTAAGTAGGCAATAAAAGAATATTTTTAGTTAATCATGTTAGATAGTGTATATTTCAAATAATTATTATATTTATCATAAAAGATAAAGATTCAGAGAAATCATAAGAAATTTAGGCTATGATAATGAAAGTGATAATAAACTCAACATGGTTGGTGGTTTATAAGGGAGGGAGAATGGAGATTGTATCAATTATATGTGTTATATGTATGTGAATTTATTGTAGACCAATGGAATAAATTCTTCATTGGTAAAAGAAATGAACGTGTTAATAACAAAGTGAATAATCACAGTTTACATGCTTTATTAACAAGTGAAGAAAATCTAATTCTATGCTTAAATGATATAAACCAAACCTTGAATAATTGATCATTTCAATGTATCCATTTATTTCCTTTTAAAACAAGTAAATTATAAATTCTCAATGGATTTCGTATATGTTCTTTTTATCGTGTAAAATATCATTATTTATATACAGAAAAGATTATATGTCTGTGTGTATACACAATATGGAAAGAAATAGAAAGGATATAATTAGACTATTTTATCCCATGTGGATTAGACTAGATTAATTACTTATTTCATACTGATGTTTATCTAGATACAATTTCTTAGTGTTATTCATTAACTCAATGAATAACAGTTTATTTGAATACATATACTGATCAATAATGTGATTATTAAAACAGAAGAAATTGTAATATAATTTCAATTGAAAGTATTCAGTTTACATTTTACAGAAGTTAAAATAAATAACGGGATTAATATTTCGGTCAATAGAAAGTACACATATGAAAGTTTCGTCAGTTATTTTATTTTGTCGTAGTGATACAAACAATGCCAAAATGAGAGATAAATAAATTACTATAGTAGGTTATGAAGATTATTGCGATCCAAATATATTTTACTTAATGGAATGAACTTTTCTACAGAAATATTCTAAAGGTCTAAAGGAAATTGATCACATATATTAAAACATGGTTAGAAATATCATAGAGGAGAAATTAGTCTTAAACTATGACGAAACGAGCGTACAGTGAATCCTGGTTTGCAAACATCCTTTATTTGATATTAATCCGTGATATTATATTTAATTCCTTTGGAGAATAAGTATTGTTTTGATTGGAGAAAATATACATTTATTTCGCTAATGGTAATATGTTTGACCCTAGTTCATACAAAAATCTACTTTTATGAGTTGCCATATCTCGGCTGTTTCATATTATTCTAACCGTTGATCGGCTATTCGTAAATTAAGTTAAGCAATTACAAACCTCCGTTGTTCATCGAACCAGGAAGTAAATCATGACTAAATAGCGAGTATTAAATTAGTAAAGAGAATTTGTTATCACTGAGTGGTTTATTAGGCTATATAATACTATGTACACTCTAACTTGACCAGTTAATGGAGTCACAACTGACGATAGCTTATTTGTTCCAAATGTCCAGATCGAAGATACCAACACGTTTTTACAGTTCAGTCTTAGATTTACCATTATCAACAAGAATATATAGTCTAAAATAGTGCAAATAAATAAGGTCACAATAAGTAAGATTGCACCTGATTACAACTTGTTTTGTGATACGAAGTCACTTCCAGAAACTATGCCGACCAACAACATAGTCTGATCCAACAAAATAGGATTCAGTAGTGTCATTAGTGTCAGCTTCCTAGGCAGCAGGTAACTGGGAAGCAGTTAAAAAAATTTATTCAAGTTAGTATGATTTCGAAAACTAACAGCTTAAGTGTTTTGTTTTACAGAAATATATCATTAAAATCTTTAGAACTTACTACATTCTCTTAAATAGTGCGAGGAGAAGCCTCAGGACAAGTCAATTTCAGATAACAGGACACATTTGGTTAATGACAGTACTATGTTTTTTGACCAAATTTAGACCATTAGTTGAGATCTATCTATCTTTCTTTATATTTACCATTCAACGTCTTTTTACATTCAGCAAACTTCAGAAATGGCTTCCTTAAACTGTTTGTATTTAAGTAAATTCGGATGAGAAACTGACAAACAACAGTAGTTAACTACACTACTTACTTAATGACACTTGTTCGTTTTGAAGACTCGAATATGCTATAGGCAAATAAATGAAGTTGAATGATTGATATTACTAAACGATAGCTCATATCTTACTAAAAACTAATACTTTTAATAATAAAATGCATGTAAATCTGTGGTTAGTTTGGTATATTTTCAAAAGCACCAAATATATTTACTAAACAACAACTGTTATTATTACCTAATTACAAAATGTGTTTGTCCACCTTTTAAACCATTTTGCTTCTGCAAAAATTCATTATTAAACTAGACATTTTGTGAATGTGTAATTTGTTTCTAACGTCATTAATATGCACTTATGTTAGTAGAAGTAATTAGATGAGTGTTCATTGTTGTTACTTAATCTTCTAAACTGTTTTGCTAGTAAGTAATTTGTGGTAGGTATATGATAAACAAAATCAAAATTATGTTAGATATTGGTTGCATCTGTTGTTGTCCTCAATCTGAGACCAATATCATTAGTTAAGAGAATAATTACTTCTTTAATGAGTTCATTTTAAAGGTTAACAAGGTGATTAAGCAGAAGTTATAAATGTAGAATGATTTCAAATAAAATGCATCATTGTTTATTTTGAATTTTATATACATCTGTGTAGTAACTACTAGTTCTTATTACTACATCACTTCATAAATACCTTATGAATTGAACATATGTATACAACTAGTCTACAAGGTTTGATTTATTATATGTTAGAAATCTTATACAATATATTAGTAGAAATAATGATAAACAGATTGCAAATTATCTTTTAAATAAATAAGAGAGTTTAATTGTTTATCTCACAAGGCACATCAGTTCCTTAAATATGGTATGTATGCCGTTAATACTAGTATTATTGAGCTTGAAATCTATGACCAAGGTTTACTACTGACGGTATCCAATTATCTAACACTACTCATTTATGATTTACAATAGTTCGCATTCAATTATACTTTGTATCTACGAGATACACACAAGTTACAATGTGTCGATTTACCTTTAAAAATTTTTTCTAGCTAAAACTATTCTGCAACTCGTGACAATTTATTGAGAGAATTGAATCAGCTTATAAACTATACTTAACTTAATGAAGAAGATTAAAATATTTTGTAAATTCAACAATCAGTGGATTACTTTTGCTGATTACATTGTGGTTCTGCATCTATTTTTCTTTAAATAACATCTCATTTGCATAGCATAGAAGATAATAGTTCTTTCATTTGCCTAGTACTCAATTATATAATCACTATTACAATTCTATGCGCATATTGATTCACTTATTCCAATATATCGTTTTGTTAAACAATTACATGTTTACATATTGGTACATCGATGATATTTGGCAATATATGAAGAATAATGCTTCACTTCTTGATTCATTAAGTTTGATTGTAAGATGTTTCATATGATGGGAAATAATTATCTTAACGTTATATTAACTACTTACAAATTTATTCAAATAAATTCATGAAATCACTTATTATTATTATCATTTAATCTAATTTCATATTTCAATTTATTTCATAGAATATTTTTGAAAAATGAGTAATGATTTAACCTGAAATAATGTTTTCTAACAAAAATTTTAATCAAAGGCATTGAAAGCAGAAAGAAATGAACACCACCGTGTATACAGAATCATATTACTGTATACCGAATGTATACATAGTAGCTGTTGTTAAGTGTTAGAAAATAATAACAAAGACAACAACAACTATAACGGGATTTCCGTTTAACACTATTCATGCAGAAGAAAACAATAAATTTGACCTGAAGGCAAATATATAGTAAATTGAGGAAGTCTATAAACATGTTATATTTGCAAAAAAGGTATGCTTGAAACCTTATTATTAGATCATCAGTGACGGTTTATTAGGAAGTAATATCGAGTAGATAGGTATTTGAATGAAAAAAATGAAAATATATATTTGAAGATAATATTTAATGAAGAAGTAAAATAACATACCGTAGTTTGGAAAGACAAAATTTTAATGAAGTGACTAAAAAAGCCATTTGAAACAGATTTCATAGTCAAGCATAATAATCTATAAACTTGTGTTTCTCGTACGGTTATCCATTCATACTCTTCATACATTTAAATCTCAACCATGGTTAAGTGAATCTGGGACTTTTTCAAACTCAGTAATGTCTTCTGTAGCACAATTTTTTCAGATAACGACACTATCCTGCTGTCCTTTATCAAGCTTTATGCATACATAGAATGAATCTGACTATTATAGGTTCTCAACCAAAATATGAACAGTACAAATTCCATTTTTCTACTTCAAATTATCAGCATACTCCTTCTATTTGTTATCACATATGGTTAATTTAATTCTTGAAATTTCATAGCGAAATAAATAAGTAATTAGTAAAACGAGTTCTATTTATATTTGTCTATATGACAGCAATCGAATACAAGATCTGGTAAGTGAATACAGTTGTCACGTAACTTATATCTTAGAGAAATTGTAGAAACTGTTCTTGAATAGCTTCAACATAAAAGATTATCCTATAAGATATTTTTAGTTTATAAAAGTTAAAATTAAAAAACCGAAACAGCAGTTTAGCTTTGCTCTTAAAGGGTAGAGATAATCGAAGCAATGAAAAATTGTATTATTAGAATTTTCAGCTGAAGTATATCAACTAGTGGCTAATTGAAGATGTTGTGTAAAAGGCAATGTTGTGTAAATAAAATCATATTATCCAATTTTAGGTGCTTGCTTATTGCTTCCAAATGATTCTAACAGAATTGACTAGTGAAAATAAGTTTAACGAAACTCTGCAGACACTTTTACAATACTCAACAGATGCTTGGTAAATAGACTGAATCCTAATATCTGATTTAGAATTAAGAGACTAAGCGATAAATGCTTCACGTTACCGATTTTTTAACGTTACCATCAAGAAATCTGTTATCACTGTTACAGGAAAGTTTTTTTAAGAACACTTACTTCACCAAATCGAAATCTTTTAATACGTCTTAAATAAATTAATACGGCAAAATCAACCACATAAGGCCTCAGTGATAGTAACTGTAACTAACTAAGCACGTTGGTGCCATATTTATTCTATAATACGTCTGCTTCTTCAAATTATGTGAATTTTAACAATAAATTTCAATTCTTCTATATACCACATGTTCAATTCTTACCAGTGTATTATGATTGATGATTAGCTACAAATACGAGATAGAACATGAGGTTCTGGTTTTCACTACGGAGAAAAATAGCAGATATTATGATACAAACCTTTTTATTCATTTTAAACAGTAAAACAATCACAAATGAAATTCTACATTGTTACATTTCAATGATTTTAATATGATTAACAATGAAACAATTAAACCAAACTACTACAAAAAGTAATAAAGTCACCATTTTATCAAATTGTTACTACATTTTATTAAAGAAACTCTATGACGCCTTCAATATATTTTCTAAATGAACATTTTCATGACCAGAAAATAAGAACTGAATATTCGGTTTTAGTGTTCGTAATGAGTGTACGAATTAATCATTTTTCACGGTCTCCTTGTCATAACTCAGTAATATTATGACTTTGAACGTTTGTTATTCTGGCGTTATATTTTTTCGAAAATTTAATGATTATTACATAAGTTACATAACGTAATAATTGCTTCATTTCTATAGGAGTGTTAATATGTTCTTAAATGAGTTCACAGGTTTTCAAAGACTGAATACCACTAACTGATACGTGGTTCTTCTGCCAGTGTCTATCAGTATTGAAAAGTGTATTCATATTGTTCACATACATACAGTACGATCCAGTTTACTGAAATCACATTCATGTTGTTAATACAAAATTGTTCAGATGAAATAAGTCTAATGTAGTATTACCACAATAAGTCGTTAAATGTCTATGAAATCATTTTGACTGAACAGTAATATGTAAGTATAATTAGTAAAAAAAGTAAACTGGAGGAATATTGTTGATTGTCACATACTTTGTTTTAGAAACCCAACTGAACCATGTGAATTTAAACAGTCTTAAAAATAAATAGTACTTCTTGCTTTAACTAATATTAGGATATGAATGTGACTATGGACAAATGTAAATTCTTAATGGATTTTGATATTTTATATCTTACATAAGAAAGTATCTTTTTGAACGATGAGACATGTTTCAATACTTGATTAAGTTTGTAACTTAATAACTTCATTAGTCTAATTAGCAATATGATTACTTATTAAAATAGTTTAATATACACAAACTATGATACAACTGTTTTTGTTTATATGTGAACATTAATAGAGATCGACATGAAAGTTAGTAGTTAAGTGTATATTTAAATCAAATGAGAATAAAGTTACGTGAATTACCATTTGATGCAATAAACTGTACTAAAAATTTTAATAAGAAACACGCACAAAGTCATAAAAACATGGATTTTGTTCACCAAAGAAATCACTTTATAGAGGTGTCGATTCCTTAACTACACAAATGCATATGTATATATATATATGTGACAAGAGAGCATAGTAACAACTTTCCAAACATGGTAACAAAAGAATGGAAGTATATGACAACAGAGAATAGCAGCAGCTATGCTCTAAAAAAAACAAAGTAACAAAAATTGTAAGTAGTGATTAAAATGATAACTACGAACGACTAGACAAAAATCATAAATAATACATAATGTCATGCTGATTTACACTGCCTTCGTGAAGAAAGAAATCTTTGTAATCAGGTTAAATAACACAACTTTAAGGAAATTTCATAATAGCTGAGGAGATCAAGAAAAGTGGATCAAAATTAGAGATGGTATTGTTTAATAAGACAAATTAGAAAATGGAAAGTTTGTAAGATGTGAGGGGGAGGGAAGAAATGCGAAACAATTTCGTTTCATTTTGCACAAGACAGTGAGATAGAAGAAAGAGATAATATGCGAGAATTTCACTAGGCAAACGCGGCAGATTCAAAATATAATAAACTCATGATCTAAAGGGTAATATTTCAGAAGTTCAGCCTAGAACAATCGTAGAACTAAAGGTTAAATCAGTTATTTTGTGCACACGATTTTCGTTTTTATATATGAAAAACAGTGGCTTTAGAAGTGCATGGAAGGCAGAAAATTACTAACTGTTAACCATGTAGAAAGATGTGAACGAGATTTTTGAACTGACTAAGTATGCAGTAGTTACTAGATACTCTGTAGTATTCTAATGCTACTGCTGTTACCTTTCCGTAATCACGCTGGATGATTTTACCGAACTTTCCTCAACAACATGTGTATTGAACCAAATATATATATTACTCCACAGGAACAAGTGAATCAACAAACACACCTGAAAGTGGTTAAATGTTATAGTGTGTCCTTATAAATATTTACAAATAAAAGTCCACTTGAAAACGCCTTTAATAGTGGCTGCTAAAAATGTTTTTCATTAACAGCTGCAGTTCTTTTAGTCGAAATATTAGTAGACAGATCGACTTTGAATCCGACTTTAATGCAGAGTGTCTTTTGATGAGAAGAGATCGCGTTTAAGGTTTTGATTTCATGTTTTGTCTTGAAATTAATGTGGGAGAGCGTTTTCAGTAAGTTTTCTTGAAAAAATTTAGTTCCTTACCGGTAACTTAGGGTGAGCAGATTTTTCGTAATTTTAAAGGAAGGGGTATAACAAAGTTTCTCTTTCTGCTGATGGTAAGGCAGATATAGAAACTTATTAGTTGTTTGTTCCAAGTAGGTATTCTATGAATCACTGTTTGTGTCGTTTCATCGCATTTACTTATCGATTCGACATTCAGAAAGTAAATATTGTCTATGTTCCCTCTCTTAACAGAATTTAATAATTGGACGGTAGCTGATGAACATCTGTAGACGACTGCTCAAAGTAATCATATTATTTTTGATTTGCCTTCATTGTAACGTATTTTTCAAGATATCACTATCGTGCTTATTATCGAATTTTAGTTACTGGATGTACATAGTAAACAGATGCATTTTGTTGAAATTCGCGTAATTCATAGGCGATATACTTCATAAATATTAAAAAGATCAGAAAAGACTTCCGAATATCAAAATAATATAGCCTTAATTTATTGTCTTCTCAAAAGGCTTGTTTTCAGTAACGTAATTTACACTCATACTGATTATTTATGTTTATGTTCGTCACAAACTGGTGTGTACTGATGTAAACCACAGAGCGCTGGATAACTGTTTTGTTCTATTATGGGACTTTTGGTGGTACGCATCCTTAATTCTGCCCTAACCCCTCAAAATCACTTTAATCCATCTATTTCGTTTTGTTTTTTGTCATTAATGTAAATCATAGATATAATGTGATTTAATCCATAGCATTTTCTTGTGAAAATAATAAGCCATTTTTAAAAGTCAGTTTCATTCATTTCAATTTTATTACAGGCTTAACTACTACTGAAAACAGACAGACTCACATCTACATTAAAACAGGCGTAATACACAAGAGTTTCCATGCAGATACATGAAATTCACTAGATTAATATCATTTGAAATGTTTTGTTTATTAAAGGTAATTTCACTTGTGTGTGTGTGTGCTTATGTGTACACGTAGTGTATTAATCAACTTTGTTTTATTTCATATTTATTTGTTTAGTAACAAAGACTAACCTTAATTTATTCGGAACAAATATACTGTCCGATGCATAAAGTCACAGAGTAGTTCATTTGTCTTCATTTTTCTCAAATTTGAATAGAATAATCTAGTTAGTGAAGTTTTTTCATTAGAATGTATACTAATCGTATAAATAGTCTAGTGTTTCGTGCTGGAACCTATTGATGAGTTTATTTCGAGATTCCGTTAGACATTTTTTTATTGGGAAGCATATTATCTTATTAACAAACTAAACCAATCGTTCTATGTATAACCAGGAGGGGAGATAAGCCATATCAAGATTAGGGAAGATTTCATTGATACCACTTGATATTCAATGTACAACACGAAATATCTAGATGTATTAAAAGAGTAAAATTATTCCAGAGATATGAAAAAAAGTCACTTTTTAGGCGACATGGGATTCATAGTTCAATATCATTTGTCGTCGTTTAAACTAGTCATGTCAATTCAAACTAGTTTAAACGATCTTCAATCTGATGTCGGCATACAATATAAAGTGATTTCTTCACTAATAATCCATATCTTTAATAATAATAATAATAATATGTTACGAATCCGTAAAAAACCACTTTTATGTGGATGATAATTGTAATTTACGATAAAACTATTGTAGAAAGTTAAGTGAATGATAGTAATAATTACTTGTTATTGGTTAATATCTACTCGAACATAACGTTTCAGTGCTCCAGTGTATGTATATTAGAAGACAGGACATAGAATGATGAGTAGATTTGGCTGGTTATATAACAAAATAATACACATGTAAACAATATGTTTTACATCAGTTCATCGTGAACAAGGTTTAGTTAAATCAATAATGTTTATTGTACTGTAAGCTTGAAAGTCATTCTGGTCAACAAAAAAATGAACACTTAAAAGTTATTTAGTATGTTTTAAGTACTCGCTCTTGACACATGGTCCCTTTCACAATAATAATTTAATTGTGTCAAGAAGGTTTTTCAGTGAAAATCGGTGCTAGTGTTATACAATTAAGGATAATCACCATAAAGCAGTAGATTTTGTAGTTTTTATTGGGTGTACTCATCAGTAAGTCATTTTCATATTGCGTTGGATGAGTGGGCTTGCAAAATATTTCAAATCCACTAAGATTAGTACCTAAGCAGTGTATGTTAACCATAAAATTTTTAGTGTTTATTTGAAATGATTACATATAAAAAAATTATTTCTACCTATAGACTTCAAAAATTGGTGACACCAGTTGAATACACATATACTAACATCAATTTGAATTCCAGATCAAACTTTGTATTCTTAAAGATTACGGATATAATTTATTGTCAATATCTGTGTCTGCTTGAAATGCCAACTATCTAGTTATATACAGTTATGTACAAATATTGTTACAGTGTTGACTTGACAATTTAAAATAAATTCTGTATTGGTTTAAATTGTTGACAATAAATGATATGTATTCAGTAAATTGTATTCACCACAGATTGATGTTACCAGAGTACTATTGAAAACCAAGGAGCACTCGACAGCTGTTTCGTTCTAGTATAAGGCTTCTCAGCAGTGCACACCCTAGATTCCGCCAGAGGTGATTTATCCCGGCGAACACTTAGCATTCTGCACCACTAGGCCAGCGCCTAATGGTAGAATTTTTACTTCCATCAATTTGTGCTGTATAGAGAGACGATCACCTAGTGGTGCAGAGTATTAGATGTTCGCCAACCTGAAGCCCCTGGTGCGGAATCTAAGATAAGCACTTCTGAGGAGTCATATACTAAGACTAAACAGCTCTCTAGTTGTCCTTGGTCTTCTGTAATACCTTGCTAACAGCAATATATGATGTATTCAATCAACTAAAAATACCAATCTCTACGAACCGTCTCGATTCAAATAACATATTTGTAAAATATCAATAATCGTCAAATGCATTTTAGAAATATTAAAGCCATTTAAAATGGCATATTTAACTATTATCTTCTTTAATTTAATTTAGCTAACTAACAAAAGAAGACCATAGAAATCCTCCATAATGGACAATCAACTTACGGTAAAATTATCTGACACCATAGTTACACACACACATACTCTTCCATATCTAATTACGATTAGCAAACAAAAAAATATTGTTTTTAATTGTATGTTTAACAGACTACATCTTAATAAACAGTAGTATTTTATGTAAACATCAAAAATATAACACTAGTCAAAACAATACGTAAATCAGTGATAACAATGAAGTGGATTATGCAAAACAATCATGTTAAGTGCAAAGTATAGCTGGGTGCAAAATGTTTCGATAGGGATAATAAGAATAGTAACCCGCATAAATAAATATTTCAACATTGAAAGTAGGTCAAAACGAAAGAGGATTAAACAAATAAAATGAAAATCACCAAAATGACGTAATAAAGCGTATATGAATAATCGTTATTAAGCAAAACTTTAAGAAAATCCTGTATAGATGAGATAAGTATTAAAAAATGGATTTGATTATTTGGGGCAAATCGTGTATCAAGTCTTCGTCTTAACTAGGAATGAGACAGGAGTATTATGAATCTCATTAGTAAACAGAGACTAGGGTTGGTTTCGCCAAAATCAAACAGTTTTCCCTGCATATGAAAGATGACAACGAAAAGCATTAGGTAAATTGAAGCTATTTGATAAATAATTCTGAAGGCTTTATATATACTTGACACATGATTAGTGCCATTAAATTTGAATAGTATACAGCTGCGTGTTGATTTAATCTAACCATTCAGATATCATGAAGGAAGGTGCTTTACTTTACAGTGATTAAAATTGTTTTTATGTACTCGATTTCCCTTATATCTATCACATTTACCATATTCGTAAACAGATTCTATCGTTTATTAAAGTAGAGCTTGATGACGATCTGACTGAAAACAATAATGACCACTTATATATAATGTTATAATTTTCAAAATAGAAATTCTCTGTTATTACAAATACCGGCATTCTTCTTTGCTACTCAGGTCTGTTAAATCAAATATACACACATTTGTCGCATCTATGATATGATTAATATTAACATGATCTGATCAATCGTTATTGTTGTCATTGAAATTAATGCATGATATATTCTACTGTAATATTCAAAGTTATGCGACAGAAACTAAAGCCATGAAATGTCGCAAATTAAAGTTTCTACAAATTAAGATATGTAAACATATCTTTTGTATTCACATACTTAGCTAATTCAGACATCTATATTCTTAGTCCATAATATACTTTATAACAGGAGAGAGAGCTGATTAGTTCCGGCGTGAAACTTCATAACACATCCACATGAATACCAGGGAATCAAGTTTATGAACTTTATGTTTCACAACTTAGTTGATTAGGTATCTGAAGGTGTTTCATACTTTTCAATGAATGTTTAATTTAAGCTAATTAATGATATTAAATTAAGATTACATTTTTCATACCTTTCATTAGTGTTACAATAGTGGTGACAAACAATACAATGAACTCTGAATATCTTTAACATTATTTTTCCCAAACCACTTGTCATTATTATCTAAGTGGTTTTTTTATTTATTCAACTTCCTGTCAAAAAGATAATTAGAAATCAACATAACAGTACCATTTGTATATTTCTAGAAATTATTAAACATTAAGAAGATTACTGCAATGAGTATGTATAGTGTTATCATACTTATAATTGAAATTAAAGCTAATCACCTGCGATGGAATGATTTCTACTGATATTGATATGCGCTACATATATATATATATATATATGTAAATGTATTTTGTTCTTATTTGAAGTCATTCAAGCATATAAATTTGTATTACACTAATGTGTAAATTAATTCTTTTTACAGAATGAGTAATTATCCATAGATGAATATGATGTTACTAAACGAAATTGGTTACAATTGGTGTAAACTTTTGTCCATAACAAAAAAGGAGTGCTGCTATTTTTTTTTTTATATTTCATAATAATGAAAGTGAATACCAACAACTAAATACATGGAAATTTTAATATTGTACAGATTAATCATTTAGGCTGATAACGACATCATTATTTCTATGTTCATTATTCACTTTAAACAAGATATTCCAGTAGTAATTAAGAAAATTAATAAAAAAGAAATATAAAAAGAAGAAAGCATATTTTATCTTAATCACGTTTTATTTATTATCTATGTGGGAATAATTAGTTCACTCTAAATGTTATTAGATAGTAGTAGCATTAGTAGTAGTAATAGTAGTAGTAGTAATCATTGTAGTATTGTGAGTATTTCTACGGTAATCTGTATATTTATGAAAGAAGAATTTCACTAGCATATGTATACAAAGATGTATGATATGCACTATTGTATGATTTCAAATGGTTATAAGAATTAAAGATTCACTTATATTTTCTCCTTGTAATTACTTCAAATATTCCACCTTATTTTCTTTTCTTTAAACTTATTTTTCCTTGTTGATTGAGGTGAAATAAAAATTTTATGATTTACAAAAGAAATAATTATTGTACATTTATTTGTAATTATAAAATTGAACATAACAATAATAGTAATAATAATAATAATAATAAAATGTTCATATCCTGTTGATAAGTGAATAATCATAAAATTTGATTAGACGGTAATTAGTTCAATTCATCTATACACTTTAATTGAATATATTCGAAATCAAGTAAACATAATAAGAAACAACTATTTTATTTATCTTCTGTCCATTGTTGTTATATGCATAGTAACTAAAGGTAACTTCATGTGATGATATTAAAAGTAAGACTTAAAAAAATGAAATAAAAAAGGAATTACATGTTTTAAAATATTGTATATTGTTTCGAGAACAGTTTTTTACGGTCTCGAACATGATAATTACTAAAGAATTTATTAATTATAAGTAGTATATACTGCTTGTAACTGAATAATTTAAAGAAACATGTAAATATTTTAACAAGTCAAATCGTATCATAAAATGTACGTTAGTACTTAGCAATATACAATAGAATTTCAATAAACCTGTTAGCTGGTAAAGAAATTCTGAATATAATTTCTATCAGGTAGAAGTTATTAACAGGTGTCATATGTTCCAAAGTAATTTATTTTACCAATTAAAACAATGCAGTCGAAAAACGATATCACCATCAAGATACTAACTCAGAGGATGGTGGAAATACTCCGGAAACCTGTTTGTAAGGTCGAACTAAACGTGGTATTTTATGATCAAATCTTGATTTTCACAACAACGAAAGACGGACTGTATAGATTCCTTTTTTCATATATATTTATCAGTTTAACTGCGTAGCCAATTATATAGGGCTCACATACGGAAGGCTCAATCGTCGCATCATAGAATGTCATTCGTATTAGCTAAGGGTAGACTAAGTTAAACAGATTAAGCTTTAAATGTAGGCCAATTGATTGCAATAACATATAATACCAACTTGAATAAACCTTTTATAGTTATTTGTCAGATTCCATCAGCCAATCAACGTGACATACAACTTTGTCTTTTGCATGTGATTAAAGTTATTACTTTTTATGTCGACATACCTAATCTGTGTATCCAGAAAATACTTACATACCCCTTTGCTATACCGTGGCCATCAGCATATAGCATAGCAAAGTAGGGTTAAAATGCAAACGTGTTTCCGTTTTCACATATTTACCTAATGTTTCCCTTAATATTTCGTTGTTGTGTGCTTGTATTATCCTAATGACGAACAATTTCTTCGTAACTATTCGTAACAAATTATTCTAACTGCCATTACCTGTTTACATATTAATTACTAAGCTCTTATCTCATTTGATAACAATTTGAAGACATTTTGGCGTAGTCGAAACCGGCCTGTATCTTTTATATATGTAATTCATTTCCTTTATCCATACAAATCTACTATTAGTATTTAATCCCATATCGAAATATGTTGTCTGTTCTCTTGCTTCATATTATGTAACCAGTTAATTTCAAATCAAAATATCCTTCTTTATTCATCTATGATCTTTGATTAATAGTTACTTTTACCACTTCATATTTTCTTAAGCATTTTTATCTACCTTTATGAACATACCTGTAATACATTATAATCTGACACACCACAATTACTTGATTGACATTGATATTATTATCATTATAAATAATATTTAGATATATATGAGTAAATAGCTTTGGTGAAAAACAAGGTGAAAACAAATTTTTTCGGTCGTTTACTGTTTTCATTTATTGCAAAGACCAGTGTCTTTATAAAGAAAAACTATTCTGCTGGATTTAAATTGATATTTTGCATTAATTGTGTTATATATATATGTATATATGCATATATTTTATTGAATATATCACAGATTGATGTTGGCAGGGTACCATTGAAAACCAGGGAGCACTGGACAGCTGTTTCGTTCTAGTGTGGAACTCCTCAGCAGTGCGCACCCCAGATTCCGCACCAGGGGTACCCTGCCAACATCAATCTGTGATATATTCAACCAAATAAAATAACTAATCTCCACAAAAATAATCATCCCAATTGAAATATACATATATATTTAATGTATATATGTGTTATATTACATATTATATTAATTCTTCACTCCCCTTAAGCCAAAAATATATTACCAACTAAAGTTCTGAGTAACAGATCAACTTTTTTAAAGAGTTTAGTATCGTGCTGTAGATTAGAAATTTATGCAGTAAATACATTCACACATAACTTGCTTATTTGTAGTGTCATCTACACATAAGTCATATATGAAAACAGAAACCCTATATGTACATTTCTTAGTCTGATTTAGCTATCTTCTTCCACGAGTAAAATACAGTTATTTTTAGTAAAGTAACTATAAAATTGGTTTCAATAAAGTAATGTAATTGCATATAGTTGTATCCTAAACATACGGAAACTTTGAGACACAATTACTTATTTCAAACTGGTCTATATAGTACGAAGTCCCTGTCTACCTATTAAATGATAACTTATCATTTGTTACGCAATATATAAACTTAATCTTCATCATACACTTTTATTTTTAAACAATTTAAAACCATTCTACGAAACTTGGGTTCTTAATACTCTTATCTTGGTTTAATAACAAAGTAAAAGTGATCTTTATTAGTAGGATTTGTCCCATTTACACTATAAAGCTATACTGTATAGATGTTACATAAGCATCATCGATTTCATTGATGTAATTTAAATTTTCTGTTAATATTGTTAAATCTTCATAACTTACTTACTAATATGTTTTCAGTGGAAACTGGTAGGCACAACTTGAAACTACAACCTGGTAAAATGAAATGAAGTCAGAATATGACTAAGGGTTGCACTTGACAAATGTGGTCATTTTTACAAATTGATATTTTAATGTGTTCACTGCTAAGAGATATACATTCACTTGATGACTGTAATATGTTATTTACCTGTAAAAGGTACATTTCAATAAAATGTTATTAAGGCATAGACAATAAGTGAGGACAATGTATAGAATAATTTTTGATAATCTGCGTCATGCTATAAAACTGTTATAAGCAAATGATAATTTAACTTGATAATTTGTTTATTGAACATTTACTAGTTTTACACAGTCAGTAAACAACATAATACTGATCAAAACAAATGAATTCGTCTGAGAATCATCAATATGTAAACATGAAGTGTTGTCATTTAAATTACACATAATATGATGTTATTAAGGATATATAAATTAGTAAATTTTGATCATCATATTGTATTATGTGAGAAATTGTCTGTAGTTACTAATGGAAATGGGTACATATAGTACGGAGATTAATATTATCAGTAATACAAAAAACTGATGTGAAACGTATTCCCATTCATTGTTGGCGTCAATATCTGTTTAGTCTTTTAGCGATATATACATATATAACAGACTAGTTTTGCATATTTAGTAAAATTTCACTTGTTTAAATGTACATTTGTTTTATATTTGTAATATTACTACTACTGTTATAATTTTCATTCTTTATCTTTCTTAAGCTGATTGATACGGATTATCGGGGTAGAATTGAAATGCTTTATTTACGTATTACGTCATGTATTCAAACTTGTACTACTTTGGATCCATTATTATTCTTCTAAATTATCAAATTGAACCTATCTGAATCATTTTGAATTATGTAAATTAATAATTGAGAAGATTGTTCATTGTAACTATCCATGGTATATGATCAAGTAGGTTATCAACTATCTTTGCCTGAGAAACTTGAACAAATAAATGAATTTGTAGTCTCTAAAGTTTTCCTTACATATGACACAAAATGTAAAGTGTTAATATCAAGAATCTATTCATTTGATCTTTTCTAAAGGATGTTCTGATGCCCATACTTTTGATCAATTTGAAAAGAATTCTCAAGAAAAGATTTTATATAATCACCAAATTTGTGTACATTTAATCAATAGTGTCAGTCAATCAGTTACAATGTAGAACTTGAAACATGCGTACATCAGTTCAAGTTGCCATACCCAAATAAACAAATAGAGACTAAATTGTCGGATTAAATTCAAGAGTAGGGGAGGTAGTAGCAGGGTAAGCATTAATGAAAAGGAATAGAGATTAGAGATAAGATTTAAGAAAATATGATTGGGCAAAAACAAAATTATGATAAGTTCAGAAACTTAGAATGTGGAGGAAGACAAGGAGTGGATACACCTGTGCCCTTGCCAACGATTTTGAGCCATATCACCCAAAGTCTCTAACCATTTGTGACGATCTTCATGCAGACCCCAACCAGGTAGTCTGCACCTATTAACATGACTCAGCCCAACTGTTAGTGACTTCATGGACTGATGCCATATTTTGGTTTGGCCGCCACTATCTTTCTTTTAGCCAAATCCCACACCAGACAGCATTGACCGTCCAGGTAGGCGGTGGTCAGGCATAAGTAACACATGTCCTAGCCACCTCAGCTGATGAAGATATAATACTTCATCAACAAACTCACAGTATTTGCGTAGTATTCTATTCCTAACCCACGTGTTGCTTACTCGGTGGTCCCAGCGAACATGAACAGTGCTTCGAAGATTTCTATCACCAAATACTAGGAGCTTACGAATATCCTCTATCCTTAATGGCTATGTTTCACATCCATAAAACAAAACGTATCGAATGTTATTCGAACGTAAACTGGTCATTAAAATATGGAGGCAACTAGTAATATCATATCCTATTTATCCATGAAAACAATAAAAGTAATTTGTTCTAACCTTTCAAGATAAAACACCTTGAACATTATAAAAAGAGAAGGAAGTCTCTTTAGTTGGCCTACAAATTAAACTTTTGTACTGAAATATTATACCATCTTCAGTTGAATATAGAAGCAAACAAACGTACTTAAAACGACAGGGGTTGTAATCAACATTTTAATAGTTTTCAAAGTGTGCTTTACCCAACACTTAGTAATTTTCTAGTCATTTAGTTGCCGAGTGTCCAATATTATTGTATTTTTAATGACAATTTGTTGCAAGCTTTAAAGGCATTACAAAGTGTCTACTGAGAACATGCGTTTGTAGTTTACTGTAATTTATATGACAAATAACGTTATACACCATAAATAATAGGGCTGAAAATGGAATATTTAACGAAAATTTGTCTAATGCTATCACTTATTTAATAGACAGAAAAGTAACCGCTAGTACTTATTGCAACGCAGTTGGCTTTGATATATATATATATATATATATATATATATATATATATAGGGGGAGAGAAAGAGATCATTCCCCAAGACTTATATTACATAAGTTGGTACTCGACGGTGACGTCTACTTGAAGCACTGAGGGAATTTAAGTTCCATACAGTATTCCAACTTGTGTAAGACATTTTTTTAGCGTTAAACAAACGAAGATTAAAGTACCACTGATAAAATTTGACGATACACTGGGTTTTGTAGTTAAGTTCCCATGGTTGGAGATGTGCATATCTCCATGGCGTAGGATGAAAAACATTATTTATTTTAGAAGATAACATTGTCTCTATTATTAAATATCAGTTCACACCTAAGGTTACTTATCAGTTACCTGAAATAACCCCTGGTAAATGGTGTTATGACGAAACATCTAGATAGCATAACCAATATGTAGATGTATGCGTTAATTATGATATGTTTCATTATATAGAGTGAATATTCCCTTATTTATCGTTTTATTATTCCTCATTATTCTTAAGTCACCATATTATTATCGTTACAAGCACTTTCTTCATTAAAGTGAACTACTTTTCATCAAGATAGTTAGTGAGAAAAATATGACTGTCCTGAAACATTACTCCTCGTGTTTTGTCTTGATATATATCATTTTATAACATAGACTAATGACGAGTAACATTTTTCAAGCAAATGAGGTCTCATCTTTAGGCAGTTTACGGTTAATTATAATAGTTTTATGCATTTATTTCTAACAAGTCAACTTTATAGGGCAGGATTAAATGAATGCAATAGACTAATATACTTTTAAATTTCGACGGCGGCCTGCTTAAAATCTTGGTCAACCACTTTTTACCAAATATCTTAAAAAGTTACTTTTTTGTTTTGTTTTAACTGGTCAAGGATGTTCCGAAATCGCATTGTTTACTCAGGCGCCTTTATAAAATGTTTACGGCCTATCATGAGTAATTCAGTTAAATCTAAATGAAGACATTATAGTGGCTAGCAATAGGCTTCAAAAAAAGATCAATACTCAACAGACGTTTACTCATCAAATTCTTAGTCTTAACAATAGATTTTTTATTGGTAAATGGGACTATTTACAATTTCCCCTTATTATTAACATATACCGTAACTGTGGTTTTATCACAGTTTAAGAATCTTGGCTACATAACCCATTCTTCGTCAGGATCGTTCTGTAATCAAGTAAAAGTGTAGTGGTGGTTTTGCTACATTCGTGACCACGAACTGATTTAAATGCACATAGTAAAAGAGTAACTTGTTGAGACATTGTATGGTGAAAATTCATAGTGTATTAAACATACTATTGAATGAAACTATTATTGCCGTTAAATGTACAAAGTTATATTTAATAAAATTGTTGCTGATTGTTTTTTAATTATACACTAACAGAAAATATTCATTTTGTTACCCTAAAATACATGAATACCAAGATGGAAATGTAGTTAAAACTTATACAACTAATGTTTAATGATAATATTAGTTTACTCAAAGTATATGAATTAATGCCTATGTTGAAGATATTTTTCAAATACATTTGGATGTTTCATATTGATACAACTTAAAGGAGAACGGTTTTGATTACAAAGGAATTATAATCTGTAAATTATCTTGTCATTTAGATATTAGGCATTGATACATATAACAAACTGTAAATATATTAAACGTAACACAAATTAAGTATTAATCCATGAATTTATCTTACAGCATAGATAAATGTTGTTGTATAAGTTATAATACGAAAAAAAAACGAATTCGTTGCCTACTCATTTACAATTATACTGTAAAGTAACATTTTAGAATACACATTACATGAAAAGAGTATAAATGGATTAAGTTGTTAATTTCATATTTCAATAAAATGTTGAATTATGTACATTTGGATTTATTCTATTTTGAATAGTTAATGAATGTAGTAAAAGATATTTGAATTTAATTCAATTTTGATATCACGATTTGATCGGAATCAGACAACCATTGATCACCTGGAAGCACTGGACAGTTGTTTCGTCCTAGTATGGGGCTCCTCAGCAGTGCGCATTCACGACCCCGACGGGGATCGAACCCAGGACCTTCTAGGCCCGCGGTGAACGCTTTACCATTGGACCACTGAGTCGGCTTCCAACGGTTGATATTTCCAATTCAGTCAATTCATGATATTTGAATTTTATAAAATTTTTGAATTATGTATATTTTTCTTCATAACAAAGTAGAAACAAAGTATTCATTTTTGTGATTTGTGTAAGTTCAATTCAATCTAATGATAAGTGCATAACAACAGTTTGAAATTAATAGAATACTAACATATAACACAAACATGGTAAAGATTTCACTTTTCATAAAATAATGCAAATTTTTAAATGACATATTGTTTCCGTATAGTTTTAAAAATTAACTTACAAAGTATAATAAATGAGGACATATAAAGAAATAAAATAACTAAACATTTTCTAGTATATCAATTCAAAACTCTATATGACTGGAAAACTTTATTTAATATATAAGTAAGTTTAGGTGACTGAATTTGTTAAATATTGATGTTGGCAAGGTATAGCTGAAAACCAAGGAGCATTGGACAACTGTTTCGTCCACTTAACTTCTCAATAGAGCTTCAGAAACATAAAAAACCTAGCATCAATCTGCGACGAATTCAATTAATTAAAACTAATAACAATCTTCACAACTAATCTCAACTCAATTACAATAATCAGCTCATTAGTGACTAACTTCAGGATGTTCACCAACCTGAAACCTCTAGTGTGGAATTTGGGGTGCTCACTAACTAGAAGTTTCAAGCTAGAACGAAACAGCTGTTTAATACTTCCTGGTTTTCAATGGTACCCTGACAACACTAATCTGTGACAAATTCAGTTAACTAAAGTTAATTCATAGTCTAAAAATATTCATATGTATTAAAACAAAATAATTATGAACAAAAAATTCATTAGTAGTATAAAATGACCGTTAGTGACAAAATGACTAGGTTGTAATGTTAACGTCATTCAGTTATTATGTCACATTAATTTGTCAAGGGGATCATGATCATGATTAGAAGAAATATATTTTGGCAGTGTGAATAAAAAAGAAATACAAATCAAAACAAATGTTTTAAAGGAAGACAAAATGTAATGCATAAAATGATGTGAATTAATAAAATACAGTAAGTGTTCATTAATATTATTCATCAATAATAATAACACAACAATATGACTAGTAATAATAATAATATTTAAAAAAAGAGTACAAAAGTTACAACTGAGAAGAGTCGATATACACATTAAGTGAAATAGATTAGTTTATAGTTAAAATGAATAACAAGTTTATTGTTCTGATGTTGGCTGTTAGAAGAGATTGGACTTCAGTTATTTGAAGAAATTCGAGTCTGACCGACTTCAGTAGATATTTCTTAAGACAGCTAACTATTGAAAACCACTAATAAATGCTTGCAGTACAACTCGTTTTAGCTGAATATGGTAATACTCACTTGTTAACTGTTCTAACTACGTCTTTACTTAGCTATAGTAGAGGATATCTATTGTCGCGAAAATGTAAATCTCTAGAAAACAGGCCGATATAACACTCTACATAAATGATTACACCAATGAGTGCAAAATGAGGTAACGATTCTAGGTAGTTCGTCATTCAGTTTTGGTTTACTCCAGAACGAGTAAAAGTTACTGAATTTAGGCTTCTTGAGTTAAACGTTCTGTGAGCTATTCTGTGGATCTTCTTAATCAAAGTTTCACTCGTGGTGTCAAGTAGAAATTGTAGGGTAATGAATAGTCATCTCCTAGAGGCAGATCGAAGCATTTCCACCTTAACTTTCTTCGTAATATACATGTTTATAAACTTCCTGCAGTACACATTTTTCTAGGCTAATCATGCTAGATGTTCAGTTATTTTTTCACAGATGGTCGTTGTTCCATAAGTAACTGATTCATTCAAGTATTTTGCATTGCAGAGGTACAAAAGAAAGAAAGTTTGTATGTTACTCTATCCAGATACTTCTGTTAAAATTCCTCCTTACTGTTCCATCAGCTTTTTATATTGGTAGGACATCTAAAAAAGCCAACCTACCTTCAAATTATTCTTCACTTCTAAACATGATAGCTAAGTACACTTCATTAAATCACCTATGTATTTCTGATTGTGTTATATTGTAGTATAAGACTATCAAGTAGCGAACGCTATCAATTCCTTTTTGAGATAGAACCCAAAACCTTCAATTTTTGCGATAAATATTTACTTGTCAGTATCATTAAGTAAGCGCTTAGTGATAGAATACTCAAATCAATCAGTTTATTAGTGTGGACTATGTACGATGAATTTTATTAACTTGAAAGTGATTGTTTTTATGAAACAGTTTATCAAAAATAAATAAAATTTAATGTACAATAATTTATATTTATACTACTTATATTAAATGTCTATACTGAATGATTTTACCTTAATTTATCTTGCTTTTTTTTTCTTTTTCTTCAATGAACTTAAGTATTGTCAAGCATGAAATGTTGGATGTCATTTCATCTACATTGTATCTAATCAGTTTTGAATTTATTTTTTTTTTAAAAAAAAACCATTTAGAACAACAAGGAAAACAATTAATAGCCATTGAGAAATTAAAAAAACAATCATTAATGGATAAAAAGAAAAAAAGACTAAAAATTATTTGCATAAAAATTAATAAACAAATATTTTTTCTGTCACTAATGAAGATACCAAAAAATAAAAGAAAAGAAAAAAGAAAAACATGTTCTGTCATCATACATCATTATCAATTTTTATTTTTATTTTTTTGTTTACTTGTAAAAAATTTATTTGTTAAAATAAATAATTGTAAATCAATAAAAAAATGTATGATTTATTAATAAATATGTTTATTGTTTAAAATGATAAGACACTATGTTTGCTTATTTATGACATTATTAAGTTAATGTAAATATTCATTTATTTGATGTTTGTAATAGTCTATCAATTAATTCAGTTGATTCCACTACACCTTCTCATCATAAACACAATGTAGACAGAATAATTTTGAAATTTCTCAAGATGATGATTTTAAGTTATGATACTACTTCTCGTGGATTCCACTGAAACCCAATTACGGTATGACAGGTGGGTAGAATACTTTGAAGAAATCTTGAATAGACAAGACTTAATGGACCGGTCGATTACTGAAGTAGTAGTAGTATCTAAAAACATTTCCATAACTGTTGACCAAAAAACTATCAAAGAAATCGGTATATCCAACCGACACATCAAAAGTAGTGGATCACTAGGGTCGGACATTGTACGGAGTGAGGCACCGGAATTAGATAAAGAACAAACTAAAAGGTGTTTCACGTTTCTTAATAGAAAGATTCCGAAAGAAGAACAAATGCCAACAGACTGAAAAGATGGATACCGTATCATGATACCAAAAAGAGAGATATTAACAAGTGCAAAAAATATAGAGGTATCACTCTACTTCCAGTATCAGGAAAAGTCTTCAATAGAGTGTTATTGAACCTAAAGGATGCCCGAATCGACATCAACAGACCGAATTCTTTAGGGATTGATCGTGCACCTACCTAATTGCGGCTCTACGGTTCATTGTCGAACAATCGTTTGAATACGATTCGGCCTTTAAGTCCGTTTCCTTAATTGAGAAAAGGTATTTGATGGCGTGGATATAAAAACGTTGTAAAGCCTTCTTCGACATTATGGTGTACTCAAGATAGTGAATAGTTAATATCCTGTAGAATTCGTACGACGGACTATACTGAAAAATCGCGTATTGATGGGCAATTCACTGATCCATTCAAAGTGAAGACCAGTGTCAGACAGGGCTGCTTAATATCGCCCTCTCTTTCTTCTAGTGGTTGACTGAATTATGAAAATTGAAACATTTAACGGAAAGTATGGAATACAGTGGAAAACATGCATCCACTAAACTGAATGACTAGGATGTAGTAGATGACGAACCTAACTCTTCTATCCCACACACAATAACAAATGCTGGTGAAGACGAACAGTGTAACAGCAGGCTCTGCAGTATTAGGTCTCAACATACACAGAGGGAAAAGCAAGACCTTTAGATACAATTCAATGAGCACCAACACAACTGTACTTGAGGAAGATGCTCGGGAATATGTTAAAACGTTTACATATCTGGATAACATCGTCGATAAATAAGGATGATATAATGCAGATGTTAAGATACCAACTGACAGACAAAAGACAACATTTTTACAATTAAAATGTATCTGGCACTCAAACTAGCTGTCAGCTAACATAACCGTCAAATTTTCTAATGGAAATGTCAAGACAGTTCTGTTGTATGGAGAACTACAAAAAGCATCATACAAAAGATACACAGGATACTTCATATCCGTTGTTTAGACGTCACCTCCAACAACTTTTTGTGGCAGACTATAAACCAGCCAATATCAGGCGGAGGAGTAATTTATAAAAAAATGCTGGTGGTGGGTTGGACACACACTGAGAAAATTACTAATGTGTGGCACAAGAGAAGCTTTGATTTGGAATCCACAATACCAAAGAAAAAATTAAATACCAAATAACACATTGCTTTCGGAATTGGAAGCAGACATGTAAAGAATAAGTTGTACTTGGGAAGAACTGGAGCAGCGAATGAAGTTCAGTATTGGTCGGAGAGTGCTAGTAGGCGGCCTCATAATGTCATAAAATATTACATACATTACTTCCAATCATCAATTTGCACATCTTCCGCGTTCTCTGGACTGCATCGTTTACTAACTTGCTTCTCTTGGTTGTGCTCGATTTTCCTCTGTATTTTAATCCTGATTTACTTCTTGCCACCTCGCAACTCGCCTTGTATGCTGTTTACTGATTCTTCCTAATTTCCTTTGAGACTCTGCTACCTACAACTTATTGATGACCCTATAAGTAGTATTCACCACAATATGAATACAATGGATTGTTTGAATTCAAGTAAAGAATACGTTTATATATTTAGAAACCATGTATGTTCTTTTCCAGCTTTAAAAAAGTTCCATAAACGAATAAGTGGAACACAAGATAGTTAGAATTGAAAATAAAAATCATAAATATATCTAATAAATAAAGTAATGAATGAAGATACACTAGATGTACAATACATTATAATTCATACTAAATAAGTTAAACAAGATAAACAATATAATATATGCATGGAATATATAGTTTTATCATTTTATTACTTTATTCAAGATTGCAAATTATTATTTCTATTTTATGGTACCTTATTGATGACCTAGTAGAATTAATCAAATAAAACAAAATACAATAATTACATAAAATAAAATAATAGAATTCTAGTTTTGACATCTGTTACATAAATAACATTTGACAGTTTATCTTATAAACATTGAATATCATTATCAATTAGTAACTAATTATTATGATGAATATGGTGAACATTGAAAATTGATTGTAATAATCAATTAATCAATGAATCGTTATTTAGTAGAAATAGTTACTTTTAAATAGTCATATTACTTGTTAACATTAAACAATTGAAGAGAATCTATGATTGAAATTACGTTTTGTAATCTCTATAACAGTTGATTTATTAATGATATTTTTTTTTTGTATTTGATGAAGTTACCTATAATCTACACTAACAGTTATTAGAATAGATTTCAGAATTAATTGGTTATTTTCATATAAAACAGCATATTATGATATAATGAAGAAATGAAAAACTAGTGACATTAATAATGTTCCTAATAATCTCTCAAAATGGCGGTTTGTAAAAGTTCCATTTACTTCATTGTAGAATGATTGACAAGCTAAAAAAAATATAAATATAACACATTATAGTGAATATTATGAATGTATCAGTAATATCACTAGTTAGTCATTACCTTGTTTTAAAAGTATTGTACCTCCTTATAACAATAAGAATGTATCTACATACATTTGACGGAACGTTTTCATAGAGTAGACGACGATTAATCAATTGTGGGTTATGAAATAATGATTAAAAATAAGATAATTTTTATATAACATATTCAAAGTAACTGGGACATTTTTCAATGGTATAAACGAGATCTTTCATTAAAGTCATTTTTAATCTATTTACATCAGTACAACATGCAAATATTAAAATCTGAAACCAATCAAGGCTATTTATGAGACAATCGTGAGAATGAAAAAGATAGATTGCATTAATTATCCTAATCGATATGAAGTACAAATTGGTAGCCAGAGGATAGGTGTTCATTTGTTAATTGATTAATCCGGCTTGTGTTACTCTCAATAAATCTATATAAGAATATGGAATAGATGAATTCCATTAACTTGTACTTTGTTTGAATTAAACGCTACAGATCGAAACCAAACTGATAGGCAAGGTGTTGCTGGGTTAAATGCTTTTTTCATCGCCTTCACTATTTTATGGCAAAAGACATCACTGGCAACAGCGCCACTGAATTACAATTTCAAAAACAAGAATTTCCTGGTGACAGTCGGTTTCACTGATTTCTAGCTTCCTGCATTTTATGGATCTCTTCACAATTACTGTCGGATATCAATGTCTAATCAGAGTATTATTGATGGATTATAATTCTTGGTTCATGATACCCACTGAGTAAATTGTTTTTGCCTTGTTAGTTAGAGATTTAAAAAGATTCCATTTATGCAGCTCCTTACAGTGGAATTCTTATTGGTACATATTCCTGTCTGTTTAATAAATTGTCAGTGAAATGCAATTCGCTATCACTCTCATTCTTATAAGTAAAAGTGGCTGTTTTGAGCAGATTGTTAAAATGCATTAATGATTCCTCTCTGAATATATTTTGTTCCACAGTAATAAATTTGTCATCGATATGATGACGGTAAAAATGTAGATAATCGATTGCATCAATGACGTATCTATTCACCAATTTTACAAGGATGAGATTTGTTAGAATTGAGCCTAAATTTGAATGTCTGTTTAGTTAGCACAGAGTTTAGTTTAAATAAATCATTCTTATCAGCTATAATGCATGCATTTCCAGGAAGACATATTTCAGATGTTTATTATTTGAATAAAGGTAAATATTGAGCGTGAATCATACTAGCTAGATTATAACCGTTCTTTTGAAATTATTTACGGTTTCATAAAGTAGTTCCTTATCATTGAATGGTGGCTATCAGATGTATACTTCACATAAACTTAGTTAGCAGGAAAACATTCAAAATGTTGGCAGCATTTAAATACGTTTTACGAAAGTTCTAAGTTTTTAAAGACAATTCATATGGTAACGCTTGTTACCTTATATGAAGTGCAATAAAATGTAAACACAAGCAGTTAATTAAAGTTAGACTGTAAACGTCTAGTAAAATCCAAGACAGGAGTTTTATCAAGTTTAAAACTTGTCAGCTAGATGCTCTTCCACTTCAGTGTTGATGTTCACACCCGAAATAAAACTCTGTAATTTTGTATCAAAAATCATCGAGTCCAATATTGACCTACTGAGTCCAAATAGTAACAATTATGAAACAGGTGCGTATACATAATTTGAAAGCTATAAACAGAACAGAGAGTGTATCCTACCGAAATCTAACTTTTATTATACTTGACAACTACCGACGTGTCGTCATGATCCTATCAAGATAGAGAGATGGTAGCGAAGACTGCTTAATTCCCAACCATAGCTACATCAATACGATACGACATATAATATCAAAGTATAAGTGAATGATATATATATATATACATATATATGTCATGGCACAAGTTGCATATAATCACGTAATTAAACAGCAAAACATACTTTACAGAGATGAGGTGTCAAAATGTAACTTTACTGAATACCTAACAAACATATAAAATTGACAAGACTATACAGCACCTATAAACTATTTGAGTACAAAGATCATACTCACTTTAATGTACTTTTTTTCAAAACGTGAAATAAAGATTTTTAATACAATCGTTGGAACTAAATGACATTTGATCTCTGTTAAGGATAACAATTATTCACTTGATATTAGAACTACAACGACAAATAACTTGGAAGATCATAGTAAAGAATGATTTGTTTTGAAATAAGAAGAACGACGACAACATACTTCGTGTTACTTATTTCACATATTTCAAAACATTAGTATACTCGTGCGATAGAAATTCGAATGTACAAAGGATCACGTTAGATTGTTTAGAGGGGGATGTTGTGTAAGAGTTGAGTTTAGGATACTTCTACATAAATAAGGTAATAATTCTAAAAATTTCTGAAGACAATTTACGTAAGTAATATGACAAAGATTCATTATGAATATAATCGGATCAAATCGAGGAGTCATGGAAGAATGACAGTTTTTGAGGATAACGGGAAAAATTTGAATGAGTAGTTGCTAACTTTAAATCTGGAAATTAAACTAACTATACTGTGATCACGAAAGAAACTGTAACAGAATTGTGTAACTATTCGAATTCATTTTCATTTAAGTTATTGAACATCGCATCTTATGTCACTTAACTAGTTTTAGAGATAGAAAATGTTTATTTAATGTTCATTTAAAGTCTTTGCTTGATTTTGTCGTTGAGTTAATCACTAAGAAATATTAATTTCATAATCATGTCATCATATTTTACATGTTTTCATGGCCACCTTTTGGCAAATTTCACTTTTACAATTAGATTTTGCATCCTTCCTTCCATGACTCCTCGATTTGATCCGATTATGTTCGTAATGAATCTTTATCATATTACATAAGTAAATTGTCTACAGAAATTTGTAGAATTATTACCGTATTTATGTAGAATTATCCTAAATTCAATTCTTTCACAACATCCCCCTCTAAGCAATCTAACGTGATCCTCTGAATACTCGAATTTCTATAGTATGAGTAGACTAATATTTTGAACTATACGAAATTTCTAGTATGCAGTAAACGTCAAACTAGAATTCAACGCAATACACTGAATTCAACATATTCTTCAAATGTTGTCGTTCTTTTTTTATTTACATATTTTTAAATGGAACAATTTATGCATAAACTTTGTTGTTGAAGTGTATCTGATGAAAGGTACAGAGAGTTCTTCAAGAATTCTTTAATATATATATATCTGAAATCAATTTTTAGACCTATTACTCCTAACAGAGCGTGTAATGTTATAGTAATATCGTCCGTTATCTTTTGAAAGTTCATGTTATTGGTGTTTCTTGAGTCCGAACTACTTATAATTGATTGTTTTAATAAGGAATCTACTTAGAATTGGTAGTTTAATTGTATGCTATAGTTACTAATATTCATTTTGCAACACTGTTTTATAATATATGTTTCGTACGTGTTTATTTCTTTTAAGGGATACTCGAAAAAGAATAAATGTAAGGCAAAACAATATTCATATAATGTAATCATACTGTCAGCTTCTATAAACGGTATTACAATATATATATATACATATATATATATATATATATATATATATATATATGTACATATATATAGGCCTTCATCAATCTTGTAGCTAGAATCTGACTTTTCAAAGTATCATATATCTATTTACTTGAAGAAATGAGTAAGCAAACATAGATTTTGAGAACTCCCATGTTGAAAATCTACTATTGCTATCTTCAGTTAACATTCTGTATGATCACTATAATAAAGAAGCAAACAGTGTTGTTTTGACTAACATATTGTAAACATAATAACAATAATAATAAATATATATATATATATATATATATATATATATATATATATATATATATATATATATATATATATATATATATATATATATATATATATATATATATATATATATATATATATATATATATATATATATATATATATATATATATATATATATATATATATATATATATATATATATATATATATATATATATATATATATATATATATATATATATATATATATATATATATATATATATATATATATATATATATATATATATATATATATATATATATATATATATATATATATATATATATATATATATATATATATATATATATATATATATATATATATATATATATATATATATATATATATATATATATATATATATATATATATATATATATATATATATATATATATATATATATATATATATATATATATATATATATATATATATATATATATATATATATATATATATATATATATATATATATATATATATATATATATATATATATATATATATATATATATATATATATATATATATATATATATATATATATATATATATATATATATATATATATATATATATATATATATATATATATATATATATATATATATATATATATATATATATATATATATATATATATATATATATATATATATATATATATATATATATATATATATATATATATATATATATATATATATATATATATATATATATATATATATATATATATATATATATATATATATATATATATATATATATATATATATATATATATATATATATATATATATATATATATATATATATATATATATATATATATATATATATATATATATATATATATATATATATATATATATATATATATATATATATATATATATATATATATATATATATATATATATATATATATATATATATATATATATATATATATATATATATATATATATATATATATATATATATATATATAATATATACTATATATGTACATATATATAGGCTTCATCAAGCTTGTAGCTAGAATCTGACTTTTCAAAGTATCATATATCTATTTACTTGAAGAAATGAGTAAGCAAACATAGATTTTGAGAACTCCCATGTTGAAAATCTACTATTGCTATCTTCAGTTAACATTCTGTATGATCACTATAATAAAAGAAGCAAACAGTGTTGTTTTGACTAACATATTGTAAACATAATAACAATAATAATAATAATAATAATAATAGTAAAATAACCTTTAAATTTTGAAATATACCATCTATCGTATACAATAAACAATAATGTTATCACCATTATCATTTTCGCCTCATAGTTTTCATCAGTGTCAAATATACCTTATACACATATGAATGTACATTATACATAAATATTATTTTCATACACTTAGTATAATGTTAATATTGTATAAAGTAACTGTACTTATTTATTTACAAAAATAACAACAGTTCGCATTATTTCTTTGTTAGTTAGTTAGTTTGTTTGTTGTATCTCACCTTGAGTGATAAATGTTACCATTTCAAAGTTGTAGTTTTTGTTTCATTCTGTTTTCAACACTGTAAAACTATTCGGCTTCTATTTTTTCTGCCTAAAACTTTACTTAAACAAATGAGAGCATATATAAATTATTAAGGGAATAGTACGTTGTATAGTGATATTGAATATGAAATATATAAGAGAATATTAATTTTTCTGCCTTTTTTTTCCATTTATTCACTTTATTTATTAGTTACTTTAATGGTTGTGGCGTTAGCCGATTTGTTCCAATCTATAAAATAAAATTTGTTTAAATCTATGCTGATCAAGATTTTTTACAGTGATACAGGAAAGAAATATGCGTTATGTGTATATATAGAGGTGGTGACTATAATGGCTGTATTCCGGTTAAAATAAAGGGATTGTGTAAAATATAGCTACTGACTGAAGTGTTTTTATTTTCAGAAATTTAACTGTAGATAACATTTCTTAAATCTACACAATCTATCATAGTAGAATAACGGTTGGTGGTAAAATGGAATATGCTTTAGTTTTTACTACCAAATGGTTATATGTAAGTTTAATTTCAGTAAGCGGAGAGAAGATAGCAAACGACTAATATAATTTTTCTTCCTCAACTTAGATGACCATTTATTTGCTTTATGTAGTTTTATTACTTTTTGTAGCACGTTTGGCATTTCTCTTACTATAGAATCACGATCTAAAGGTTTAGATAGATGTATCTATGAGTTTAATTTGACTTAGATTATAACTGAATGTTTAGGTTCCGGAACTGCTTTATTACAAAACAAAACACAAAAATTCAATGACATTCTACTTCAGGTAAAAGTCGTATATTATGTCAACTAAACAAAAACAATATAAATTGAAAGCAAAGGATCAATGAATAACGAATAAGTTTAAATCACCATGGAATCTATTAAAGAAATTTTGGTTCCGAGAAATAAATCAATGAAAGACGGGTAACTCAGTCGTTATTACGTCATTTGGTCGTACTAATCAGTTTAACAATTTCATTACATACCTTAATTATCATTAAGAAATAAACACATTAACACTAATAAGTATTCAGTAACAGTTTGAGGAATTCACGATCTATTAATTTTAAAATTGACAGATCGCCTTCATATGGTTAAATAAATAAGAATTATTAAATATTACGTGTAATCAATTAAATAGGGCTAGATGTATTAATATTGCTAAATAAATATATATGCCCATTAATAGAATACACTAGTTTATAGTTTAAAATATTCACATAAACACACTATCTATGGTCAAAAAGAGTATAATTTGAACATTCATTGAGCATCTCATCCTTAATAATATTGTTCACTAAAACAAGGGATATATCTGACGCATGGAGACTAAACTATATGAATAGATATACAACTATTTGTGGATAATTAATGTTTCAAAATGAGTAGTAAATTAATATGGCAGATACAGATGCATTGTTCGTCAATTAAGAGTAATGTGATTGAAATAAACTCATCTGTGATTGACATATATAACGTGAGCTGTATCTATTCTGCTTTTGGTTTTCAGTTGATGACTATAAGAGATATATAAGTCAGATAACTTATCACTAGAAAATGACATTCCATGTATTTATTATATTATGACAAATTAAACTAATTAATCCACAGACTTTAATTTTTCTTGACATTTAACTTACCAATACATTAAGTCAACAAAAACAGAATAAAATAGTCATACGACAACTCAGTATAATACCTTAATTTATAAGCTCAATAAAATTGAAGTGAATTTTGTATTTCTTGGTTGAATAGCATTGAAGAAATCTAACGTCTGATGAATTATCTGTTTGACTAACCCATGTTTTCAATGTATCCTTAATCAATTCCAGCATAAAACTATCAACAATCATGAACTGATTTTAGAAAACTTACCAACAAATCACTAATTTCTAAGCACATTCTAACGTATCAATGAGAAATTATGACTGACTAACTGACTGTTTGAATTCAATCATACTAATAAATCTACCATTAAATAAATAATGCTATTATGTTGACAGTATAGACCAATAAATTCTTATTCAACCATTACATTGATTGCATTCTAGTGTATATTATTAAGAATTTATAAACTAAAATGAAATAACTATTCCTTATATTTACTTTACCATCTATAAAATAAACAAATTAGATGATGTCTTAAAAGATAGTCAATCTATTGAGTAACACTGTACACAAATCTTAAATTGATGATTCAACAGTAAAAAAAATTATTCTGTTAACAAAATCTATGAATTAATCTAAGAAATAAGGAATTTTGAATGACTAATTCATCATTGTGAAGAAACCATAGATAAACACTATTATCCATTATAATATAAGATGAGAGAACATTTCATATTATCATCATCATCATCATCATCGTCGTCGTCGTCGGGTCACTCATTTCTTTTTTTCAAGATAAACCTGTTTACTTTTCTTAATACTAATCATTTCATACTAATTTTAATAAAATGAAACTAATAAATTACAATTGATTAGTCATATATTTTATTAAAATTAAATTGGGCTTGATATGATTACATCACATTGAATATTAGTTAATCTCATTATTATCAACATTATGGAGTGTACAATGGAAGGGATTTTATTCACATTCTATTACTTATTTTTATTGTTTACTTTATTTTTCACAAGATTTTTTTTTAAAGTTAGAAAAAAATTGTCTGAAAACTGAAAATTGGTTAGTCTAATTTAGTTAACTAAAATTTAAACATAATTTAAATGGATTCATTAATGCTGTTTAGTAACATTCTATGAAATTAACACTAAATGAAGTAGGTTATATTTCTTAATTCAATTGAGTTGGTTATTATTGTGGAGACCGGTATTTTAATTGATTGAATATGTCACAGATTGATGTTGGTTGGGTACCACTGAAAACCAGGAAGCATTGGACAGATGTTTCGTTCTAGAACGGAACTCCTCGGCAGTCAGCGCTTCCTCCCCGAAATTCTACACTAAAGGTTTCAGGTTGGTGAACATCTCAACCTCTGCACCACTGGACTTGTATCCGGTGGTAGAATTCCCACTTTCATCGACTTGTGACATAGTGCACCGATCATTCATTGTAATTGATGATAACTGTCTCACTCCTGACAAGTCTGAAATTCACTAGTTAAGACTTCCCACAAGAGCTTCAGGAACATCCTGAAGTTGGTCACTAGTGAGCTGATTATTGTAACTGAATTGAGATGATTTGTGAAGATTGTTATTATGTTTAATTGGTTGAATTTTTTACAGTTAGATGCTAAGTTTCTAATGTTCCTAAAGGTATACTGAGAAGTCGTAACTGGACGAAATGGCTATCCAGTGACCCATGGTTTTCAGTGTGGAACTCAACGATTGTATGTCTACCAAGTGGTGCAGAGGGTAAGATGTCCGTCAACCTGAAGCCCGTGCTGCACAATCTGGGGTGCGTATTTCCGAGGAGTTCCACATTAAAATGGGACAGATATCCAGTCCCCCAATCTGTGACATATTCAATCAATTATTATGTCTTAATTGTTTACGAGTTAAAGCAGATGTTTCAAGGATGAATAATTATCATAAGAAAAAGACAATGCAGCAAAGAAAAATTTCTTTTCGATTAATTTTTCTATAGAGCTCAATAGAAATACATGTACACTATACAATAAACAAGTAGATGTGTTGTTATGTTACTTCATAGCATTATCAGTCAGAAGTGTTTATGAAATTAATTGCTAGTGTTTAGCAAAATAATCAAGAACGATGACGATAGAATATTTAGGGTTCAAAATTATTAACTATTGAACAAAAGAATTAGTAGATTACTTAGAAAGCATAGTTAGTGTTTATTTTATATCTAGTATCCATCTGGAACTTTAAATCATATTCGATTGTCCCTTAAATAAACAAGAGGATGGCGTTTAAAAGCTCAGTGACGAACTTGTTTGATTGAGCGCCCTATATAACATAATCATTTGAAATTATAAATACACACTGATGAAGTGGATAAAAGAAGTTTCTCTATAAATGTACTTATCTTAACATATACGTGTATGGATGCAATGAAGCCAACATTTAAGGTAGCAACTAAAGGCATTATAAAATGAGAACTCTGAAACTTTATTTTTTATTATACAAAGGTAGAATTCTGATCACTTTATGACATACGAACAGTGATTGTGTTTACTTTGGATTGGAAATTGACAAAACTTTCGATAAACTATATATTGATGATACATAATAGTTACTAAAATTTAGTATTTACTCAAAGACATCTTGTAGTATATTTTATGTCATCAACAGAATCAATAAATGAATAGTTCAAAAAACTCATTATTTTGCTTTATTCATTATAAGCACAGAGGGATAGTTGGCCAACAAGTACAATTAAAAGTTATCACTTCTTTATCCTCTAACAATGGTCTGCAGTAGTTACAGAAATAACCGCTTTACCGCCCACTATGAGCATCCTTTTAAACCGTTAAGTAATGCACTTTATTTTTGCATTGCTTTATTAACGTAAGACATCAAATACAAACTGTTTACATTTCAACAGGATTGTTTTGACGTAAAAAACGCTGCTATGTTTGATCGAGACGATCAATTAATGGATATGGCCTTGTGAGCACGAGGTAACAATAACAGACGTCAGTGGTTGCCTGGTTACTCCCGTCATGACTGCCCTATGCCCACTTGATTTCGGGCCAGAATAGGAAGAACACAAACAGGGCGGAGGGGGACAAGATAAGGGAAATGTAACAATGGTTGGAATAAAATGCTTACACTACCCACAATTAAAGTAGTTGAAATAATATAATAAACATAGTTCTGAAAATTTATTACTTTTCATTAGTCGTCCAGCATAACAAGGATAATCGATAATTTTTCTCAGCTATTATCCGATGAGTGTATACATATATATGCTACCAATAATCAACTTCTTTATTTGGAATAGTTATAAGGCATACTGTTAATCATATATAAAGTTATATTGTTGATTTAACACAAATTTACTGAGTATTGAACACAAACTGGATAGAATAGTAATCATGTATGTTAATGGCTTAAATTACAGTATATTTGTCTGGCCAGGTATGTTACGCACTGCAATTCTATGAAATAATAGGACTCAGAGGTGAATGAATAAACCTCTGCTTCTCAATCCAGTTGATAAATATTGCTTATTCCCTTATGAGTACAAACTATGAGCATATGTATTATAGCATTTCTTGTCACATATGTCTATAAAATACTGAACTAGATTCATTTCATTTTTGTATAACGTCATTAGTAACATTTATTTCATCTTTCGTAATCTCTTAACTTCTATTTATTCACAAAATTCAAAGTCATTTAAGTCCTTTTTCCATCGAATTTGATGATTGCTTCGTATGTTAAACGGTGATCTATCATTCGCATGTAGAAACATGAACTGAAATGTAATGGCAGTTATCTTTTGGTAAATGAATAACTTTATTGACATTTTATACATGTAATCAGACTCACCTATAGTACTACCTTATCAACATTATAATATTTTAATGCATTGAATTTAAAGATAATTTTAGTAAGATTACTTTCTATGAATTTAGTGGTTCAATTATGAAGCTTACAGTATTATCTTCAACAACATGATCATGATGAACTTTTAATAGAAGTAAGATATCAAATTTTCATTACAACTGACTGATAGATTATCCAGTTGTAAACTCTACAATTAAAAAACTCATTTTTGTATAGAGTTTTTTGTAACAGACAGTTATCGATAAGCATATCGTCTAATACGGAGAACATTATAAGTAGTATTATTCTTTTCCATGAATTAACGAATGGAAATGATATCAGAGTTTAGATGTAGATGCAGATAAAACAATATTTCTATTATCACTCTAACAAATAGTTATGCAGTCATTCTGGTAATCGTTTATAAAAATAAAATATTTTCTTTTGATTAGTAAATTATTGATATGTATAGATTAAAAGCTTCAGCGACACAGTCAGCTGACTCTTAGGTAGATTAATGGTATCTTGAAATAGAATAGAATAGAGACAGAAGTCAATCAAAGGAAAAAAAACACAGAATTAAATAAGATGTTATGAGAACAACAAGGTATAAGATATCATTTAGATAAAGGTATAAACAAAAAGATTTCACTCCTACTATCGAAAGTTATCACACTTTTGTAAAGTTTCTAACGAAAAAACATCAGCATGTTCTCCACAGGCTTCTACTCTGTACCATACCTGTAAAAGTCTAATGCTTCTGACTTGTCCCATCCCTAGGACCACAACCAGGAAGTTGGGACAGATAGACAGAATACGATCCCCTACAGCTTTCTTTCTTTCCATGGGTCTGTGTTATGAATCGAACACTTCTTGGTATTGGTATTGATAAAACGGAACCAAGAAAACGTAGCTAGTGTTTCTAAATAATAACACCAGCTGAGTTGTCATCACTCCGTCCGAGCACACCGTACCAAACCTCAGAGTTACTAACGTTATGTTTTCACTGAATGTTCGCATATTATTCTGTTATAACAAAGATCAATCACGGAGAGATAATGAACATCCTTACCTTGGAGAAAACAGGATTCGTATGCATAGAGAACTCCTTTCTCTGAAGCGTTATAAACCCTGCCTTTGCAGTCAGAATGATTCCGTTACTGCTTCTAAAGCGGTGCAGTTCGATAAAAGTCAACCCGGCTTTTCCATGCATGCAGTTTTCGTATCTGATATACTGTTTTTAGCGCTCACACAACTTACAAAACAACATTGCCAATCCCCTCCCACCTGACCAAAAGTTCACCACTATTTATAAAACATTCTGGGTGCCAAGTCGTCTGACCATGACGATTTCTTACTATTCAAAAGTTGAAATTCCTTGAGGACTTTATCTTTTTCCGGTAGACCATTCGTCACCGACCATGGAGCGCAGGACAATCTGGTCAATGTTTCAAGAGCGACAGACCAGCTAAACCAACTGTCGAAAAATTAAGAATGTTTTGATTTATAGCACTATCTGCAATTCCATTTCCATCTTTCTTTATACATACTCGGTAAGTTAAAGTTGCACGTTTCACAAAGTAGAATTCTTAAGTGAATCTTGAAGTACGAATACAATTTTAGTCATTCGCCAACACAAACTATAACACAGCATACATACAACACGTATTCAAGCAAAGCCGATTTTAATAGCAAGTAAGATTTATCATAGTTATGAATCACCATGTCACTGATGTATATTCAAAATGAACGAAAGACGTGCTACCTAAGAAATTGTCAAGTTTATTTATCTATTACACCAATGATTATGTTGAGTAATTTAGTTTCGAAGTACTGGATCGATAAGAATTAATGTTAAGCTAATTTTACACTACTTATAAGTAGCACAGTTTGTTCAAGAAAATTCATTTAAAGTTGGAAACTATGAACTCGAAATTTAATAAATATTTATAATAAAAAAGATAACCGAAATTCTTTAGTCCAGACATTCTACTTTTCAAAACTGAAAACGTTTGCTTGTATAAAAATAATTTTGAAAATGCCGTTAGTTAAAAGGTTTTAAATGCATGCAGTTTTCGTATCTGATATACTGTTTTTAGCGCTCACACAACTTACAAAACAACATTGCCAATCCCCTCCCACCTGACCAAAAGTTCACCACTATTTATAAAACATTCTGGGTGCCAAGTCGTCTGACCATGACGATTTCTTACTATTCAAAAGTTGAAATTCCTTGAGGACTTTATCTTTTTCCGGTAGACCATTCGTCACCGACCATGGAGCGCAGGACAATCTGGTCAATGTTTCAAGAGCGACAGACCAGCTAAACCAACTGTCGAAAAATTAAGAATGTTTTGATTTATAGCACTATCTGCAATTCCATTTCCATCTTTCTTTATACATACTCGGTAAGTTAAAGTTGCACGTTTCACAAAGTAGAATTCTTAAGTGAATCTTGAAGTACGAATACAATTTTAGTCATTCGCCAACACAAACTATAACACAGCATACATACAACACGTATTCAAGCAAAGCCGATTTTAATAGCAAGTAAGATTTATCATAGTTATGAATCACCATGTCACTGATGTATATTCAAAATGAACGAAAGACGTGCTACCTAAGAAATTGTCAAGTTTATTTATCTATTACACCAATGATTATGTTGAGTAATTTAGTTTCGAAGTACTGGATCGATAAGAATTAATGTTAAGCTAATTTTACACTACTTATAAGTAGCACAGTTTGTTCAAGAAAATTCATTTAAAGTTGGAAACTATGAACTCGAAATTTAATAAATATTTATAATAAAAAAGATAACCGAAATTCTTTAGTCCAGACATTCTACTTTTCAAAACTGAAAACGTTTGCTTGTATAAAAATAATTTTGAAAATGCCGTTAGTTAAAAGGTTTTAAATGCATGCATGGCTTAATGAGTAACATCCTTAGTCATCAGGCTCTTACATATATGAATCCATGAAAATGTTACAATCTCCAAAACAAGGCATAAATATATAATTGTGTTGAACAGATGGCATACTTAAACTATCTCATTCTTAATCAAACATCCGTCTTTCTTAGTTCATATCAATTCTTTCATTATGATTATCATCTTGACAATGTCATTGTCAATTCGTATGAACCTCTTGTCGTTATTGTGATAATTACTATGACTTTTTATTCTTACCGTAACGGCTAACCCAACATACAATTTTACTTATTGTGTTATTGTGTTTGTACATGACTTGATTCTGTTTCTTTTATTGTATTGCTGAATGTACCATAACACCATGCAGCAATTATTAATTCTTAAATGAGCTTCCAAATTTGTAATCGACAAATTTATGATATTGAATTGGAGTGTTTTGTGGAAATCGGTATTATGCATAGTTTCTTAGATTCGCTACAGATTGGTGTTGGTACGGTAACATTAAGAACCCGGGAGGACTGATAGCTGTTTCGTCGGCTACAGGTCCGACGATACAGTGGGTAAGACGTTCGCTAACCCGAAGTCCCCAGGGCGGAATGTAGGATGCGCACTGATTAGAAGACCCATACTAGGACAAAATAGCCATCCTTGGTTTTTACTAGTATTCTATCAACACTAATCTGTAATGAATCTAACCGACTGGATTTAAGATTTATTTACGAAGTAATCAACATTAAAAATTACTATGTTGACATGCATACTTTTTTATGTGATTTGTTCAGTATAATTCTATACGCTTTATTACGGCCGTCATAATGAAATTTTCATGGGTGTTTCATTGTAAGAGCCTGATGATAAAGTTATCACGAACAGTTGTTTGCTCGAATATTTTCTGTTTCTATTTATTCTATGGATTGTGATGGTATTGGGGGGGGGTTAACTTAAAACTATTAAGACATCTTTATCTTATTAATTCCTAAAAAATTTACAAGCAAGCCATATTAATAATAGTCTTCATTTTCCTGTTCACGATTGATATTCATCAGTTTTTACCGATATATACATTTTGAGTGGCTAATCTCTACATTACCAATAAATCGTAAACACTTGTACAGTTGATTTAATGATAATAATCGAATTATGAAATGTATGCTTTGTTTTATATGTAATTGATCATCCGGATAAATATGTACCATAGTATTATTGATGTACACGATAAGGTTTGAATACCGTAATAAATGTATCAAACACTAACTGGTTGGGTAGAATTCAAACCTTTAGAAATAGCTTAATACTAGCTGAACAAATTAGTATTTAATTGAATGTAGTAGCCTATCTAATAATACATTTACATTAGAAGCTATAGTCATTGTGTCGTGATATACATGTAAAGCTTAGGTACATTAGGCTGACTGGTGATAAGTTGCACGATTTCAAAGACACTGAAAATACTGATTACATCCTTTTGAAATGATTTAAAATGCTAGCTACTTGGAATCTTACGTGAATTCACATCATCTATTAAAATATCATTGATTTTTGACAATACATTTTAGTTCATCTTGGATGGCAACAAAAACCAACTTTTAATTTATTCGAAATCCATATAAAAAATCTAAGTATATTTCTACATTTAATCTTAGTTAAAGTATACACTATAATGCATTTTATGTACATATGGTTTTTAAAAACTATAAAAATGACAGTATCTATTGATAATGCATTAAATTATTCAATTTTAATTTATTAAATAACTAACAATTAGAGTATTATTTAATGGATGTCTATTTTGTTTACATATATTAACTCGTCAAACATTTATATAACGATTACATAATAAAAAAAAATTAATCTATAATATTTTTCTAATTGATTTGTCAAATTGTTGGGCATAAAGAATTAAGCCAATGTATTTTATAAAATGAAATATATTGAAACTTAATGTTTAAAGTCATTAGTATGTATAGTTGTCTTTATCAATGTTTTTATTACTATTCTTTTAAACAAATGACAATCTGTTATTTAATCTTTAGTTGACTCTGAACGTGAAATTCATTGGTTTGGTTAAATGTTTACTAAAGTTTAATAATATTACAAGTCTAAATTTACTGGACTTTTAAAAAAAGTCTTCATAGTTATAATATGTAACTATCACGGAATAATATCATGAACAATGTTGGAGTTAGCCGTAAGGTATTAAGTAATAATGGAAAACTGGTGTATAGGATTGTAAGCTGTCATTGACGTACACCTAACAACTGCACACTTTTGCGTGAAATTTTGATTGACTCGGGAGTACATTATTCTACGTAGCTGACAGTTGTTGGTAAGAATTGATTTAGATTCACAATACCTGGATGAAGTTCGTAAGAAATCTGAGACCACTGGTTGGTGGCATTGAGTGATATGACTCTGAATCGGTTGTAGTGATACAGATATTTTGCTCCTTATATTCTTTTATTTTATGAGTTCCAACGATTTAATCACAGGTTACATTTTGTTACATTCTTTCAAGCCGTTTTCCCAATTCTTACTTAACTGCCATCCGTATTTCTACTTTGATTCGTCATATCATCATGATAATATGGTTTTGTTAAGCTAAGCCAACTCACAAATAATCCGAGCTCTGTGTCGTTTATGACTGATATACACATATATGTAGAAAAAGATGTTCCCGTTTCAATAGTTTAAATGTCTAAACTACTTCATAAGGTTACTTTACAATAACGATAGTGAATTTTAACAATCTGAATAAAAGACATAGCCATTTATTTTAGGCTAATAATATTCAACTAAACAAGAATTATCATGCTCTGGTTACAAACTATGTAGGGATAATTATAAAGTCGGTAAATGGTGTATTTACTTATCCAATAAATGTGTATCGCTTACAATAGCTTCATGTGAAATAACGAGTTATTAATATAGTACGAGTCCCTGATTAAAATAAAAGCGCAATCCAAGTTTACTTACAAATTAAGTAGTAGTTGGTTTATATAGTACTATAATAAGAAATTCTGAGTAATGATGATGAACTTATCGATTGTTTTATAAATGTTTTACAATAAACAGTAACTTCCATCCACTTTATAGTTATAAAAGCTCTGGGTTAGCTTATTTATTTAAACGACTTTCTTTATTCACCATATGTTGAATGTAAAGATTTCAGCCAAGTCTCCAATCGTTACGTTAATGGATGGACCGGTGGAAAATATGCTAAGAACAGGACTGTCACTGTTTGACTTCTACTATTACTATGTTTATAATTGTTACAAATTGACTTTTATTCTAATCAAACAAATTTCACCGGTTGTAAAAGTGATTGAAAAAATATTGGAATATGCAAAAATTATGTTGTATTACATCTTGTTACTGAAATCTAGTAATAAACTCTTATTAAAATAACAGCATTTGTTATCTTCTCAGATTTTAGTTCAAACTGTATTAGATTTTGATACAGTTGAATGTCGTGAAGAAATTAACCATATGTGTTTCTTTCTGAATATAAAGATAACTTTGAAGAAGTTCAAAAATGACAGTCAGTTAAATGTTTCTTTCATAAAATATGTACGTATTAGACAACTTGTGCATTATCGTTACTAATTAAATGTGAGTTAGTTGTAGCGAATCAATAGTTTTGTAAAGTATATCTAAGGCATACATTACCAATCATCATAATGATGATTACAACTATGTTGCAAATAAGAGTAATTGAATTGATGTCCTTTTGTGGAGATTGTCATAGTTAATTTGATTCATCACAGATGTTGGTGTTGGTAGGGTACAGATCTCTAGTGCTACCTGATTTTCTATGGTACCTTATCAACATCAATCTGCAATAAATCTGATCAGTAATAGTAAATAACTACAAACTAAAGAAATACATTGATTATGCATAAATATATAAGTAAATAATGAATATTCAGTTGTTAAGAGTGGTGTTTTTAAAGAAACTTTAGTGAATTATGTAACAGATACACCTAAATGTTGTGATTTATAAAAGTACTAATTAATATAGATTTATTCATGCTTAAAACATAAATGTAAAATGGGCGTCAATATGTCTGAAAACGTATTCAATATAACAAACATATATAGAATAATATGACCTATTTACTTAGGAAATCTAATTGATTCTTTAGATTACCCACACAAAATTCAATGAATACTTGGTTATTTGTTAAGTATAATTAGTAAATATTTTAGGTGTTATAATTTTTGTATATTTTAATTTATATAAATAGGATGGAAATTGTTATAACGTGTGAAAAGTTTTTTGGTCCTGTTGATCAGTTGGTTGTGCGCGGACGCTTTATTGAAGTGTGCCTAGTTGATAATTTGCAACTGGCCTAAGCCCACTCAGTCCCAAGCCGGAGATAGAAGGATAAGACAATAGATTAACCAGACAGGTCGGAATAAGATTCGGAGTCGGATTATATTTTACACATTCGCTTATATATACAAAATAATCATGATGATTATTCATCAAATAAAATTATCAACACTTTTACTAATACAATTAAATGTTGTTAAATGTGCTCACATAAAGTGATGAAGGTTTACAAATCATGTTAACAAAAAATCAATACAACTTGATAAAATGACAATTGTATTTCTAGGGATTTCGAATCCCTAACAGAAATAAATGTCTAATTTCTCTACATGCATATAACATTGAATGTGACCATTGTGCACTTGTTTGCACATTGTCGCATCAGTCTCATGTTTAATGGTAGCTAACTAACATCAATCTGTGATTAATGCAAATATTTAAACCTTATAACCGTGTCCACTAAACCACTTTTATTAAATAACAGTAACAATTCATGTTAGTTGGAGCCCACTATTGTCTACAGTGAAATAGTTATTACCAAAGATAATGGTTGATCATCTCTGCATATCACTGACTGATAAAAGTAAAGATCATACAACTGGACTCCGGCTGGTCTGATGGTACAAATGGCTAGCGTCCACCCTGAGACCAGAAGGCCGTCGGTCCGATTTACGATCGGAATATATGGCGCGAGCTTCTGAGTAATCACCTACTAGGACACAACAGCCATCTAATGTTCTGGTTTTATGTGGTATCCAATTAACATCAGTCTTCGGTGAATGCAATCATCAGCACCTAATAACTTTCTCTACAAAACCACTTCGTTCGTTTATAACATTCATTTATATTCTTTTATAATGAAAAACCAGTGAAAATATGACATTAAATGTTCTTGAGTATAAATATTCAAAAGGAATGACTTATCTAGATAATCTTCATTTATGAAACACTTACTGAAGGAGGCGCAACAAATCTAATTATAGAACATTGGAATGCAGGTACATCCAGCCGATGAGTCCCAAATAGGACGAAACGCGCGTTCTGGATTCCGCTTTGCAGTGACAATCCAACTTAAATATATAACTAAGTATAGAACATTTTATTTCATGTTGGTCGCTGCTTGTTTATTGGGCATATTTGAAACTTCAACCAAAACGAAATTCTTCATAAGAATTCAATCTGCTTCACTCACAGTTATAGGTAATCAACATTAATGTTTATCAATGTGATGCAGAGAAAAAGACATCAAATTCTCACATTGAATATCAGCTCACTCATGAGTCTAGAAATTATTTATCAGTTATTCCGTCAAACATGAAGGTCACGATGTACCTCTTTACGTGTAACAATTAAGAACGTTTACCATGATATACAAACAGCCGTATTTGTAAAGGAACGACAACTCAATGAGCAGATTATGATTATTACTAGTGATTAGGTAACTAAATAACTATTACTGACGAGTAATTAATTAAAGTCAAGCATAAAGAAACATAGGCATTATGTCTCTGTTCAAATTACAAAACTCCACCTGGAGCCCCCACAGGGTTTCTGCCGGTCCCAAGCCCGGATAAAGGAGGAGGGTTGGGCATGGGGTTAGCAACCCCATCCCGTAAAACAACTACCATGCTAAAAAACAGCTTACGAATAAAAATCTTTATAACCATTCTAACTCTGCCCTGGAAGTTGGAAGGACTAATATGACGCTTCATGGTGAAAGCCGAGTTCCTTCAGAAGCCATGAGGCCGATGCCCCCCCTTCCGACAACCGAAGCAACAATTGATGTACTCGACCGACCTCAAACAGCTGTCCCCTAGACACTGCGGTTACACTCTCAGGTCATCACGACCTCTTCTAATCCTCTTTCTCTTTCAGGTTCCTCACTAATGTCCCTTCCACGGTGTGGGCAACCGGGAAGTGATAACCGTCTTCATACGTCTAATAGCACTCGAGTTCACCTTGTTCATGATCAAACACGTTCTCCCTCTCTGGTCCCCACTTGTAATACTTCTACCACATTTTGTATGCGTGCCACTTGTACTGGTTACCCGAGTTCCCGAAATGTCATACCAGGTCTCCTGAAGCCACGCTCTAAACTTCATGTTGGAGCTTTTAATGTGCGTACGCTGTGTCAAATCGGTCAACAGGCTGCCTTAGCTAAAACATTAGAATCTCTTGCAATTGATGTATGCTGTGTCTCCGAAACAAGCATACAGGATCCCAGCATGGTCATCCGTTTGACGTCACCTAGTCAATGCAATGGAACAGCACACTTCACTCTTCGTTTATCTGGAGACCCTACAGCTAGCTCACGTGGCCTTGCTGGTGTAGGTATACCACTAAGCTTACGGGCAGAACAGGCTCTTCTCGAGTGGATTCCTGTAGACAGTCGTCTATGTGCTGTCCGTCTAAATGGCACAGTACGAACTCGGAAAGATAGGGACACACGTCGATGCCTTTTTGTCGTCTCTGCTTATGCCCCCACTGATTGTAGCACAGATGAAGTGAAAGACGACTTCTATATGAAGTTCTCTAGCCTCCTTCAGAAAGCTAAGCACTCAGACATAGTAATTATTGCAGGAGATTTTAGTGCCCAAGTAGGTAGACTAAATCAGGCTGAAAAGCACCTAGGTGGGTTACTCGGCATCCCAGCCCAGAGAACAGACAACGGAGATCGTCTGTTGCAGTTATGTTCAGACTACCGTTTATTCTTAGCTAGCACAAACTTTAAGCATAAGGCGAGACACTGTTTAACCTGGCGACCTCCAACATCTACAAAACGATGGACACAAATTGATCACATCGGCATCAGCTACCATTGGAGAGGTTGTATAGAGGACTGCCGCTCTTTCTGGGGCACTTGCCTAGACTCTGACCATGCCCTAGTGAGAGCACGTATCTTTATGCGTTTTACTGGTCGCAGAAAGGTTACATCAGGCAAACCCTTTAGATATCACTTTGAGAGTGAGAACGCTAAGATTGCATTTAGGAATGGTTTGGCTAAGCATTTACTCGCCCATGACCAACAGGTTTCCCCTGAAGTAGCTTGGAATGATTTTAAAGGAGGTGTATACGCAGCAGCGCTATCAGTATCCAACCCCAATCCAATGGTTATGAAAGACCATTGGATCTCTAGAACTTCTAAGGAACTGATGGAGGCTCGAAAACTCATTCCAGCAGGCTCGGAGTATGATGAAGAGCGACGACAACTGAAACGTAGACTGACAAAGAGTTTGCGTAAGGATCGTGAACCGTGGTGGGCAACAAAAGCAAAAGCGATAGAAGAATCAGCAGCGGCAGGCAATAGTAGACAGCTGTTCCGACTTATTAAGGACACCGGTATCAAAAAATCAGCAGTTAGTGAAATCATCTCTGAAAAAGATGGGTCGTTGATCTACTCTCAATCTAGAAGATTAGAACGATGGGCAGAACACTTTCAGGAACAGTTTAACTGGCCCCCAGCCACGCTTAGCTTACCCACAATCTCCAAGCTACCCGAATGGAAAACTGACACAGGTCCCCCAATTCTCAGTGAAGTTGAAAACGTCATAAGTAAATTGAAACGAGGGAAAGCAGCAGGGCCTGATATGTTGTCTACCGATATCTTAAAGGATGGTGGTATAGTTTTAACGTGCAGGTTGACTGATATCTTAGCCAAAGTCTGGGAACTAAACTCCATCCCATCTGACTGGTCTCGATCGCTGATTGTTCCAGTCTACAAAAAGGGACAGAAATCCTCTTGTGATAACCACAGAGGAATCAGTTTGACTAATATAGTATCTAAAATATTAGCCACTATAATCATCCGACGTTTAACTAACACTAGGGAACAACAGACTCGAGAAAACCAGGCTGGTTTCAGACCTGGCCGAGGTTGCATTGATCACATATTCACCCTGCGCCAGGTCCTCGAACACAGACATATGTACCAGCGCCCAACTATAGTTGTATTCTTGACTTAAAAGCAGCGTTCGACTCTGTTGACCGTGAAGTCTTGTGGCAATGTTTGTCATTAAAAGGCGTACCTCAACAGTACATTAACCTTATAAAGGCCCTCTACTCGGTCACCACTAATCGAGTCAGAGCATATGGCGGATTGTCAAGAGAAATTTCATCCTCAAGTGGAGTCCGTCAGGGTTGCCCCTTATCCCCATTTTTATTTAATTTCATCATAGACGTACTGTTAGATATCTCTCTCACTTCTTTTAAGTCCTCTGGGATTAGTCTCCTTCCAGGAGGCTCTCTTATCGACTTAGAATATGCAGATGATATAGTCATATTTGGTGAAGATGCACACAGCATTCAAGGTCTCTTGAACACGTTGAGTAACAATGCAGGCATATTTGGGATGTGCTTCTCCCCTCCCAAATGCAAAATGTTACTCAAGGACTGGTCTGCTTCTTCCCCCAAATTATTTATAGGGAGTGAAGTAATTGAATGCGTTGATCGCTTCACTTATCTCGGAAGTCTCATCAGTCCTGGTGGGTCGGTGTCTGACGAAATCTCAGCGCAGATTCAGAAAGCTCGATTGGCATTTGCCAATCTACGGCACTTGTGGCGCAGACGAGATATCCGTGTCTCAACGAAAGGCCGGGTGTACTGCGCAGCAATCCGCGCCATCTTAACATATGGCTGCGAAACGTGGGCCATGAAAACTCAAGATATGCGTCGTCTCCAGATATTTGACCATAGTAATCTTCGGAACATCGCTCGTATACCATGGAATAACCGGATTAGTAATAGTGAGGTTAGACAAAAAGTTCTTGGGAAGCACAGTAAATCAGTCGAAGAGGTCATTAACCTTCATCGACTGAGATGGCTAGGACATGTATTGCGCATGCCCGACCACCGTCTACCACGTCGCGCCATGTTAGCTAGGGCTGAAGTAGGATGGAAGAAGGTTAAGGGCGGCCAAACCAAAACATGGCATCAGTCCATGAAGACCTTGACTACTGGCCTAAGCCATGTAGGTAGATGTAGACTACCTGGTTGGTGTCCGCGTGATGATCGCAACAAATGGCTGGAGACACTAGGTGATATGGCTCAGAACCGGTCACAGTGGCGCAAGTGTATTCACTCTTTAACCTCATCTAGATCTTAAATTCTATTGTTATTTTCTGGACATCTTTACTTACTCTTCTCTCTTGTATTCTGTTTATACGTTACCCCAATATTCTCGTAGTGCTATTGTGGTATGGCAACTTGAACCTACAGGCGTTTGTGCCCGGTTCTACGTTGCTGATGATGATGATGATGATGATGATGATGATGATGATGATGATGATCAAATTACAACAATCTTCAAAGTACCGAAATATAACTACTCTATTAACTGCTTAAAAGTGAAAACAATATAGTCTGCGCTGATAACTAGAGTAATTAACAAGTACGTTATTACTAACACTACATTACTTCAAGATACAATCCATGAATTATGATCAACCATCTATTCTTTTACAAGGATATTACTACTCATAACGTTACATTACTTACCGACCAAATTGAAAACTCTAAGAATAATCCAAAATCAGTAAACACTAATAATGCTTCTTATTTATTAACATGAATCTGTAACGGTTTGTTAGACAAACAATCGGATAGTTTAAACCCTCTTCTACTACTTACTGTCATTTCAGCTCTATTTAACTAAAAAGCAGATCAATGTGATGTTAACTGACAAAGTACTAAAGGTACTGATTCATTATTTATAATCATTTTCTTTTTCTGTATGTATTACATGCATTCAGGGAAAGATTGTTGCTGGATTTCATAGTCACCTTTATTTGTTTACAGTCTAGGTGTATAAAAAGCTACTTTTAATGACTTTGAACTAATTAACTTACCTTTATATTCTTATGCTGTATAAAATATTTTTCTGTTCTGTAATATGAGCATTTAAGTTAGAGGCATGACAATCTATTCGATTCATTTTGTTCGACTCTATCACCGTTAGCATGGAGAATCGCCCTGTTTGAATCATCCCTTGTTATAAATTGAATAAAATATAGGATATTTTTAGAACCAACCACTTAATGTACATCAGTATGATTACATAGCCGAGTTCTGTTTATGTAATGGATGCTAATATATAAAATGGCTTGTGAATTAATGCTAATGATTTGTTGTTTAAGTAAAGGGTATTGGTGTTGTTGGATTTTCTACTATTGTTATCAACAACATTATCGTGTACAAATAAATATTTTAATTATTTCACAGATGTTGACTTGATTCATCCTAAACTTGTGTGTACATGGTTGCCTTCATTGTTCTTTATATTCTACTTGATTGTACTATTCGGACAGCTTCTGACCATATAATCGGTTGAGTTCTGTTGAAGGGATTGAAATTTATGTTTATCGATTCTCAAATGATCTGAATGTCATTCTACAAATGACTTGAAATTTACATAAATCATCAATCAAATTACATAACGACTATGACCCAATTTCGTAACCAATACGAAGTGGTTCTAACGATCATATAGTTAGTAGTCAGCTACAGAACCTTTGGAATAAATAAACATAATTGAACATACCAATACAACTAATTATACCAGAATGAAATAAACTTAATTGTTTTAAATCTTTGACAATATTTATACTTTTTTACTATATAGTATAAATGAAACCGTTCAACAAAGTTCGTCAATTTTTTGAAATCAATATGGAGTTGTTTATTCTACCTATTGGGTGTTATGACAATTCACCTATATTTACTAAATTTCTAATTAAATTAGAAGTTTACACTTATAAAAAATATTTAGGACATGGACTTAGTAACTGTCGGTTAACATAATGACTAGTACCTTTTACTTTCGGGAAAATTCTCATTAACACTACTATAGAAACAAAACCGTGGGAACTCATACATCATGAACACCTGAACATCACAATAATGATCAGAAATTCAACAGTTGATTAGTCGTTTTGTCTTTTGTGAATTGATTCACACACTATTATGTTATCAACACTTGATTAACTATACATGATAAGATTAAGGATTTTCGGGAGATTTCATAGTTGAAACGCTATTGATTATGGAAGACACATGTAAATTCAAAGCAGAGAAATCGAGCAAAGACAAAATAGTAACACTAGAAAATCGAGTAACCAAACATCGTAGAGAACTAATAAAACATAAGATAATTGACAACAGGGCATACAACGAATTAAAACCACGTGGTTCGCGTCTACCATACATGTATAGGCAAGCCAAACTATATGAACCTGATGTCCCATTGAGACCAATAATCTCGACGACCAATTCACCATGTCGTAAGCTAGCTCTCCGGCTGACCAACAAACTAAAACCGATTCGCAAAGGACTGTCCGTAATTATTTTAAAAAATACATTCAAATTCGCCAAACCAATTAAATATATCTAGTAAATTAATGTTGTCCTATGATATATCAACATTATTTACCAATATTCCCCTGGAAAAGACCATTGACATAATAAGTCAATTTTCTGAACAGTTATCTATACTGAAAACACGACTTTAGCAACTGATACGGCTATGTACAAAAAGCGTCCAATATCAATTCAGTAATAAATTATACTGCCAAGCAGATGGTGTAGCTATGGGAAGCCCTTTAGGACCAGTACTAGCTGACAGATTTATAGCTAATCTGGAAAAGATAAAGTTAATACACGCAGTAAACAAAATGACACTCAACAAAAGGTACGTTGATGATACACTTATTACATACGACGACATAAACCAAGAGAAAATATTACTTCATATCTTTAATGCAGCTCATTCTAACATTAAATACAAAATGAAGTACGAAAGGAACAACATCTTCCAATTCCTAAATCTAGAAATCTCAGGAAGAGATGGTGGGACGTGCCAAATATTTATATTCCGGAAAGATAAATGGAATAGATAATATCTCCATTTTCATAGCTTTTGTCCAATTAGCTATAAACGTGGTTTAGTCAAGTCACTCTACTATAAAGCTAGATGATTGTGCACTAGCGATAAACTTGAAATCACAATCATGAAACAATATCTTCAACAAAATGGGTACCCTGAGGTATTTATTGAGGAGTATAGTAACAGTTGTAATCAAAAATTCGAAGCTGAAAAATCCTAAAAGTAAAGGGTATTTATTCAACTAGTACTTAAAGGAGATCAAATAGACAAACAGTTCAATTAGAGACTTAGAACGACCATCAAACAAATATTCTCTGCTATCAAACTGCTGACGCTCTACAAAACACAGTGTTTAATAAGTCAAACAAAATTTGACAAATATCCGTCTCATGTCACCTCCCAATTGTACTAGTTCATATGTACTTGCAAAAGCCGATACATTGAAAAGAGGGAAAGACGAACTTTTTTACGATTTATTGAACATATTTCGAAGAACTTATGCTTGAGAGTAGCAACCACTTTTAGAACTTTAATTACGCGTCACTTGACAGACACGAGACATCAGGTAGATATGACAAATGCTTTCGAAACTATCAACAAACAACACAAATGACTCCTATTAAAATTTGCTGAGGCCACTGTAATTAGAAGATTAAGATCTAACCTTTGTATTCAAGATGATTCAGTAGTTAATTTTCAATTGCCCTGATAGCATTAGATTGGTCGCTCAGTTTCCTCATTCAACTATAGATAGCAGGAAGTCGGTGAGTTATACTCTTACTTTCCTGTCTTATTCCTTTTCTTCACATAATCACAACAATAGAGTATTCATAATTAAATAATCGAACTCTTTCAACTATTTACTAGAACCCTCATTCTTACCTAACCTTTTGGGTTATTTTTGGACCTTTTTATTACGTAATTAAACTCTAAAATATTTAACTAATCTATTTATAAATACTCAAAATTCAACCTGTTTACAGTTTCCCTACCTAGACAATAGAATTTTATCTGTGTATTAATAATTTGAGTTGTATAAGATCAATAGCATGTTTGTAGCTGATGAGAATACAACGAAATACATTGAATTCAAAGTATTCTGCAAATATTGTCGTTCTTGCATTATTCAATAGAAATCAAAAGGATTATGCTTTTAATTTAAGGGTGTGTATCTAAATAGAGTGATACTGACTAGATGAGTGGTTCACTTGCTTATATTAACACACCTGAACTTAAATATCACTTAATTTGGGTTCCAGTTAGCATGTAGTCCCTTCACTATTTTCTATCTGACATAAAACTTCATTTTGTTAAAACGTAAGTCTTTTCCTATGTATTTAATTCTGTCTCTTATCATTCTACAAAGGAATACAGCAAATACCCCGAACGACGCAACCATTTCAGCCAATTAATAATTAAGCTAGGGAAGGTAATTTGAAAATCTTACCAATAGAATTCTCTCTCAGATCCCGTGAAACCTGAAGTTCAGTTATGTCAATACTTAAAACTATCCTGTAAACGTAAACGATACTACTATCTAATATCCCTTAGTTTTCATTAATTAATCATCATATCCTGAACTACGACAATTGAGGAGTGTGTAGTAATAACCTTGCTAAAACCACTTCAATAACCGAAGACAACTAAGACCGTTATTTTTCTGCCTGTAGGTCTGCTGCTACCACTACGGACAGTTTCAATCCAGATAGGAAGAATTCAAAGCTGGTAAACTAACGAGCCAAGTCAAAATACATTAGTTATATATTTCAAGCACTCATTTTTATATATTCGTCCACAATCTTATAACACATAAGACCAATTAGAGTAATGATATCTAAACCAAACGATCACAATATCTCTAGGCAGATGGGTTAACATATACTAGTCATAGTTAATAAATCGGAAATGATACAGTAACAGCGAACAAATCAAACGAGAGGTCTGGACATGGGAAATAAAACACAGTAGATACAAAACTTTCATTACTTAAGGAACTAAAATATACACCATGCAAAAGTTTTTTAATATCAGTCGTTCGCTTATACCTACCTCCTGTATCAATAACATCTTAAGTAATTCGGTAATTTTACTGATAATAACATTTACTGTTGTCATTGATCATTATTAGCATTTGTATTACTATATTTTATGCGTAACTTAAAGAACAATAACATTTCCAATTTCGGGCTAAGTCGATTCTTTCATTTTGTTGTTTTTTGTTTGGCAAAGTAACTTGACTATGAAGTTACTGCTGGGTGGTTACTTTCTTAATCATTCCTACTTGATTTTCACTGATAGATCCACAACTCTTTTGTGAGGTTCTTTAAATGTTAAACAATTGGCGTAGTTTATTCTTTCATTTAGTTTTCACTTCTATCTTGTATTAAACTGCTGATTACTAGTGTTAAAGTCTTTTGTGAATAAATTAGTAGAGCCACTCAGATGAATACATAAACGTGTTAGCAACAAGTTATGTTGAGCTACTTAATGTTGACAAAGTTTTATTGATTAAATTTTAATCATTTAGTTAAGCGTATAAAGTAGTGTATTGTATCCTTTAATAATATGTATTTCTATGTACTTTCACATAATTAACAAGTAGTTTAACGCCTTATTAACTGCTCCTTTGCCTGAAACTATTTCCCATTTGATGACGCCATTATTATTATTATTATTGATTTTTACATCGTATTCCCTAGATTGTATCATGATTTGTAAGTGGATGCTCCAATGTCAGTCTTATGGTTTTGTTTATCATACCTTAAGGCTCAATTCTTACTTTGTTGTCTAAAACTTGATATCTTCCTGTATCCTTTATGCATAATAAATAAAAAAATATTTTTCGGGAAGAAATCATAAAGAAGCTTTTATTACCTACGTTTATTTTTTTTAATAAAGTCACTATAGAAGTTTCACAACAACAAGACAAGTAGCAAAAGCATAAAGTTTAGTGGAAGGAAATATCATAGAAAGATAGGAAAACTAGATCATTATTCCTAACCAAGTTACAATGAAATTTTGCAATAATAAAACCTTTGATTATTAACAGTCAAATGATACTTCCCTCCTCAAGCATTCGTCATAGGTGAACTATATATAAGCATGTGTCAATTGAAGTAACTGTGGAAAAGTGTTAAACACCAATTAATTTGAAATTCATTGGTTGGTAGTTGAGTAGAGACTAATATGATGTTCGATCGGATCCTAAGTATTTAACGCTTTCTAACAATCGACTTGAAATATAGTGATTGATCAAAGTGGCTCAATATTGTAAGCACAATGTTTAGGTATCAAGGAGGTGGAACAACTAGACAAAAATGACACTATGTTTCACTAAGTGGTTAATCACAGTGAGTATTACAGTTCTAGATTAGACCACTTACCACTGAACTTGGTCACCAATTTAGTAATTTCATATAACGACAAAGTTCACTAACGTGTTGTTCCACAGAAATACGTTTGACATCAGGTTTATAATTGCAGATTTTATAGTTTCAGTAAATTCATTACAAACCCGGTAGTTTGTAAAACCAATTATTTTAGGCTGTCTGGTAAATAAAATGTTTCCAAGCCTAAAAACAACATTTGGCAGCAGATTAATTTTTTTTATTTTTAGCAAAATGTTGTGGAATCAGATGCCTGATCATGCATTAGGAGTTTACATATGTTGCTGAAAAGTCGATTCTTTCATTTTGTTGTTTTTTGTGTTGGCAAAGTTAACTTGCTATGGAAGTTACTGCTGGGTGGTTACTTTCTTAATCATTCTACTTGAGTTCACTGATAGATCCACACCTCTTTTGCGAGGTTCTTTAATGTTTAAACAATTGGCGTAGTTTATTCTTTCATTTAGTTTCACTTCTATTCTGTCTTAAAACCTGCCTGATTACTAGTGTTCAAGGTCTTTTGTGACTAACTTAGTAGAGCCACTCAGATGAATACATAACAGCGTGTTAGCAACAAGTTCTGTTGAGGCTACTTAATGTTGACAAAGTTTATTGATTAAATTTTAATCATTTAGTTCAAGCGATAAAGTAGTGTATTGTATCCTTTAATAATATGTATTTCTATGTACTTTCACATAATTAACAAGTAGTTTAACGCCTTATTAACTGCTCCTTTGCCTGAAACTATTTCCCATTTGATGACGCCATTATTATTATTATTATTGATTTTTACATCGTATTCCCTAGATTGTATCATGATTTGTAAGTGGATGCTCCAATGTCAGTCTTATGGTTTTGTTTATCATACCTTAAGGCTCAATTCTTACTTTGTTGTCTAAAACTTGATATCTTCCTGTATCCTTTATGCATAATAAATAAAAAAATATTTTTCGGGAAGAAATCATAAAGAAGCTTTTATTACCTACGTTTATTTTTTTTAATAAAGTCACTATAGAAGTTTCACAACAACAAGACAAGTAGCAAAAGCATAAAGTTTAGTGGAAGGAAATATCATAGAAAGATAGGAAAACTAGATCATTATTCCTAACCAAGTTACAATGAAATTTTGCAATAATAAAACCTTTGATTATTAACAGTCAAATGATACTTCCCTCCTCAAGCATTCGTCATAGGTGAACTATATATAAGCATGTGTCAATTGAAGTAACTGTGGAAAAGTGTTAAACACCAATTAATTTGAAATTCATTGGTTGGTAGTTGAGTAGAGACTAATATGATGTTCGATCGGATCCTAAGTATTTAACGCTTTCTAACAATCGACTTGAAATATAGTGATTGATCAAAGTGGCTCAATATTGTAAGCACAATGTTTAGGTATCAAGGAGGTGGAACAACTAGACAAAAATGACACTATGTTTCACTAAGTGGTTAATCACAGTGAGTATTACAGTTCTAGATTAGACCACTTACCACTGAACTTGGTCACCAATTTAGTAATTTCATATAACGACAAAGTTCACTAACGTGTTGTTCCACAGAAATACGTTTGACATCAGGTTTATAATTGCAGATTTTATAGTTTCAGTAAATTCATTACAAACCCGGTAGTTTGTAAAACCAATTATTTTAGGCTGTCTGGTAAATAAAATGTTTCCAAGCCTAAAAACAACATTTGGCAGCAGATTAATTTTTTTTATTTTTAGCAAAATGTTGTGGAATCAGATGCCTGATCATGCATTAGGAGTTTACATATGTTGCTGAAAATGATCAGCAACTCATTTATGAACCATACTCGTAAGCTATTAGAAGTTAAGCATAAACCTACAGAACAGTCTTCTCGATTCACTTTTTAGTAAGAATCATCACATTTCCGAAACTGTCAGACGCAACAGTAATAATGGATCTAGTAAAATGAAACAGGTAAAGTAAAATGAATAAGAATCATTAGACACTAAATAAGTAATGCTTGAAGCATAAACAAATAATCAAATATGTAGATATGTAAGTGTATATTCAAAGCATATTATCTCATCATATTAGTGGCTGATTAGCAGTCCAACCTGGCACAATCAATGTTTCGAAGCCATTAGTGAATAAATATTAACTTACCCATACTTACTACCGTCATATATCTTAGGGCAACCATATTATATAAAACAAAGCAGCCGCCATACAATATACTTGCATTCTAATTGACAGGATAACCTAAGACATGTAGCCGAGATAAATTAAGGGAAACTTTTAAATCTATGAGAGTATCCTTTAGTTATCAATGAGCTAGGTCTACAAAGCTCCCAAGATAGATGTAACTGACAACGCGCGCGAGTTCTTCATTCACATTGGTTAGACTAAACGGTGAATACACATTAATTTGATAGAATTATTAATCAACTGTTGATATTTCTAACATCGGTCAATTTGCGACATCAACACTTATCCCAAGTCATTTCTTGATGTCTAATTTAAACTCGTCATTTTACAAGACACCCAATTATATAATTAAGTAACTAAAGCTAACTTCATATTTCATTTTTAGGTTATTGCTTTGAAAAATTTTAATGATTAGTTTATTTTACTATTGAAGTGAGAACGTTCTGTTGATAGATGATAACAAATCCTGTTAGTAAATTTCATCACTTTTCGTAATTTACTTTCTCCGTTAACATAAGTTAGACAAGAAGAGATTATCTTAGTTCAGTCTCATAACAACACGCAGAAATTTGAAGCTGCCGAAACTTTGTTGCATGTTACGGTAACAGTATCAACGTAGTATACATACACAGATTGTATGTCACTGGTAAATCCAAGATTATGTGTGATGCATATAGTCTATCATTCTAAAATACATGTCATGGGCCTAGTCATTGCTGAGGTCATTCTTATCTAGTTAGAAGTTTCATCTCTAGTTTATATAATATCATTATTTCATGCAGTTTAGACTGATGGCCATCATTTATCGTCAAACGAATTAAACTAATTTCAAGGAACACCGTTCAGGCATATATAGCAAATTGACTGTAGTTAGAGTGCAAACTAGTAGATAACTCAAATCCTAAAGTTTTTTCGTTTGAGTCTTCTCAGAGACACTAGTAAGCTCGGCTGAAAAGTCCCAAACTACAAAGAAACAGTTGTCTTACTTAAGTTAGTCCTAAGACTTTGTGAAACCTCGCATGATCTGCGATAAGTATGTTCATTAGACCTATAAATAATAATTTTCATCATGATTTTTTACAATTTGTAAATAAGTAAGTGAATATATTATGAAAGCATTTGTATTTTTTCGTAGGCTTATTATGGATTTAAGTTAACCAGTCTCTATTACAACAAGTACATTATGAGCTGGTTTCCTTGACGTAGAGGTAGTTCATAAGTAAGTAAGTTGGAATGTGGCTAATGTGAATATCAAAACTGTGATAAAGATGCATCCAACTGATAAGTCTTAAATAGTATGAAGCACATCCTGAATTCCACTTGCCAACCGCATTCAAACTTAATTCATAAAACAACTGAATATTTTAGATTTTTCTTTTGTATTCAATTAAACAGTTAAACGAAACAAACATAATCAACATAATGGACATTCTAATGAGGTAGATGTCCAAAATTCTGAAAAACATCATTTCCAATAACCTCACATAAAAAAATCACATATAATACATACATTATCCAGATACTCACAAAAACAGAATATCTAAACACTAAATTTGGTTACCAAATAGAAAAGATGATTACATCGATTAAGTAATCTCTTACCAATTATTACAAGACTGTTTTATTAAGAAAAATCATTCTATAAAATTAATCAACTTTATTTTGATTCATATTAAATTCGATAAGAATCACAAACACTGCACTTAATCTAAAATAAATCTTCGAAAAGTACTGTTACATAATTACTGTTTATCATATATCGGATCATTTGATTATATTTGTCACAGATTGATGTAAGTAGGGTACCATTGAAAACTAGGGAACACTGAACATCCGTTTCGTCCTAGTACAGAACGTTTTAGCAATGCGCATTCTAGATTCCGCCCGAGGGGGTTCTTGTTGGCAAGTGCCTAACCCTCTGCACCACTGAGACATTATCCAATAGTATGATTCCCACTTTGATCTCCAAAACTAATTTTATCTCAATATTTTGAATTAATTGAGCACATAGTTGAGCCAATTAGCAATAATTTAGCCAATTTAAAATCACAGTGTACATAAGAAAATAGGATGCTATGTATCGACTATATGGTGGCCAATTTTATTCAGTGAGGAAACACCATTAATTTTTGGCTTGATTTTAGATTGAAAAGAAAATTAACTATCTCACAACTCTGAAACAAAATGAATGTGATTAGATCATGACAAAATCGAGATAGTTGATTGAATTCATCTCAGATTGATGTTAGTATGGTGCCACTGAAAACCAGGGAACATTAAACAGCTGTCTCGTTCCTGTATGGAACTCCTCAACAGTGCTTACCAAAAATTCTCCCTTTGCAACATCAATCTTTGACAAATTCAATCAACCAAACTTAGTACCAATTTCCACCACCCATCTTAATTTAAGCACAAGATACTTCTTGGCAATGAGTTTAATATTTTGAGTTGGACCATGAAAACTATGTTAAATTCGTGAAAAACGATTACATAGGCAACTTACACAACTTCGCGAATAATATTAAACTAAGATATATTACTTTATTTCTTACAACGTTGTTATTATAAATTGGGAGGTAAATATTTTGTCATAATCATTCTAACAGTCCCTCAAGTTAATTTCTGTTGTCTAAATAAGTCTAAAGTATATTCTGATTCTTCTATAAATGTTTGATCACTTTATTCCCCACTGAATCTCTAGAAGTAAGTCATTAATTTGTTGGTTGCGATGATGTACTGCCCTTTGCATCTGACTTCATGTTATTTTATAACAATGGAAAAGATTTATTTTATTAGTCATAGAAGCATTACAAATTATAAGATTCAGTTAGGCTTTTATAATTTATACATAAGTAATGTTTCGACTCAACCGAACTGTTTTGGTTATAATATATCATTGCATACAAATATCGATTATTTATTCGTATAGACACAGACCGATATCGGTTGAATACCACCGAAAACAAGGATCATCAGACAGTTCTTCTGTTTTAGTATAGGGCTTCTCAGTATTGTGTACCCTTGATCCAACCACTGAATTGACCCAAGAATTTTATGATTCACCGAAGTATTAAATGCGTATACCGTAATAATATAATTTTTACAGATGATATACATATATATGTATATACGAATATATAGTACATTTTTCAGCATTAATAAAAATATGATTTAAGCGAATATATATATATATATATATATATATATATATATATATATTAGACAGATATTTCCGAAGATTGACTGGAAAGTCTGAGTTGTGTAAGATATTATGATTAATCAAAAGAAGCAGAAGTCATTCAAGCGAAAATTAATTATGATGTGACGGGCATATCTGTCTGATGAATCCAAATCTAAGCAAAATGCTCATTACAAATTCCAATTTCTAGCCGCAATCTAAATTTTTAGTAACATTATATGGAGGAAATTTGTACAGGATGTACATTAAGTCTTAAGTATATTAATTTCAGTCCTGACTTTGTGTGAACCACTTTACTAACTGTAAAATCGAGGAGAATAACGGAAAGCTAGATATTTCAGATTTCTGACTATTACCAAATTATACGAAATTCTATATTAGAACATTCGCCAGCTATTTAGAAAGACGTTGTTATAAGGGACGTGTTATTAGGAATGATCAAACTTCAAATACTATTTTTCAGAAGGTTTATTAGTATTTTGATTGTATGCATACTGAAAACTTTCCTCTTGTTATTTATATACTCCTCTCATTCTAAACTGCCAATCAATCCATAAATCATTATTATATCATTTTCCATTCACAAACTAGAACTGATTCTTTGTGAACCCACCAAAAAGTTTCTCCACCATTAATGTCTCTCTTCTGTGTTAGTGTTATTTTTTTAATTGAGCTAATGTATAGTCTAGATTTAGATGTAGGTATATAAACTACTGTATAATAACATCATTCCAAAATTTCAGCAATTTTCCTAATCCGAGTTGGTTCTTGTTAGTATTAGAACAGACTTATAATATATCGAATACTATATCCTTATTCTCTGTCATTGTATTAGTTTCTGTAAGGTTGTTATTGAAATAATCACATATGTACGTGTGAATAATAGGAAACAATTCCTATGATCATTGAGTAAATAATAATGATAAGTAAAAAATATCATATGTTCATGTCACTTATACTCTCCTTGAAATTAATCATTAATGACAAATTTGAGTGATTTATGACTACTCATTTAGTAATTTGCTTCATTATCAACAATACAGACTATGAGTAAACACATTTTTAATATGAGGTGATATCGATGAAACTACTTTATAATTCAATTAGATCAGATAATAAAATACTTACAAAACTTTTAGATGCTTCAATATAAAAACATTTACTGACTACGGATTTTGTGATATGATGAATGTTATGATATTTTAAGATCATATAATAAGTCCAGTAACAATGTTACTTAATAAGATTGTCAGAATGATTAATAACTCATGTGATATTCAAGTACGTTAACCAAACTGCCAATCCTAACACCAGGAGAGTCAGGCAAATATCTTTCATTGTTCTATATTATTGTTAAAACTTGTGTATATACAATATAACTTAATAAAATACCCTAAATCATAATTCATAAAAGGTTGATATATCTGAACATTTGTGATACAAGTTCAAGTTGTAAGTTTGTAATTAATTGGTAACAATTTATAAATGGAAGGCGATTTGTAACCAGTTAATAGGTCAAAAATGGAAGCTTAGAATTAGAACGATATTACATAACCATAAATCAGATATTTATCAAATGCACACACCGATTCAATAAAATATGACATTACATTTTCATTTATTCATAACAACACGTTTTCTTTTTCAGTTGCACCTTTCACAACACTAAGCAAGTAAAATTGCTTAGTAAGATTATAACAAATTGTCACCTTGTTACAAAAGAGCAATAGAATGTGAACTGCTGAGCTCTAACTCGATAGTCTAATAATTAAACATTCAATGAGAGATAAAATTATCTTACATTTAATTCTAGTCAATTTCACGAGTTTGCCTAATTAACTGAAAGTTTCTAATGGAACCACAACAGATCTTCAGTTTATTGTGGTTTTTGGCAATAATAATAGATCCGTCAATCTGCATTACATCCGTAGTATGCAACAAGTTCTGCATTTTATTCACATTTGTCCGGAAAAGAAATGCAAAAATAAAAATGATATGCATTTGAAATCAGATGTATGATGTATGTGAATAGAAGTACCTTATTTACCATTAATAAATTTCATGCTCAAGACAATGGATTTCTGGTCGTTTAACCTATCTTGTCATCACTTAATACACGTGTTATACACACAAATATATCGATTTTGTGTTTTTCGTAAGTGCATGTATGGTGATCAAAGTTGCGTTCTTTTTGACTAAAGGAAATACAACAACGGTGGTTTATATAAATAGTATGTATCCTTTTACAGTGAAATCCTACCATATAAAATTACCCATTCTGAATACAAAGCTATCAGCAAAGAATGTGTAACATTCTTTTTGAAATAATTAACTTCATTAATTTCTCCTTCATTTTAATTTCTTCGCTTCATATCACCTCTTAGTTTCATTCATTAGGTGTGACTATTATACTCCTTATTTGGGTGTCACTACAGTATTGAGGTCATGCAAATGAAACTAGTGACCTCAGTGTCTACATTTGTATATTCATTCAGTCCGTAAATTAGAAACGTCACAATATGCTTTCTTTTTCACTTAGCAAACAATATGTGATGATAAGTAATGTAATAATGAGAGGATAAGGAGGAAACTAAAAGATGCAAGTAATGACGGTGATTAAAAAATGGTAGGGGTCAAAATATTTTATTTAGAATAATCTCATACTCAGTATCCGTTAATAAACTGCTTTCCATTGTACTTTAACCAAATAGTTATTAGAAAGTGAAGAAAATATTTAGCTCAAGAGGATGATTTTCGTAGGATTTGCGTTCTCTGAGGTCACTCGCTCAATTACTGAGCTTTTCCAGTCATTTTGAACAACATTAGAGGTGCAAACCTCTGACAGACAAATCAACTTTTAATAAAGACTTGATCTTATGAAGTTGCCTATAATGATGACAAAAGCTCCGCAACTAAACGCACTTTAAAGGCAATTAAATAGTTAATTAAGAAATTAATTGATTATAAGTCGAAAATTTATTCTTAATTATTTAAAAGATCATTTAATTATTTTTATACGCCTAAAGAAATATACATGATTAGATAGGGCGTATAGAAGCAAAGAAACCTATGGAATTAATTCTTTTCGCTTATTACAGACGATTGATAAATGTTCAATAGGCAACAAGTTTTAAATGTTTACAAAAATAACTTTCATAGTAAATAATGAAGTAAAGAATTAACTTACTACTCTCGATATAAAATTAAAAAAATTCGCAAAAGATTTTTCACAATTGTAGTGGGATTTGATTACTTATGAATTGATACAGTTGCTAATTTGTATTGAATGGAAATCGAACTAAAGTGTAAGTTAATCGAAAAGGGTAAAGAGTCACTAATCGGTAGAAAGTTAAAGACACTTCAAGATCATGATGTAAATATCGAACTGAGATAATAAGTATTAGTTATATCAATATTCATTTAAATGAAAAACGTAATGTGTTATAAAACGCTAAATCTACTCATTTTCAACAACGAATTTAAAACGTTTGTCAAAGAATGCAAAGAAATTTGAGACATACGTGTATTATGTAATAGCATACAGCCATTTGGTTATAATAGTAGATAATAATTATAGGCTATTTTAACTCTGCTCTATGAGTTAGAAAGTATTCATTTCGAAGGGTTATGACGTCTCATGGTGAAAGCCGAGTCACTTTGGAACTCATGAAGCCGATGACTCTACTGACAACCACACCAACAATTAATATAGATACATGTAATTTTCACACGATATGTTAGACAGGAATACCAACAACCGCAATGAATTTAAAATAATTCTCAACAATAGGTTCTATGTATTTCACGATCTACTAGAAAACGTTGGAACTAATATAGAGGAAAACTGGAAAGAGATTTAAGAAATAATAACCACAACATGTCAGGAGGTTTTGAGTCGCAAGAAGCACCACCATAAATAATGGATTTCTGTTGATACTCTGGATAAGATTCAAAAAAAGAAGAGCAAGAAGATAGTAATTAATAAAAGCCGGAAAAGAACGAAGAAAGCCAAGGCACAGGCTGAATACTCAGAAGCGGGTGAAGACGAGCATTACGTCAAGTAAATGGGAATATATGGAGGACCTAGCAATGACGGCGGATAAAGTTGCAAGAGAAGGAAACATGAGGCACCAGTTTAATATAACGAAGAATCTGGGTTAAAAATACAGAAAACTGGAACGACCGACTATGAACAAAGACGGTAAACCAATCACTGAGACCCAAGGACAACGAAGTGGATGGGTAAAGCACTCTGCAGAATTCTTAAATAAACCAGCCAACTGAACATACCATGCATTTACAGATCCCCATATAAACACCGACGCACCAAGAATTGAAGAAATCAAAAGGGTCAGAAGTGGTGAGTCAGCGGTGCTAGACAATATACCAGCTGGGCGAGGTACTAATGCCGGATATAGAAATAATTGCGAAATTGCTTCAAACTCTCTTCGGGAAGATTTGGGAGGGGAAGAACAGGTGTCAACAGACTAGAAAGATAAACACTTCGTCAAGATACTAAAGAAGGAAATACTAGCAGGTGCGAGAACTATAGAGGTATCACTCAGCTTCCAATACCAGGAAAAGTCTTCAATAGTGTTATTGAACCGAACGAAAGATCTAGTCGTCGCCAAACTTTGAGATCAACAAGCGGGATTCCGTCAAGATCGATTTTGTACCGACCGAATCACGACACTACAGTTCATTGTTGGACAATTATTCGAATACAACTCACCACTTAACATCAATTGTCTCGGCTACGAGAAAGTATTCGACAGCTTGGATAGGAAAACACTACGGGGTTTCCTTCGACACCATGGAGTGCCCAAGAAGATAGTCATTATCATACAGAATTCTTAAGACAGATAACCCTGCAAAATCGTTCATGGTGAGCAACTGACTGATCTATTCGAAGTGAAGACCGGTGTTAGACAGGGCTGCTTACTATCGCCCTCTCTTTCTTCTAGTGGTTGACTGAATTATTAAAACTGAAATGCCTAAAAGAAAGCACGGAATGCAGTGGACGACATCCATCCACTAAACTGAATGACTTGGACTTTTCAGACTAGCCTATCTCTACTATCCCACACATAACAACAAATGCAGGTCAACATGGACAGTGTAACAGCAGGCTTTGCAGTATTAGGTCTCAACATACACAGAGGGAAAAGTAAGACCTTTAGATACAATGCAATGAGCACCAACACAACTGTACTTGAGGAAGATGCTTGGGAATGTGTTAAAAACGTTTACATATCTGGATAATATCTTCGATAAATAAGGATGATATAATGCTGATGTTAAGATACCAATTGACAGACAAAGGACAGCATTTTTGCAGTTAAAATGTATCTGGCACTCAAAACAATTGTCAGCTAACATAAATGTCAAATTTTCCAATGGAAATGTAAAAAGAGTTCTGTTGTATGGAGAACTACGAAAAGCATAATTCAAAGGACACAAGTATCTATAATCAGTTGGCTGCCCAAGATACTTTATATCCGTTGGCCAGATACCATCATCAACAACCTTTTGTGGCAGATGTATTCACTCTTTGTCCCCCCTAAAATCATGAGCTTTAAATTATTCCATAACTTTCTTCCTATGTTCCTGAACCGTATTCTATATGTTCACACTCCTTGTTACTATTATTATTTTATTTTATTGAAGTAACTTTTACTAACGTTGGTGGTGTTGATCTTACGGTGCCATGGAGGTATGGAAACTTGAACCGACGCACACATGTGCCAGGTTCTATGTTGATTATACATACATACGTTTGTGGCAGACAACAAACCAACCAATATCCGGCCGAGCAAGAAATTAGGAAAAGAAGCTGGTGGTGGATTGGACACATATTAAGGAAATCAGTAAAATATACCACAAAACAAGTACTAACTTAGAATCATCAGGGAAAAGAGGCAGACCATAGAACACGCTTTTTGAGCATCGGAGTTAGACATGAGAAGAATGTACAGCAGCCGGGAAGAGCTGGAAAGGCAAGCTTACTACAGATTTCGTTGGAGAATCTTGATCGACTGCTCCACGATGAGTAACATGGATTGGTTGATTGAATAATAGTTATAGTGACTAATCCAACTTATAAATGAATGAGATAAGTGAGAAACAGAGCATGAGAAAAATATACATTTTATTATGTTTTCCGATTCGATAAAAATTTACCAAGGTTACTTTAAATGTTGATCAAATTCGTTATGAACTATCAAGGCATAATTCAACAAACTAGGAACTTCTTAGTTAGTTTCAAACTGTGATTAAGCAAAATAGTTATATCTTGAGCAAATGATGCCATAAGTAGTGATTACATTAATAAGCAAAATAGTACTTAATATAATGTTAACAATGATTTTGGACTAAGAAATACCTAACAAATGAATTGGATTAAAAGAATGTATTGACATTTCATAAGTTGATCTTTACAACTTTCGATATTTCGTACTAAATAACAGTGATCTACAAAATGTATTATTTCAAATAGACCACTTATTTTCTATACAAAATATTCAATACACTCATATACACATGTCTATGCAGACACTAGTAATGTAACGTATTTATAAAAAGTTGCCTTTAGATAACATCATGCTTCATTATTCTAAGTGAACAAGAAACAATAAGTAGCCATTCAGAAATATCATATAATATTGTTTCGCCTATATTTGTTTACTGCATACATGATATAACATTTCTGTATTTATCTGGATATTTATCACATGATATATATTCTATTAAACATACAGTTACATTTATTCTAATTGATTGTTACTTATTATTGCTTTTATTATATTGTAACTATGGTTATAGATACTCAAACTTGTCATAAGATATTCATTATACATTTTTCTACAAAGTGACTACATACGACCACAGCACTCAATAATAATCAATATCGACTGACTAGCGACTAACTTCTCGAGGTTATTCAAAGAGTTCTTGTATGATGTGCTCACTGGAACTCATCAATGTTGGGTATGAGGCATTTATCCAGAGATTGCAAATGGAAAAGGTATTGCAAATATATTTCAAATTAACTGATTTAAAAATATCAATCTCTGGATGCTAGCTCAAGTGTCTGACAGTTAAGTGCCCATTATATAGTCTAAAGCTTCTTGCCTTGATTCTCTGGTGGAGTTATGGACACACACTTCTAAAGAGTTTCATCTTAGGAAGAAATAGCCATTTAGTGTCAGTTCCTGATTTTCAACGGTTGTAGAAGGCAGACCAACTAGTGATATTAAATTAAAAATCAATAAACAGATAGATATCTATCAAAACATTCGGTGGAGTGATAACACTTTTCGTCAGGTATTTTAGTAATGGTAAAAAGATAACGAAGAGTCTAATATATCGATTTAGGTTGTTTTACATCTGAAAAAATATACAGTGAAAAGCTAAAGGGATACAGACAGAAACCAATAATGATATATGAAATGGACATATAAAGATAATATGCAAAAGTTATGAACAATAAGATAGTCAAGTCATAAAATATAACCTGAGATGAATGTGTATGCATTGATATAAATCATTACAGACTGAATTTCCCTCCACCCCTCCGCCTATATATTGAAGTTTATAAGGAATTCAAGGTTATGAAATAAGAAGAGCATTACTGATAACTGTTCTGTATTGTTTAACATGTATTTAAACTCAACATTTTAAATGATTATGATTACTTGATTAAAACAACTAGAATAATCAATGCATTAATATCGAACATGAGGTAAGTGAATGAATATTTAAAAGTAATGCAAAAGTAAATCTAAATAATTCATATGTACTATACTTTCATAAAGTATAGAAAATTCAAAAGATAAGTTTTTCCACTTTAACTGATGAATTTCTAAACTTTAGATGATACAAAGTAGATTCATTCTTTAACAGTTAAATAAAACACAACTTAAGGAAAATGAAAAAGTATGTAACTCAGTAAATTCATTGTTCCTACAAATTAAAAGTGTTCCAAATTTGTTCTCTACACTTTTCTTCAAGTAGCAGTTTGTTGCGTTAGTAAGAAAGAAATCAATGCTATGATTAATAACAATAGAAATTCTATATTCGGGAATCGAACAAAAGTAATAAAGACCTTAAGTACAAAGAAGAATCAAGCTGCTGTTGTTTTATTTCATACAAAAAATAAATTGTAACTATGTATTTGAATACGTCTGTTTTAATTGTGAATATGTTTCACGAGGATTAGTCAAAAACTTGCTACATTAAGATTAATATCACATGGTTAAAAAAGATCATTATTAAACAAATTAATATGATTTGAATTATAAACACAATCATTTCATTGGAACAGTTATTACTTAGGTTTTAGTTGCTAAGCCTTGTTATTAAAATAGTTCAAATTATGACTAACTACACAAATTCACCAATTACAGCAATAAAAGTACTTCTGTTGTATATTTTGAAAGACATGGAAACACCTACTGAAAATCAATAATTAGATGCTGATTAAAATTTAAGTAATTGTGTACTATATAGCTGATTACATCAATCACTTAGCTGTTATCAATATACAGTCTGTACCATATGTTATGCATACGATTCGACACTAAATGAAATTGTGATAACAATATGTTAACAAGAGTATTTGCTATAAACTATAAAGTTGTTGCAGAGCAAAGTAATTCGGTAGATAAGTGCTGACCATCTTTGATTGCATATACTCATATTAATACTAGATTTATGTCATTCAAATGAAATAATTCTTAAGGGTAATTGGAGTTTGTTTTTAGACTGTGCTACGAATTTTACATATTTTATATGAAGCACAAGAGTATGAGTGAACTAACATGAATTCACCTTTTAGTTAGATTTTCATTAACTGGCTTACAGTATTTGCCTAAAAAAAGTTACAGATGAAATTCATAGAAGTGAAGTTCATTTCAGTAAAATGACAATAGTTAACCCCCAAATAGCTTTAAAATCACAAAGTTGCATAGTTAAATGAATTTTCTGTTAACCCTGAATTTCTCAATATTGGGCGCTTAAAAAAGAATAACTAACTTTCAGAACTGTGTTTTAGAAGATTTTCAGCTGCTTTAGTTCTGTCTAAAGTAAACATTTAAATTTTCCTTATTATTATGTTCTTCGTATCCTATCCTCCAGTATTATCCATTAATTGTCACTATATCATTTTGCATTTATGAACTACGGTTAGTTGCTTGTATATATGTTACTTCAATTCAATACCACTGTCTTTCTTATTTTGCATTAATGTAAATTCCCTAAATGATTAGCTACGTGGTCTAGTTTGTATATATAAAGGAATGCTTGAAATATAATACGATTTGTCTGGTTGACTGACCGCTTTGTGTTCTTCTTATTCCGACTTGGGATTGAGTGTGCATCGGTGCAGACACATAGAGACCAGTTAGGCACCCATAGTCGTTTGTTATTACAACTTCATGCGTACAGGGCTATATCAATCAATTAGTTGTACTTTCTCGCCAAAACAACCTTTTATAAAACATGTTTAGTAAATCAAGTGCAGGCCACAATTTCTACATAACCAATTCTATGTTTAGTTGATGTTAATAAGAGTGAGGTGTCTGTTAGTGTTTCACTACAGTAATTCAGTGAACCTTAAACTTATCCACAATTTTATATGAATGAATAGGTAGAAATAAAAATAATGAAACACAAGTCTCAACGTTTACATGTGATCTAACGAAAATGAACCTTATTAAACACCACGAAATTTAAGAGAATTCAATCATTACTATTAAAGATTTAATAAACATAACATTAGTCACTACCTAATGAGTTAGTGGAGGACCGATTAGCCTAATGGTAACGATCACAAACTGAGAAACTAGTTGACTTCGGATTACTATCTCAAGGAATCATCCATGACTTCAACATTGCCTTATTGATAAGTGTTAAATATCACATAATCTACATTCAAAGTGTTTTTGTCGATTAACTGCACAATCAACATTTAATAAAATCTATGTTTAATAAAGTTAATAAAATTATATCTAATTTATGAGATAAAAAAAGACTGATTTTCAAATTATACTTGATCAATTACAACAGTATTATCAATTTAGAATACATTTAAAATGTTCGCCATTAAAATTTGATACTTTAACTTTTATTCTAACTCTCTAGTCTATTTTTTTATCGTTGTATTATTTTTCATTCATTAAAACAAAAAAAGAAAAGACCGAAACAACAAAACACATTATTTTAGATAAGAAACAAAATAGTTTGATATAAAAATTGTAAAAAATAAATAAGAAATTGAAAAAAGAAATCGATATAAAAAGAGTAACTATGTAAATAGATTAGTTTATTAAATGAAAATAAATAAATAAATAAAACAATGTTATTGTTGTTGTTGTTGTTGTTCTGTTTTTCCGTTCCGTTATTCAAAAATTTTTTTTAGAATTGAATAAGAAAAATTAAATTATTTTAAAATTTACTCTCATTATACGTTTACTTATTTCAATGAAAGGAGTTCTTGTTTTTTTTTCTATCTTGATTATTTCAGAACATAAATTTACACATTTATGTATTTACTTGAATTTGTATAACATGAATGTAAATAGTAATTGAATAAATGATAGTAGTTATAAAATAATCAATTATATCAATAGTGTAATTGAATGATACGGAGATTGTTAAATGTGAATAGTGTATTATGAATTGGTAATTATATAATATAAGCTATGGACTATATAGTTATGTGATAAACGTTTAAGAATCTTAGCCAGTGATATAAGCCACCAAAAGTTGATGACCGCTGATACTGGTAGATCGTGGATGCAGACATTTGAATAGTCTTAGACTAAAACTATACAAGTGTCAAGTGATTAATGGTCTCCAAATGTTATTCACCTCAAGCTAATTAGGAATATCCAGTCTAAATCACAGCTGATTTTACTTCTTATTTAAGTAGACGATGTAAGATTCATTTTATTAAATGTAGACGAAATGAACTGTTTATTATGTGAGGTTATGATACGCTTACATGAATTGACCTCTGGTAAGTAAACAACAAAATGATTATCAAGTCTGTGTAGTAAATATGGTAATCATGACGGAGATCACTTACTGCCCAAAAAAGTAACATGTCAGCGTTTCTAATTAGAATCTAATCGAAACCGTTAGTTTATTCAAAAATATTTTCTAGCATGCTAATTCCAACCACTTAACAAAAATAACATCTATGCATCTAATGTACTATATAGTGATGTGAATAACTATTTCTATCAATGCACATTGTTTGTACGGTCTCTGATACACTGGATTTTCAGCAGCTTTAATAAAGCATTCATGGTATCTACTTTATAATGTAATGTTATTGAACAATGGATCTATGATGGTAGTTATTTCAATCGTTTCTTTTCCTTCCTACTTATTTATCCATAGCTTTTATATGAATACAACAATAGTTTGACAAGGTAATGTGCTTTTGTTTGACAATACTCCTCTTTATAAATACATTTGGGGGCACGTTCAAACGTTTGAAGTACCTTCTTTCAACTTTTTGTGCATGTTGTAATTAACTATCATATTTTAAAATTATTTGAACAATCTAATTATGAACCGAACCTTTATGTGTTCACATGATATTCTGAATGATATATGGAGTATACAGAAGCTAAGCACTGGAGAACTTAAGTGAAAAAATTAAAGTTATTGGCATATTTTACTTCTGGCCTTAAATAAGACCAATAAAATGTATATATTTTGTAAATGATGGATAGAAGGATATTTGTAGCAGATGAACTAGTATTAAATATATATAGCAGTTGAAAATGATTGGCAGATACCTACTGTTAAAATCGAATTTTATGCTGCATAGGCATTGTTTTATAATTTGCTTTAGCTATGAATTTCTTAAGTAATAAAATATACATTTGTGAAGAAAGTTATTGTAATTGTTAGTATTATTGTTACTAATCAAATCGCTTCATTACGAAAAATATCATAACATGAATCACTAAGATGAACTTCAATTAAATATTTGAGAAGAGAATTCTGAATATAACTAAGATAAGAACTTAATATCAGAATTAGAATTCATATTTGAAATGTCTCAAGTAAAGGATGATGATGATGATGATAATAATAATAAACATCATAACATCTGAAGATTTATTTTCATTCGAACCTTATAACTTCATACCTTATCAACATGATATTTATTTCTGTACTAATTTATATTCATTTTTACTGGCTAAAGAAATTAGCACTAAATTGATACAAAATGTAATATTACTGAATACATACAAAATGGTATACGAATTGATAAGTAGACGTTAAACTGAATTAAGAGATGATATATTCATAAGCAGTGAAATATCCGACTAAATGAACATGAAAGTGATTGTTACATTGAATTTAATATAAAATAAAATGTCATATTCGATGCATAGTAAGATTATATATCATAATGAATCAGTACAAAATGAAATGTTACACAAAAGCGTTACTCAACTTTTCACCATCTTAATGAATGTTTCCCTTACATTAAAATTCTAGTTCACTAGCTATTGGAATATCTAGAATGGATTATTTTGAGGATGATGATGTTAAAAAAAACTTATCAAAAGTAGACAGGCACGATATATGTATATATATATATTTGCTTGAGACTCACTAATAATCAGTCGTAAACAAATTCATAACCTTAAGAACTTGTTCATTTAAGTATATTGTAACTAATTTAGAAGAGTGTTACAACTAACTAAAATGTTTAGTTGATATGTAGAATCGTAGAGTTGTGAACAGATAATCCTGTCACTTTCTTATATCCCACCTAGTATAAATGTCATATGAGATACTCTGGTTCCTGCATTCTGTTATTCAGGTAAACAGACTCAAAATATCTAATCAAACGATAGATGAATAGATATTTAGAATTTACTCACAATTAACTACGATAAGTAGATTGTATAATTTTTTGAATCCAAAGTCTTGAAAGTGATATTTTTTCTATATTTTCCAAAGTTTTGAACAGACTTAAAATGAACTGTGAGTTAAACATCATACTTAACAAGGTATAGCAGAATATTAACTTTGAGAATGGTCCCTTAGAATTCCCCAGTCGTTATCAAATTAACGAAAGAGGTATAAAATTTATTTTTGCCAGTTATCTTGATGATGAACATAGGCCCTATCCCAAATAAGACAGGAAAATCAATACACTTTCATAGCTACCTGATTTTGTACTAAATTGAATGGTGTCAGTTACAATCTCTAGTATCTCTCCTAATTCATCGGTCATATTATTACATTATAGAGTATCCAGGAATAACTCAGCAAGCTAGACTTTCTTCAGAAACTAAGAACAAAAGGCAACTCTTAACAAATCAATATTTAAAAATCAATACTGTAATAACTCTTAACCCAGAGGCTGAGGGCTGCTACAATATTACCGTTTCCAAGAATGGATAGTTAATTATGAAGATATCATTATCGTCCTGAATAATATTGTTAGAATAATCTTGAGAAAAATGACTTATAAATTGTGGGAAGACATGGAGTACAATCATGATGAGTTTGATACAGTTATCCATCGATTACAGTGGATAAGGTAGCTCAGATATAACGTGAATTAACTGATTTATAAATATCAGTCATCAGAAATTGGATCAGTAGCCTAGTGGCAAAGCGTTCGCTGCTGAGCTAGAAGGTTTTATTAAGAGTCCCATACTATGAACAACCAACTGTCCAGTGCTTACTGGTGACCACTGGTTGTCCAGCGCAGACCAATTCGTAATATAAAATTAGCGCTTAACAATCTTCTCAACAGCCAGTTATCAATAATAATTACATTCAACAGTGTTTCAGATTTCCTTCTGTCTGTTAACAATTAGTTTTGTTTTCTAGTATTTCTATTGAAAAACGCATTTTATGTTTATGTTTTGTAGAGGTTGTTGTATTTGAATTAGGCATCATAAACTTAAGCTAGACAACTACCGAAACTAGGTACCGAGTAGATGCTTCGCCTTAGTATGAAACTTTCCAAATTAAACAGTTTCCACAACATGAACTCACTGAAGGAGATAATTGCTGAATGCTGCAGAGACTTGACAAATGGATCTCAGTTAAACGGTCTAAAGATTAAGTTTCAACTTGGCGGCATATGGTTCAAATTATTAATGGTTTGTAGACAGTAGTTTCTACGAGAGTCCCATAGTGAGTGTCTAAAATTCTTGGTCTTTAATAAGTGACATACTAAAGTCAATTTCTAATATGCAGTTCAAATCTAACATTCTCCACAGCAACCTAACATTTACTCAACACGTATTCCCTTATTCCAAACCTTTTAGTCTTTGCATACAACCAATGTTAAGATTTTCTCTTTCGATTATGATATAAAGTTAGATATTTGCAATATTTCACTTAATATGTTACCTTTAACTGAATTTCATAGTGATGTGTTTACACAATAACTTTCAAATCAATCCATTTTCAATACAACTTTATAGTAATAATCCATGTGAGATTGAAATCAGATGATAACAAACCACTAACTTGGTGTACTTGCTCTTTGACAAGAAAAACACTACACATCTACAAAATTTACTTGTTGTTTCCGCGTGATTTAAGTTTATTGATGAAATGAAATCAACATGATTTTCTCTTCTTCTATGTTGTTTTAAAGCATTATTTAAATAATGCTTAGACAGTTGAGATTATTTCTTATTAAATTTGTCATAAAATCACGTTTAGTGAACAAATATAAGCGGTTACCTATAATTATTATTCATATTTTCATGGAATTGTATACATTTTAGCGTTATTTGCTATAATTATTTGTAGGTGTTTATACCTTTAAATCGAATTTGATATGGACAAAAATTATTGTTATATTTTCATTTTAAGTGGATTGCTACTCTATACCAGTGGTTCAAAAGTATGATTAAAGTTGTATATTAGCTGCGAATTGAGATTTAGAATATGTCTCTTTTTAACTTAGGTTCGTTATCTGGATGTATTTATATCGCATAATATCAATAACAGGAAGATACAATTACTTTAAAATTGCCTACACGTTCACGACGCACAAGTATGTCTGAACACAGTAGATTAGTAGTGACAAAAATAACGTTTGACACGAACAGACTGCATCCAAGTCACAGTGTGTACACCAACACTAGGATGCATCTACATTCAACCAACAAGTCCCCTAATAAAGCAAAACTTGTGTCCTATATTCTACTTGTTAGCAGCAATTCAAGTATGATTATTTACGATTGACAAGATTTTTCCTGTTACCTATTTTTTCAATTAATACACAAATATACGATGGGAATTCACACTTTTGTTACTTGCAAATGTCGATTAGTTCAAATGAAATCCATTGTAATACGATTATTTAACGGTCTAGAAGTGGGCAAATTAAAACGTGTCATCAGTTGATGCAGTCATTGATAGTTGGTGTGAACCATGTTGCAAACTACTGAATTGGGGTAGTCGCGACTGTTGTAACCAATGATTAGTGACTTATAATAGGTTGCGATAGATCAGACGAACTTACTCTTCGTCTTAGCTTAAATTACTATATAAGACAACACTTTAGTTCCTATGATGTAAGAACAAAATTACTCCAAATCCACACATCAAGCAACTGAGATTAAATGATCATTAATAACCAACAAGTAAACTATTAATGTCGAACATATCTATGGAAAAATTACTGAGAGGAGGATGAAAGCTTTATGTTTATTGATGTAGAAAATAATCATTAAGTGAACAACTAAGGTATTTTTACACATGCACAAATCCTCTCAGAATTTCTTAAATTATGCCTATATATATATATATATATATATATATATATATATATATATATATATATACATTAGTTACATATAAATCTTGTTGGATGTTTAACTAACATTGCAAAACAAATCTGTTTAGGCGATACTGAAAAGCCGGAACTGAAGCTTATTAATAGTGTTCTGAAGAAGTGCATATATGAGGTGGGACAAGTCTGAAACTGTAATTCAATCGACATGTAGCTGGCGACGTTCTACATGATAGACTAGTGAAAGCGCTTAAAATGATCTAGAACTTATCCAAATCTTATTATTCTTTAGTCGATCAGGACTGTTTACTCAAATGTAAGATAAATTACCAGAATTTACTTGTTCCATGTACATATATCAGTGCAGCTAGTCTTGTGGAGAAAGTTATATAGATCGTACCACCGGGCAACTTATCCACCAAATAAATGGACATCCTCAAGAATGGTCTATTATTGATCAAATAATAGGTATACGCAGCACTAATTTATCTCACTTAATAGGTAGCGGTAAATTACCAGTGAAAAAAATCTTTTAGATTGATATATATCGTCACAGCTTCCTAATAGGGATTCGCACCAAAAATCCTAGTCAATATATTTAGAAATTTGTAAAATCCCCACCAATTTATTGGATTAAAAAGCTTAATAAACTATTTCATGAATTCTGAATAACTACTGTTTTGTTTTATTCGCCACTATGTCTTCCCTTTGAATTATCCACTTACATACTTCTTTTCACAGAATTTTTAATAAATTAGTTGTCTCAAGTCCTGACCTACTTCCTATAATGAAATATTCATCCACGTTGTTCTTATTATTTATATCACTAATACACCTCTCCTGTTACTACTAATTTCGATTATTCACGTATTATGGTTAGTTATGTAATTGGTCTATTACATTATCATCAATGACTCATGGTATTATTATTTACTAAAAAAATCTAATATACATGATTGAATTTCAATGAGTTTATTCACTTCATTTGGATTTAAGTCGATGTTTGATTAAACAGTTTTGTGCACTACAGTAAATTGTACACGAATGAAACAAGCTGCCGTTTGAGGAAAGAAAAAGTAGATAAACATAAATATCAAAATGATGTTTGATTGTACTCATTATACATAGACTAAACACTAATTAAAAGCCACATTTCAATAACTACAATTTATAGTGGCCTGGTTGCTGACAAATCGATGGCTAATATTCTGAGAACACAAATGAGTAACATACTGTTAATCCTATGTTACAAACGAATTCCAAATGCCTTTACACGCCTACTCAGGCTTTGTATATGGTAGTAGATGTGTGCAATTAGGTAAGAAATATTTAATTAAGAAAAACTTTTGTCTCACCTTATCTTGGAACACGTAATTAATATCGATTTACAGCTTCGAATATGGTCGAACCTAATGTTATTAAGTGGCCTTCTGTCTTCACCTAGAATTAACTTTGCAGACCACAGTTGATCAACAGGTACCTGCTAGAATTGTATTATAAATCATTCGAAGCTGAATAAATGACACTTCCCAAAGCTGTATAGTCAAAAGCTATTGTGAGTGGACTATGAGTAAAACATTTATCCTGCGAACGTGCTGTTTTTTGAAATACTACGTTTCATAACACTTTTTGAAAGCAAACCATTTTCTTCACTTATTCCGACTAGTATGATTAATGCTTTAGTAGTAAGATAGAAATGACATTTACCGGTAGTATTCATAAGTAACTAAGTACAGTGAATTAATGTAGACGACTGACAACTAATACAATATTCCACATTATACTTGTAGTTTCAAGCGCACTCATAGATTCAAAATACAATATATGGATGTCGAATGATAGTAATAACCATGGAACAAGGAGACAAAAAAAAAACAACAGAGATAGCAGTGACCTGTTCAACAACATTGTCAATAAGGTAATTGTTAATTACACAGAGAAGTCATACAACATAATACTATTTCCAGTTGATAGAGAACAGCAGACATTAGCATAATCAAAACAATACTTCGAGAATTATACATAATAGCAAAGTATCTAAGAAATTTATCAAGTTGCTTTATTTAAATCATGCTGCTTACTCATCTCATAAATATATAGTAACGAGTTATAACTGGTAACAAAATACTTTATATAAATACTCAAAGAAATGGATCAAACTGTTGCCAGAACAAGGACTCCTAGTAACATATCTAATGAAAGCACTTGGAAAAATGGAAAATTATCAATAGAAGTGATATTATTTAGATCTAATCAATTTGAATTCTATGTATTTGAGTAAATTGTAATAAAGTCTTTCTTCTCACGTAATGACTAATACTGTCTAAAACACGGACATTGTATCAATGCATAATAGGTATATTTATTTCAAAAAATAAAATTTACAACGCTCTGTCGTATTGAATAAATTTGAAATTAACAGAAACTGTGGACAAATCAATGTGTGAACTAAGTAGAAGAATAAGCAATGTTTCATATGACGGAGACAATAATTATTACACATCAACCAAACGTTCGCCTATTTTGACCACTATTCACAGGTAGATTGCTACAATCACAGACATACATTCTATTTTCCACATTTTATAATTACTCAATACCATTATTAACTCATCCGCCATATACAGACGATATACTTGACTTTGCGCAGCAATCTAAATTTAAGGGCTAGTGACACTACTCGGCTATCTAAACCGAAATAGGTGAAATAAAGATTAGGACAGAAGTCTAAATGGTTAATTACTGGGTCACTGCTCTACTCAATACATTTTATATATTTGTATAAACAGGAAAATAAAACAAAAGACAGGCTAATAAACCAAATAAATCCGAATTCAGTTGATGCAAAGAGGCACAGTGAAAATCGGTATTAGAAATACTACTGAGTATATGTCTACAGGTAAAATACTAGACATTGCACAAAATGCAAACACTAAATCGATCGTCATTATTATTAGATTTAACATATATATTTAATAATGTATACATATTTGCTAGGGTAATCAAGAAGAATGGAACACCGGATATTCAACCACTTACATAATTAACAATATTCGTGACATTATTAGTGGTATTATTTATCAGTTAGTAGTCATGGTCAAATAATAAAACGACAACAGAAAAAAGAATAAAGTTGTTATTTATAAAAGAAATAATGGTATTATTAAGTAATGTTGGATTCACGTTCATTCACACACATAATTATACTGAATATTGCCGGTTGTTGTAATATCGTTTCTAACAATGGAAACAGTGAGATATGAATACTTCTCTTTAACAAATAAATAAACACTAACCAAAGTGAATACAGTAACAATAAAAACGTAAACCAGTCTCATGAAAACTGTGTATAAATGAATATTGTAGTAAATGCAGTAGCAAGGTTTCAGAACCTGTACAAGTTCAACTATGTATTATAGTAACAATATTTATTATTACTGTTAAATCGATAAAATTTTATGAAATATGTTACACAAACATGCAGAAAGCTAAAAGAGAAGAAAAAAATGCTGTTTGTTCTATCTTTAGTGTAAACAAAAATGTAAACGGTAGGTATATATACGTGAAATCTGAACAGAAACTGAACACTACCATCTGAATAGAAGAAATCAGAAAAAAAATACAGAAATAAAATATTGAGCGCGAAGTACATTTAATATTTATATAGGTATTCTATAGAAGTATGGATAACAAATGAAGATGAACAGGATGTAATGTACAAAGATGATAGAGTTTCATTAACAATTTAAGAACATTCATGTGAACAAAATGTGTAAGATGATAGATTAATTAAAATAAATTCACTGTTTTTGTTTTACAAACTATCACTCTACACACACGCAGACACACACAAATAAAAATGAATGCACATAACACTCAGATAAATCAGTACATATGAAACAGAAAAAAAAGAACAATCGGGAGATGAAGTAGGAAAGAGTGAAGATGAGATCATCGGTTCTGTACTCCACGATTTGAATAAGCAACTCGATGCGAATCAATCAGTTCTTGAATTTTACCAATCCTGAAGAGAGAAATAAGAGAGGATTTAAAAATTCTACTTTGTAAATTACAAAACCAAATTTTCCGGTCACACTCAAATGATTACTGACTGTTGACGAGGGGAAAAAAAGAATACTCCTATGGATCATCGATTTTCACTTAATCATCTTTAACATTTGTTATTTACCATGATGAGAAAAAAGAAATAGTTAATCTTAAAACTCAAAGTTTATTACAAATAAATAGAAATAAAATACCACCATTGCTATTTTTATCTTGTTCGAGGAATGTCTTGATAAGTAAAGAACATAGCGTTCAACAGTAAGTGGTAAATTGGAATATATATATATATATATATATATATATATATATATATATATATATATATATATGGTAAATGAGTTATTACAGCAAGAATAGTATATCCATTTAAGTATTTCACAATCAATTTTCTAGTAATTTTCTTACACTGGATAGATCGTACACTTTTAACATTATTTGCACTATAAATAGTCGCAGTACGGACGAAAACATAAGAACACTGCGTTTTCTCAATCTATGACCTATAAGAATCCTTTCAATTAAGATATTTGATCGACGTTTGCAGTTTACATTGTTACAATTCATCACTAATGTTACAATTAAAGAGGTTAGTATCTTGTATCACTGAATGTTTATCCGCTTGACGTGCGTTTCCCATGAAGATGTATCTTTATTTTTAGTAAATAGATAGGAAAACGAATATACGCATAAAATAGCATTCAAAGAAATGAAAGCAGAAAGAAAATTACTTGCAAAGCCAGTTTCCAGATGACAATAAATTGCCTACAGATACTTGTATATGTTCTAAAACCATTTCAGTTGTTACCTCGCCCTTAGTATGCTTTTCTAAAAATTCTACAATAACAAAGATAGAGAAGAAAACAAAATTGTCATTTTTAACGAAAAACACTAAAATAATAAGAAGTCAGAAAATTAATAATCAAAAACCAAACATTACATATTTCGGTGATACAAGAGCAATGAAAGTTATTACAGCTATCTAATTAGATAACACTGCACAATTACCGATGTACAATGTAATAAAAGCAAATTAGAAAGTTAAGAGGAACAAAAATGTAAAGCGAGGATAACCAAATTATGCATATATGATAAAGAGAAGAAATGTAGAAAGTGATGCAATGTTTTAGTAAAAACAGAACTACATTACAGACTGAAAACGAAAAGCGACCAGATACATATACAGAACATAAGTAGTCTTTTTGATTAATAATATGGAACTTTGCAGTTTTTTTTATTAAAAGGTCATTTAATTAAGTTTTCAAATACATCTTCAGTGTTGAGTAAATGAACCAAAAGAAAACAACTTGATCTGTGATAAATTAATTAAATATGTAATGCATAAATCGATGAGTCATAATACTATTTAGAGTATTCATAGAAAGAATAACCTCTGGCGAATCTCTAATCATCTGTGGTTAAATTAAAATGGAGCACGGAAATAAGTACGCAAGACGAATAACATCTTGACAATCGCACATTACGCATTATTATTGTTCTTAAAAGGAATAAAAGCTAAAAAGTATAGAACTGTTTTACGTAACAATCAGTTCTAGTAACAAAACGACAGATAAAACACCAGACCTACAGGGGCCTAGAGTGAGCATGAACTCATTTAGCTATTGAGTAGAAATACGGTGGCATAAACTTCAAAATATAGCTTCATTTATGCTTTGAAACCATAATAGGTGAGAATCCGACTTACGTATAACCGGGTTAACACTTTCTGGAATTGATTCACTCAAGACATTCAGGAGAAATTTCCTGTAACAAATTACTGATGAGCGCAAGTACAAATGGATGATACTAAATTATAATTTTAATAAAGGTTATAAAGTCAATTGACAAACCGAACAAAAAAAAGCTGTGTGAATGACTTCGAATTTGTTGGCACAGACCAAGATAGAATGTTGCGTAAATGAAAAACCAGACAGTCTACATACTTCAAGACAATTACGTTGGGTGATGACTGTTACAGCATGAAATGATTAAGATCAAAAAATGTGAACCACTTGATTAAGACGTAGTTGATAGATAAAATTGTTTCTGCTGATAAACTTCAATAGCTTAGATTTCATCTTAATGCGGTAAGAGGTAGGCACTCGTGTTCATTCCGTATCAGAAACACTAATATCAAACTGTGATGAAAACTGCTTACTGAAAACAAAACTTGAAAAACCACTAAACTAAATAATAAGTACCTGATATTTTATATTGAATGAATGTTCTACTAAATTATTTATTGCATTAAATAGCACTTAGCGGATGCAATTACTATGAATAACCGACTTGAAACCAATTGTCTTGAAAATAGCTACTCAAAACAACAATTTTGAAAATGATACTCCTTGGCATAAATTAAAAATAGCAACCAAAATTACTAAGTGTCAAGCACTATGAAAAAAGAAGTTCAATTAGTTGAATTCCTGACATTCTAAAAATATATAATTGATGACATCAAATTATTAAAAATTCACTGTTCCGATGAGACAGATGAGAATATAAAACTGTAACACTAATAAATGATCGTTAATTTTCGTTTAATTTCCGGACATGGATGAATTTGGGTGATTTTAACTGATGTTTGCTAACAAATTACGTTCCATTTTGCTATAATGTACTGTTTATCTCTGATTTCAAGATTGCTGCTTCCGCTTCTGATCAAATACTTACTAAAAACATCAGACTTTACATCCTATACAATTAGTGAGCCTGTCAGGATAACTTATGGGATATATATCATTGTTTTTGCTATCACATGAACTTGATATTTTGAAGAGCCGCCTCTCATATAACATGTTTATGGTGTAAAATATGTATTACAATGTTCTGAGAGTTCGTTGACCCATATTCGGTGATTTCTTCTGTTCTAATAACCATATGTTTGGTTGGACTGAGGGTAGTGATCTATCGGCAAATGTAGTGTACAACTTGCACAATACAGTTAAACGCTGATTTAAACTTCATATGTGAGTGATTTTGGATGATCGCACTAGGGTTTTGTTTTGTCTTATTTTCTGTGTTGTAAAATGTTCTCCTCTGGCTTCAAGATAGCTGTTAACAGTTGATGACCGAATATCTACTAACGACATTAAGGATATACAGCAAATGAGTGGAAATATAATCAATAATAGCAAAAAACGAACTAAGCATTAAAAAATATGATTTGGAAAAACGAATACAATTGGAAAGTGAAAAGTATGTAGTAAAAATACTAAGAATAGCATTAAGATCTACAGAAAGTAAGAAAATAAATGCAGCTTGCTAGTGCATCAAAATTCAAGATAAGCAAGTCATGTGAAGAGTCTACATCTATTGTCGTAACACAGAATAATATGTAGGTGTTAATTAATTATCAGTGACCATATAACGGCTCCTAAGGATGGAAACTTTGGGGTCACACAAAAAGATACCTTTTAATTTCAAGATTCGAGAAAGATTTACTAATGTTGCAGATTGAATATATTATTTGCAATATATTTTTTAAAGTTTACATTGTTAACTATCCATTCACACTTTCATTTCGCTAAGTGGCTCGAAATTTTCAGGGCCATCTTAAGAGTTTCTCATATTGGTAAACGAACGACGATACTTAGGAAGAAAATACAGCTACTGATAATTCTAGTAAAACTTTAATTAATAACATGAGATATATAAAAAGGTATAGATTTCCGAACAGAAGTTATTTAGATGTTGCGAAAAGTTTGTTGATGAGCCTGGATGTCAGTGTCTAACCAATCACAGCCCAAGTGCCTAATCCATTGGCATACTAGTAATTCTTTACCATTCATATATATATATATATATATATATATATATATATATCACTTTTATTTTCGTTTGTTGTCATTGTAAAGCGTAACAACTTGAAGTGATAAATTTATGTAAAGCTTCAAAGCTAACGTTTAGCCAATAATCAGGAATAAAAGAAAGGAAAAACTGAAATAGCGACAGAAATCATTTTTGAACAATCGGAGCAAAATATGGAACTTATTTACTATGATACTTATACTATAACGACTTCAGTCGGTCATTAGTTCAATAAAACTGATTCAAATACCAGGCACTTTTCTATAATATACTATATACCTTAGTGGAATGAATATACGTATGTGACAAACAAGAAGGCGACAACAATGAAGTTCAATTATTGACAAGTTTGAAAAAAGTAAACTACCAACATTTAGAGGTTAGCTTCTTTGTCATGAAACTGTTACATCTGTAGCACTAGGTACTCCAAAATGGAATATTTGATCCACCAGAATGATCATTCTCTCATAGTACAGTATATTTGTAGCAAGTTCCACTCCTAAATTCGACTTTAGAACTCAGCTAGTTCAACGCATAAAGTGATTTCTAAAGCGTGAAATAGTTGATTGGTTGACATCTTACAAGTTTTGTCAATCCTGCAAGGGTGGTGGCTCATGAGATATTAGTACAAAGTCAGAATGTCCACTTACGTGATCGACATGCCATTACAGGCAGAGGGCAAGTTCGAAGAAATAAATAGGTCGCTGGACTATGGCATAGCAACAGTTCAAGAAGTCGGTGACGGGTCACTATGGATGTATCTTCCTCTAGGTTTTGAGTCCCAGTGTGCCTACATACATGCCTTTTAATTCCTTTTCGAACCACGTTCCCAGTGTTTCGTACTTTTCACTGTTACGACGGAAACTATTAATTCGACTCGATTGATAGTCATTTTGTAAATTTCACAACTTTGTGACGTTCAGGTATGGTAACTTGAACTTAAGTATAGTTGTGACAGACTGTATGCTGGGTATGACTAATCCATATATATATATATATATATATATATATATATATATATATATATATATATATATATATATATGATTAGTCTCAAGCTTAAGAAGCTACACCTGCCAAACGGCATCATAGTACATAGTGTCCAAAGAGAGCTACAGAAATTTGTTCAAGAATGACTTAGCACGAAGCAGAGACATAACACTATAATCTGTATGCCGATTCTCAATGAACTCATCGTATAAGTCAATGCGTAAAAGGGAACTGTATATCGTTATTTTATTATTGTATCCGCGAACACTGAGTGTTAGAGAAGTGGAAATATATGTCACCTCTTGTTCCTGCTTAGCCCGATATACCATGAACTTTATTAGGTTAACAAGTTGATATGAAGTTGAAAATGCTAATAAACCAGTCGCAAGTGAAAATTAAATAAAGCTGTATACACAACACTCCTTAATGTGACAAGTCAATAAATATACCAGGATACCATAGTTAATTAAGTGGTTTATTCAGCTAAATACTTTATACAATAATAAACTAGTTTCTGATGGTAAGAATACAACAACATTCATGTGTATTGAAGCACGTCATTCCCACTAAAGAAAATGAAAATAATTACAAAAAGGCATTAATATAATTCTTATAAATTGTCTATACAGGAACCTTTAAAAGGTTTTTTATTTTAACACTTCTTGTCATATAAAACGATGGAAATCGAAAATACACGCATAAGGGAATTTTGATCACCCGGTTTGTTTCTTCTAATTTAATTACACCTTATTCACATCTGAGAATAGAAACTTGTGAGTAGTAAGTTTATAAGTAAAACGTTTTTATTAAAATAATCAGTCAGTCATTTTAGGAAGGTAAAATCTGTCACATGTATACACCTAAGTTTTCAACACTTCACATCGTCGCACACACAGAAGAGATTCAGATAATTGTAAACAATAGTAATACCAATGGTAGTAAACAATATAATCTAGAAAGCACAGTCCACAAGTGACAAACATAGAGTGATGAAAAATAAAGGAAAGTGAATCACTAAGAGTACTCTTACCAAGCAGATTAGTGTACTCTTAGTCGATAAAAGGACTTCTAAATAGACGAGTAAACGGTAAAAATCAGACGAAAAATTATCTTTACGAGTTTTTATAAAAAAAATTAAATAGAAATGAGTAAAGTTGGTAGCTAAAATAGACATCGTCTGAAGTAGCAGTTAATTCAAACAACGGTTAATTGGATGATAATACTATTCGACTGAATAGCATTATATAATGGTACATATTTCAGTGACAAACAATAAAAAGAGAGCTTTCCATAGATAGAGTTGAATATAGCCATCAAGCCAAAAAATAAAGCCGCAATTGAACGTAAGATAAATTTGTCTAAGTTTTAGAATACCATGGTCTAAATGAACAGTCAGTTTTTAAGGGCAAAGATATTATTATGAAGAATTCCGAAACTGAATATCTAAAGTTCGCATTTAAATTATCCTGTACTTAACATCAATTTGTTTCTCTATAGTTATACGGCAACTACAAAAAGGGTGATATTTTGTAAAAGGATGTAGTGTGAATATCACAGTTGTATAAAATACTACTGTAACACTAAAGAAGTATAGATGTATACGAAACGTATCTCACAAGCTAATAATGAAACAACAGAATAATATATAACGTAATTAATACTTTACCTTTAGTACGTTGTACTATAACAGATTCTAGCTTTTCATCTTCTGCTTTAGAAGTAGGATCCACTCGAGGAGCAGGATCGAACGCTACCAGAACCATACTCATATTATCGGAACTGCCCTTGAATAATAGAAAATAATAGAAACAAGCGCATAATAAGCTGTAAACAAGCGCTAAACCAATTAACCAGTTTGTCTATATGATAACGATAGTACACTTTATCAATTAGAAAAAGTATAGTAGAATTCAGCAAGTGATGGGAATAAATGTTATTTAAAAAAAATGTAAATTTCACCAGTGAATTTGTAACGATGGCCTAAGTATTAATGTTTAAACGAGTAGGTCATAAGTTCATATTTCACTTCAACAACATCAACAAGACCAACTAACTACTACACAAAAAGTACAAAAGGCTGTAAGTGGTAAATATTCAAAACCAATAGATTTACACTCATAGGGATATCGAACCCATGAAGTACAATTGTTCCGAAGGATCAAGCGTAAAACCACGAGTATATGGCAACATTAAAGATTAACCAAGATACGTTAACGACACATTAATGGTATGTAGCAATCAACGACATCCAAACTAGTTACTGAAACTTTTCAGCATGATACATGAAAATGAACAGTTTACCACAGGACTTGAAAATGAATATAAAATCGACTTGCTTAGTATGGAGATACAAGGCGGAAAAGACAGGATGACTATTGGAACGAAGTTTATGTGGATTTTGAAAGCTATTGCATAGCTAACTACAGGAAGAGATTGGTTAAAACGCTAAATTACGGAACAGCAAAACAGCAACTAACTGAAGTTAAAAATTTCTAAGAATCAACGAGGATTAATTGACAGTTATGGTAAAACCGATGATAGAAAGCCTAAATAATTTATTAATAAAACTTCGGTCTAGAGGTGACGATGCCACAGGGACGATTACACTAACTGAAACGTATCTTGCTCTCTAGTACAATTAAAGACTGACAGGATGCTTCTTACATATTACCACTGTTTGCATTTAAAAACTTATATGTTAGTGCCAAAGCAGTTACGTTGGTAGAAATGAATGGTGTATATCCGACTAAATGAAATGAAGACTTCTAGTACCGCTATGTCAATGCATCTTGATACACGGCACCATGTTAATACTTTGAAATCATAACCGACAATTGAATCCCACCATTATAAAATTTGGTAAAACTGTAGCAAGTAAATCGTTAAAACCATATCTGTGTTCGAGAACAATCGGTGATATATCTTTTACTTCCACTGGAACATTAACCTTAGTTTACTGTATAATTTAGCTTTTTAACTCTTTCTCCAATTTTGTTGACGGTTCTTGATTTTCCTGAATATCCACTTACTGACCACACCTAACTAGAAGATATTACATAAGTTTATTAGCTTGGATCATCGATCATTATGACGGTTGTATATTTACCACCAATTAACATAAGTAAGCAGCTGATGAGAATCAAATGGAAGAGAACGAATATATCTTATTCTGTTCAAATCTTTATTCCTTCTTTCTTTAAGTTCATAAAGAGAACCAAGTGAGTGCAAGATTATGTACTGGTTCCATATAAATTGATTGTAAAACTCATTAAAACAACTCAACATGAGGTATGTTAATCCGACCAGAGAATTATGTTAGTGTAAATTTTGAAACCTAATTGTGCTAACTAGTCCAATATGATCAGTAAGATAGTCATTTATATTGATTTTGTATGCAGTTCGTCTAGTCTGGAAAATTACTTAATTTACAATCAGTGTGGATATGAATGATTGTAATCGAATGATTAATGATTATCTTTAAAAGCTACCAATTAATATTCCTTAAGAGAAGGAAGTCGGGACTTCAATGGAAAAGATGCAGTATCCACTGTAGAAGCGTAGTAGTAAATGTCACCGCTAGTAAAAGATATATGAAGTACCACTGTTAGTCTAAACTATATAAAGCCACCCAGTCATATTACAAGTTAAAGTACAAAAACAATAACACACTCGCACACATCAACACCACAAGCAAATTTAAATGACTTAAAATAAAAGCAGAGAATCTTACTTTATACAAACACATATCAATAGTTTCATTGCATATCACTGACAAGTCGTCAATGCATCGCATACGATTTTGCAAAAGTAAACATAGTTCCTCATTAGTTAATACGTCCCAAATACCATCACATGCTAGAACAATAATTTCATCTAAATCCTTATCACGATCAACAACAGTGATTTCAGGTTCTGGAGATATAAGTTGTTCAGTAGGACCCAAATCTTTGGCAGCCTTAAAAGCATAATCACCTAGTGATCTATGAAAAAAATTAATGATCGTAACAATAACTAAAAACAGCCTCAAAATAACAACAGTAGTAACCACTAAGTAACGTCTAATAATTAAAAGATAATTGGGGAACCTTGGTAAATAAGAACCAAGCACCATCAAATAAAATAAAAACCCTATAACAATATTTCATGGGTGGTAAACCGTAACTATTTTTATTTCACTAATAACCAACTTTTGATGCTGAACAAATCATAAACAGCTCTTGATCTTGTAAAATGAAATTAATCGAACAAGTATATTCAATACATTCGAATTCCAAGTACTTTACACCATATACTATTGATTAAATGGTTCATGTCACTTACCAGGTACAAATTCGTATAGCTGGCTGAGTCATGTTCTGTGTGAAGGCTAATCACACTGCTCGGTTGCAAAAACTAAAGTGTGTGTGGCTGAGTCCAAACCGAAGATCAAGCAGCAAAGATTTAAGCGCTTTAACAAGTGAGCTCCACTGAAGTCTACACCGGAAATAAAGTGTACTAAGTTTCGTTTGACTTTTCAATAGAATCTGTTGTTACAATTTGTAGTCGATTTATGTGAAAAATGATATATAATCCCCACTATTCTACTAGACTGATTAACACATAAAAGCCAGTCCATTAATTTATGAGACAATTCGGAATATGCATTTAATCAAAATTAAATTAACAATCAGCTTGTGACTACTAAAGAGATTTTTTGAAGTAGCTATAACGCTTTTATGATTTTATGATGGAAAATATAAAAATATATATTGAATAATCGAGTGCTCAGAGAGGTCGATAGTTTTAAGGATTTATACGTTTTTGATATTAAAACACAAATTGAGGTGAAAAATGACAGAGGATCGAAACGAGTACATGAAATAGTCACTGCACAGAGACATTATTCAACAGTCCTAACGAAATGGCTAAAAACTGAATGTATAAAATGTCACAACTCTCAGACCGGTAGTTACACTAAACTAATTGATTATGAATTCTGAAAGACATGAAGGTATATTGCATCCATCTTCGTTATCAATTAACACTATATTCTTTCAAAGACTTAAAACTAAATAATGTATTTCCAGTCTCCTTGGTAATATTATTAGTTAAAATCATAATAGTATAAAAACATCATGAAATAAGATATCCTACTCTATTATTCATCCACTATGCATACAATTTTTGACAAAAAACTCAAGAGCAATTAAGTTTCAGTAGAGCAACTTAATCGTTGAATCCATATTAAACCAAACAGTTATTTCCGAAAATATTATAAACTGTTGAGTCTTTACTGGATTGAACTAAGGTCAAAATTATTCGCTTCGTAATACATATATATGTAAGTGGTAGAAGCAAGACCTTCAAATAGGAACCAACATACCGAGAAACTGCAAGAGAACCATTCACTCTCTGTATGATAACGGAACCACCGGCATTTTGTATACGCTGCCTCTCGTTTGGATTTGCAGGTTTATGGTCAACTGTAGCAAAGGCAACTTTACCTTTTCGAATAAGTATAGCACGAGAATCACCACAATTCGCAAAGAAAATATGTTTGGGTGTGATGAGCACACAAACAGCAGTGGATCCAGATCTATCTTCACCACTAGCAAGCTGAGGAAGATGTCGGAGTCGATCGTCCAAAGATAAGAAGCCATCGCGAATACCACGTTCTACTTCTTGTAAACTGGGTGCTAAATCAGGATTAATTTTCTTGAACTCTTCAGTATCCACGATACACTGAAAAGGCATAATATGAATAGAAAAGAAAATGAAATCAGCCCACTGATTTCAGGGATACTATCAACTTTGAATCTAACTAAATAGGTGAATTTACGAAAACAAATATAATATACAGTGGTAAAATGTAGTGCCCGACCGTAGCTGAAAACCTTGGCGTGAACCAATTGGGCGATACTGGCTAGAACCATCGTTCCTCATGGTCCTACCAAGCAATGCGGATTGGTTGGATAGAGGCAAAATTAAAAGCAGAAAACCTAAGGTCCGACGGCGCAGTCGTACTGATGACTGCAGAGAGGTGTGGTGGTAGTAAGGTGCTGCACTCAGACAGCCAGCGTGGCAGCAACTCTGCCTCCCCACAAAGGAAGTATGGGTTAAAAAAGTTTGGCTCTAAAAGTGTACACCACACCTTAATCCACGGATTTCCGTCTCCGGCGGTATGAGTTTTCCAAGTCCAGAGCTAGCTCACCGTAAACCACTTGTAAAAAGGTGGTGTGTGACCAACCTCAAGCAGCTGTTCCACTGGCACTGCAGTCACGCTTTCAGGTCTTTAAGATCAACCCTAACCTAATCTGCTTGACACGTGTCTAAGGAAGAACCCTTTCACTATGTGAGCAGCCGCCTTCATACCTCTAACAATGTTAAAATGTAATGAGCTTCCCAATCAAGCCAGTATACTTCCAGTACAAAAGCCTGTACCAGATAGGTGAGTTGCAAATAACTGTAAATGCTATTAAACAAAAGCCACACATTGTGCAGACGTTTAAGTATGGCGGTAATCGAAGCATGTCAAGAAGTACTGTATACTCAAATTTTATCATCAAACTGATCTTGCGACGGCACCAATGGTTGACTCTGCCCAACCATATGTATTACTAAACAACTCAAACAACTGCACAGATATACTAATTTCAAACGACTCATAATTAAGCCGTGAAACTCATGCCCAGTTCACAAGAAAAAAATAATGCGCTACATATCACTCCCTCCTTGATCCTATGCAATGTAACATAATATTTATTTGTCTTCAACCCCCCAATTTTCTGTTAATATTCAATTTAAATAATTTTATGTTGTCTTACTGTAAGATGCGGCAAGTAGCTCATCATTGTGAAGCTCTGCAGTCTTGGTCATGGCTTCACTAAAGTAAGTTCTAATATATCTGTTGGTTTTCTGACTCCCTGCGGCTGGAGGGCAAACCTAACTGAAAGCTATATCATTAGCCAACTCTCCATTAAGTAAAGCTGAATTTCAACTCACAAAATATGTAGGCTACGTTCTTTCTCACTCAACTACTAGACATAGTGCGATATGTACTCTTCTAATACTTTTAACAGCTAGAGTTAGCTATTTAGTATATGATGTATTCGACACAATGGAGAAATGCAACTGAGTTGAGCAGCTCAACCTGGAGCAATAAACATATTACTTTGAAGCCCGACTCCAATGTCATTTTACACAATGAATCTCGAATGGGTCGCAACGTAGTAGAATAGAATGAGTAAGCAGCACATTCACAACCTTACGTAAGGCTATATTGAAGTTTTCTGCCATATTTTCCTTTGGTCGTCTTGATAATTTAAGGACAACTGAATTACAGTCAACATTTTCCCGATAAGTCATATAGATGTTTACAATGCAAGCGTATAATAGGTAAATTTAAAAGCAAGTCCGACAACATAACTGTCGAACCTCAGATAACTGGCGGCATCTGACTTAGAAATTTAGCTTAAAGAAAAGCCTAAAGTCTAAGGAAATTAGTCTATTAACAAATAAGAAACGAAAGTGTATCAGATCGGTAGCATGTGGAGCAATCAGACAAAGGATGAATACCCATAGTGCTTAACTACAAATGGAGGGATACAGGACAGCAGAAAGAGACGGCTATATTGCAGTAGGTCCTATGGTTTACCTCAGTTACCGAAAAGAAGCAAAACAACCACAAAAAGCAAAATATTCATCCCAGGAGTTCAAGTCTTAGTAATCAGGCACTCAAACGGCTGTCTTCAACATACAAGGTAAACACAAAACTTAAATTATCTAGACGACGACGACTTTAAAGTGAAAAAGACCTATTTATCCTGTAATACTGAAACCATAACCTCAGGGGAACACTATAAAACTACAGATGTTCAAATATGTGACAAACCTTTAGCAGTTCTGTGGCGCACAGTTCTGATACCAAAGCACCTGCATGGCCGTCAAACACAGCGAAAAATGACCAGTCCTTGAGATTTCCAGGAAGTTGAGTTATTGCACAATGAGCATCCTCCATTGAAAGACGCCAGCCTTGCATACTGGATATTCCATATCTAAGTCCATTTCCACAACCAGTCTCATTATATTTGTCGGTTTTAGGTGAGGCCAGAAGTCCTCCCATTCTTAAGCTAAATGTGCGTCAAACTTCATGCAAGTACCGTAATCAATCAAAAATTCTGACGATTCCAATGTCCAATATCGTTGTAACGAGTTAGTATAAATATTAGGGTTATCGCTTGGGTTCCAAATCTTTGACGTTGACTTGTGACCGTTTGTCTTGCAAAACGACTTTACTAGCCCTAGTGAAGTTGGCTGGCAAAATGGTAAGGGTTATTTCTGATGGTCTTGTGATAGCCAGACTTTCCTGGTTTGTACTGTCCCCATGTGCCATGAAACGACTGTAGCAGTAAATAATCTTAGAAATAAATAGTTTCCATAGATACCCAACATTGATGCTGACCATGTTTGTTTTAGCGGACAAGACTAGTTGAAGGCGCTTGGTCACGCATTATCATCAGATCACGTCACCACACACCATGGGAAGCACCTCTCTCTTTAGTTTACCAGCCTAGACGTTGCTATCCCATCGACACTCTATTTACGCATAAATATAACTTCTCTTCCATCCTTCATTGCCTTCTGACTTATTCTCATTCGTAAGAGTGGGTTCAATCGTTAGAAGTTGCTCTGGTAATGCCATAAACGTAACTGGGTGCACTTCAAGACACATTTGCTCCGGTCTAATCTGTAGCTTTGCCGTGAGGTTATTTTGGTAACAAGTCCTATTGCAACGAACCCTATAATTGCATCTGTGGCCCAAACTAAGGTATACGCCATGGTCATAAATTATGTGTAAAGTCCTTTATTCGTACCAGGCTCTTCTAGTGACGTTTATAAAACTTTCGGTGCTTCTTCTAACCTATGACATTCTTCTGGCTGGCTAGTTAGTTTTCAAGCAGAGGGTAGTCCAGTTTTAAATAATGGCTATTTGGGCCCTACCTGATCACTCAACCCCGCTTGTATGATGGAATTTAGCAGCCGTTTGGGGTACTGGTTAGTCGTGTGGCACATTTGACCTCTAAGTTTATGATTGGGTCGTTGAAGTTTCAAACGACTGGTGTTTTGCTCTATCCGGCATCTGGTAGAGGTGATAATCCTATCATCGTAAGCGCAGATGCTCGCGGAAGGACGGCCTATTTCTCTGTGGTATCTCATACTGCCAGTGAGGAAGTGACAGAACCTGGGTTCTTTCAGCTCTCTTAATATGATGTTGGTAAAGTGGTTGAGTAAATCTGAGTTGAGAAGGTTTCTCACATAGATGGAAACTCCCCTCTTACTCTTAACTTCCTCTATCCCCAGAAATCTATCACCCAGCATACAAACACTTTCTTATTCATAAATTTAGGCGTCAACTATTTTTCAGTAATGACACAGGATTACTATTCTACAGCCTGCAAACGTACCAAAGCCACATACACGAGTGATAAGTCATGAATTTATAATATTCTTCTAACGTTGTCATGAGAAATGAACAGTTCACCTGTGGGTTGCAAGAGTTACAGTCGACTGCTTGGTCGTTGTTGTTTTAAACGTACAGAAGGCTTCGAAGATGTATTCGATAGACTGCAACGTCATTTTATTCGGCTATAATTATTTACACAATCATCGGAGCTTTAACAAACGCTGTTTATGTGACAACATATTCACTAAATTTTTACTTATTAGGTCACTGGAACATTCTAAGAGCTACTTGCAAATTGCAAAACGCGCGTCATGGATATTCTTATGTAAAAGAATTCATAAATGTACCTGCTCGTAGAAAAAATACCGGAAGCGCATCAGCAATCTCGACAGCCTAATGAGACATGTTACGGGTAAGGTGTTGCAGATTAACATTTTCAATCTTATCAACGAAAAAAAGAAAAACTTTCTCCTTAAATTCTTCTAGATCCAAACAAATCAAAAATAATGAAGGTGAAGTTGCACCCGGTATATGACCAAGTTACGTTTGGATTATTACCAGAGCAACTTCTAACGATTAAACCCACTCTTACGAATGAGAAGAAATCAGAAGGCAATGAAGGATGGAAGAGAAGTTATATTTGATCGTGAATGGAGCGACAATGGGTTAGCAACGTCTAGGCTGGCAAACTAGAGAGGGTTGCTTGTTTCGGTACGGCGTGGCGAGATCTGGTGGTGATGCGTGACCGAGCGCCTTCAACTTAGTAGTGTCGGCTAAAACAAACATGGTCAGCATCAATGTCGAAACCTATGTAACTATTTATTTTGGGGATTATTTACCGCTACAGCTCACTCCCCCCCTAATGGGTTCGTGAGGACCCTATGACGTACCAGCCAAAGGATAAAACCCAATGCGTTAAACATTGGTAAACGTTCCTTTGATAGCTTGGATGTTGTGCAGCTTCTGGCCGTCAGTGCTTATGCTAAAGTGTCGTTACATATAGAAATAATAAAAAAATTGTACAAAGTGTAATCGTTCTCTTCTATCTTTTTCTAGTCGTTTCCAGGCGTCCTGGAAATTAAAAAAAGGAAGATTTTTAAATATGTGCCTTTCATTTATATATATATATATATTAAAAACAATTTGGCAGCTAAATACAGCTACAAAAACGCACAATATGTTGACAACGCTAGCATGAATAAAAAAAGGTTTTTTGATATATATATTTTTTGAAACATACGAAAATGTGTAAAAAAAAGAAAAATGCATACCGTAAAGTTTAAAAAAAAAGTATTTTTATTCATTTTTTTATTTTGTATATATAGATATTCACAATACACACAGTGGAAAATTAGAAAAAGAAATTAATAGACGTAATATTCATTTAAGTGTTCTGGAAATCGTACATTTCTACCAGAACGTGTATCTCTCGGCGTCATGGAGCTCTTCTGAATCTCCACTTGCTCGTTGGTTGTTGCTTGAGGCATGGCGACTTTGCTTATGTCGAGTTTCTGCGGTGTTGTGGCGAGTTGGACATCGAAGGGTTTATCTTCTAGGTAAGCTGCTTTGAGGCGGTCAATGCTGACGTTCTCTTCGTGTCCATTCTTATCGATCGTATAGCACTTTGTTTCACGTTTCAAAACCTTGTATGGTCCTTCGTAAGTCGCGTCAAGAGGTCGACGTATAGCGTCACGACGTACAAAAACGTGTGTACTATATTTTAAAGCGGGTTGGATGAAAGTGTCTGTGGATTGTTGTCGAGTTTGGACTGGCTTGACTGAACGCATAGCATTTGTAAGCCGGTTCACGTAAGAATTGATATCCAAGTTTGTCGAGGTGGAAGCGGTTTCCACAAACTCACCTGGTAGTCGAAGAGTCGTTCCATAAACTAATTCAGACACGCTGCACCCGACATCTTCTTTTACCATGCTTCGGATTCCGAGTAAGACTAGTGGCAAAGCCTCTGTCCACTGCGGCATGTTTGTAGCTGAAAGTGATGCTTTCAGCTGTCGATGAAATCTTTCTACCAAACCGTTAGATTGTGGATGGTAGGCTGTTGTTCGGAAGCGCGTCGCTCCAAGTAGTTTTGTCAGAGAGTGGAACAATCCAGATTCAAATTGACGTCCACGGTCTGTCGTTATTGTAGATGGACAACCAAAATTCGCTATCCATCGTTCGACGAAAGAGCGAGCAATCGTTTCAGTAGTGATGTCTTTAAAGGGAATCGCTTCTGGCCAGCGTGTAAAACGGTCCACGCATGTCAAAAGATAAGAAAATCCATTTGATTCAGGTAAGGGTCCTACCAAATCAAGGTGGACATGGTCAAATCGAGCGTCGGGAGTTGGAAAAGTGCCTAGAGGACATATATTGTGCTGAATTACTTTCCTCTTTTGACATGCCACACAGGAGCGTGCCCATTCTTTGATGTCCTTATTCATCCTTGGCCAGCAGAATCTCTGAGCAATTAGTTTGGACGTAGCACGAACTCCAGGATGAGAGAGGTTGTGCAATGTGTCGAAGATGATTCGTCGATAACTCTTGGGAACGATTGGACGGGCTGTACCTGTGGAATAATCACAAATTAAAGTGTTCTTACCTTTTCCAATCGTCTTTGTTTGGAGTTTAAGCGTTGTTGTGGATAACTCGTGATGAAGATCATTGTCTTCATTTTGAAGTCGAGCTAGTTCAACAAGGTCGATTCCTTGGATACGATTCAAGGCATGTATTCGTGATAAGGCGTCGGCAACTACATTGTTAGCCCCAGATATATGTCGTATATCAGTAGAGAACTGGGGAATGTAGTCTAGATGACGCGACTCTCGCGGAGAGTACTTATCTGAAGATGACTTCATAGAAAACGTCAGTGGTTTATGGTCGGTGAATATTGTAAATTCCCGGCCTTCGATGGAATGTTGAAAATGTCGCACAGCACAGTACATGGCTAGCAGTTCACGACCAAAAGTGCTGTATCTTGATTCGGTATCGTTTAGTCGTCTTGAGAAAAATGCTAAAGGTTGCCAAGCTTTGTCAGTCCATTGTTGCAGAACTGCGCCAATCGCTGAGTCAGATGCGTCAACCGCGATGCTGACAGGGGCTTCGGTATTGTGATGTGCCAGCATAGTCACATTGGCTATTGCTTCTTTAGTCGCAGTAAAGGCTTTCTTTGAGTCTGCATCCATTGTGACCACTTTTTTATTCCCACGAAGCTAATCCGTTAGTGGTTTTATGATAGATGCACAGTTCGGTATAAACCGTCTGTAGAAACTTACCAATCCATTGAAAGCTCGCAACTGCTTGATGGTGGTTGGTTCTGGGTATTCCAGAATAGCCGCCACCTTGTGTTTTTGGGGTTGTATACCATTCGCATTTATAGTATGCCCCAGGAAGTCCAACGAGGTTGTTCCGATTTGGCATTTCTGTATGTTTATGGTTACTCCATATTGTTGCAGTCTACTAAAGACTGTGCCCAAATGTTTCATATGTGTTACCTCGTCTGGGCTTGCTATCAGGCAGTCATCGACGTATGCATGGACATAGTCAAGCCCGCGGAACACGTCAACAATGAAGCGTTGGAATGTTTGTGCTGCGTTCCTCAACCCAAAAGGCATTCGGAGGAATTCGTAAAGGCCAAATGGAGTTACGATAGCGGTTTTCGGGATATCATTTTCAGACATCGGTATTTGGTTGTACGCCTTTACCAAGTCGAGTTTTGAAAATATTGTCATTCCCTTCAGAGTGGCCGTTAAATCGTGGATATGCAGTAAAGGGTAACGATCAGGCGTAGTTTGGGCGTTAAGACGTCGGTAATCAGCGGTGGGACGCCAGTCATTGCTATCTTTCTTCGGGACCATATGTAATGGAGATGACCATGGACTACTGGAAGGTCGAATTATTCTCAAGTCAATCATATGATCAAATTCGTTTTTCGCAATCCTTAGTTTTTCAGGCGCGAGTCGGCGTGCTTTGGAGAATACAGGTTGACCTGTAGTCTTGATGTGATGTGTAACATTGCTGGTTACACATGATAATTTCGATGACGCCTTATTCAGATCTGGATACTTGTCGAGTATCGGCTGAAAATAAGGGTTAATTAAATGTTTAAAACGAAGAGGACATAAGCTACAACCTGTAGCCACGGTTCCACTAACGTATAGATTTGTGTTACTATCCACTAATCTCTTTTTACTAGGGTCCACAAGCAAGTTGTGGTGGCTAAGTAAATCCATGCCTATGATGGGTATTTTCACATCGGCGATAGTGAAAATCCAGTGTATGGGTTTTCGTAAACCCACGTTTAAGTAGACGTATCGTTTGCCATACGTAGCTATGTGTTTTCCATCGGCTGCCTGTAAATCGAACGCAGCTTCGTGATGGCGATCAGATGGAGCTGCAGGAAGAACGCTAACTTCTGCGCCAGTATCGACGAGGTAGCGAACCTTCGTTATCACATCAGTGATACATAACAGGCGGCTGCTTCCACCGGCTACGGTTGCCGCTAACGCGTGCCGGCGGGGTAGTTTCCCGATGCGTCAACAATCGGTTTATGTCTAGGGAAACAACAGGGGTCTCTACACTTCTTGGAATTTTTTCCATAGGTGTTGTGGTATCAACACCAATGTGAATTTTTGTTTCGTCGAGGTCGAGACGACGACCTTCTCCGTGACGTACTTCGTCGACGAGAATCGTCCGGTCGGTGTCTTTCCTTCAGGTCAAGAAAACGCGAAAGAGCATTACACAATTTCGTTACTTCGTTTTCGGTGGCCTGAGGTTTTTCAGTAATGGAATAAACCTGATTGTCGCGAGTTCTGGTGATCTCCAGAATTCGATCAGCAGATGAGGCTAGTTCATCTACTGGGTTGTTATTAAACGTTACCAGAACTGCTTGCACTTGTTGTGGCAGTTTTGATAAGAAGAGTTGACGGAAAAGACCTTCGTCGAAGGTGCGTTGACCAATTACCTCTCGCATGCGCAACAACATTTCCGTTGCTGAACCACTACCTAGCTCGATGGTGTGGAACAACTCATCAAGACGTTGTCTATCGGACAAGTCTCCGCGTTTGAGAATCGATCTTTTGAGTTGGTCATAAGGTTCTAGGCAGTCAGGGCTGAAAAAGAAAGGGGTGACGTACCTGTTCAATTCACGCGGAAGTGACCTTACGACGGCAAGGAATTGAACACGTGGATCCGTCACAGTGTGGTCTCGAAACTCGGCTTCTGCGTAGCAGAACCAAGCTTCTATGTTTTCTGCCCAGAAAGGAATGAGCTGAAAGTTCGGGGGTGTGGGAGTTTTAATCTTAATGAACTTAGGAGTCTGATCAGTCATGCTATATATGCAATATATGAAAATATAAAAATAAATGCAAAGTATGCAAAAAATGATAATCGCACCAAAAATACTGTTAAAACTATAAACAGAAACGAACTCACAGTTATGAACGTGTCCAGATCACGTTGGGCTCACCAATGAAGTTGCACCCGGTATATGACCAAGTTACGTTTGGATTATTACCAGAGCAACTTTTAACGATTAAACCCACTCTTACGAATGAGAAGAAATCAGAAGGCAATGAAGGATGGAAGAGAAGTTATATTTGATCGTGAATGGAGCGACAATGGGTTAGCAACGTCTAGGCTGGCAAACTAGAGAGGGTTGCTTGTTTCGGTACGGCGTGACGAGATCTGGTGGTGATGCGTGACCGAGCGCCTTCAACTTAGTAGTGTCCGCTAAAACAAACATGGTCAGCATCAATGTCGAAACCTATGTAACTATTTATTTTGGGGATTATTTACCGCTACAAAGGAATGGAAGGGATAGAGAAAGATAGAAAAGAAAGCACCTTCAAATGAAACCATTTCGTCTAATCTTGAAGTTGTTTATGAACCTTGGACAAAATTCTAAAAGTACTAAATTTTGATGTGCATAGAATACTGCTCAATACTCTGAAAATAACACCAAATATAGAACTTTTATTCAAATAAACTCCAGAAAAATAATATTATATCATTTGCTGTGATGAAACGAACATGTCTTCTGAAATGAGAACATTAAAACCCTTACTGTAAGACAACTCAGTAAAAATTACCAAAGCTAATAAGGGCAATACTTCAGTGGTCGCGGACAAAAAAGATTATAAGAAAAATTTTGCTAAACATCTATCCACTGGACCCTACACAAAAATTATATCCAAAAATATCAAAACACCTAAAAATATAACTGAATCAGAGACAGAAGAACTCTTAAAAGAACTCAAACCTCTCATCGATATTCCACTCTGGTTTCCTTTATACTCCAAATCTTGTATAGCTTTTCGCTTCCATGGTTTTCCAAAACTCCAAAAACCTAGTTTCCCACTGTGACTTGTTATTTGAAACCCACCAACATATGCACTCCAAAAATATTTTAGCATTATACTAATGCCACTTTAACAGAAATTACAGAATTCGTTTAGCGATACTCGCGATTACCAAGATCCTTTAAACTAACTATCAATAAAAACAAAATAATGATATGCTATGAAAATGTTTTAATATGCATTAATATTCTTATTGATGACTGCATAATCTTCATCAACAATTTATTGGAAAGTGATTACAACTTGTCCAACAGATGTCCATTATTTACCAACTGAATGGTGAGATCATTCAGATTATGTCTGAATTTTACGTGTGCCCAGTTGTGACTAACTTTTATGTATCACATACTGAATTATGTATTTTTGCCAGTACTTACAGGTCACGTTTCCGGCTTAGATATGTAGGTGACACTTTTGTTATCTTAGGGGACTTGACTGGGATCTTTTGTTTGACACGTTGATATGATTACAATACATCGAATTCTACTTTGGAAATAAAAATGCCTAAAATGAACTACAATTTTCAGTTAAAAGGAACCATAGTGGACACTTTAATCTTGCTGTTTATCGCAAACTAAAACTTATTAATCAGTATATGAAATTTAATTCAGCACATCTTTTCGTCGCAACATTTTCACTTACTCCTAATTTATTCAGAAAAGTGTCCAAATTTATTATATAATATAATGATAAGAGAAGGAAATGAAGAATATAAGAAACGTATTAATAATGTCGTAAAACGATTTATCCACTGATACACAATCCACTAGTTATAGTGAAAAGAAAAGATTCTTTTCTCTTCCAAACAAAATTGTGACTACATGCTATGCTGTATCGACTGTAGTGCTATTTATATTAATGAAGGTGAGTGATTAAAGCCTTTTATGTGTCGTTTAACATGACCGCGACTATAAGGAAATAAGGCCTTTTGATTCATTCAAGTTGGACAATATATCCAGAACGATCACATTTCCAACCTACATCAACTTGGCACAAGAAGTACACTGGAAAAATTATTTCTGCCCTTCCACATTTTTCCATCCACTTTTGCCACCACAATTTTTCACAAACTTACACACACTGACCACTCTTTTGATATATACGACTTTTGAATGATGATATTAGGACCAATTTATACTGCGGGAATTGCAACCTCGTTATATTCAACAACAATATATATCTTGTCAGTTATTTTGCCTACATTAATAATAAGACTCATACATGCACAACAATCGCAAATTACGCGTATGATCAGGAAGTCTGGAGCGAAGATGCGATGGATATATATTTGAACTCAAAGAATCCAGCGTTACATATTGTACAACGCGCTAACGTTACGTTGAACACTGCAGTCTAATAGTTTGGTACAAATATCAATAAAAAGTATACAGTACAAACATCATAGTATTAGGGGTAACAGTGGCCACCACAGTGACAACGGTCTTTGTAGTTAGTCTAACAACTTATTGAATTAAACTGATTTGCTCTTCTGTACTATTTGAACTCATGTCAATTCGATTCAGTTATTCGTTCTCAGAAGAGACTTAAATCAAAGCGACGACCGTCAGGAAGCTAAAATTTTATATTCGTTGGAATTGTACAGATATATGTAATTTGTTATATAATTAGTGGTGTTATTAGCGGATATCGAAGAGAAAATTACAGTTGTATGGTTGAACCATATTTTATCGAGATGCCCGCCACTAAGCGAGTTGGGATTTGAGTTAGCCCACCAGTAGAAACTAATATGCAAAGCTTGTAGTTATTGAAAACTTTATTTAGAGAATTCTCTGTCGTTACTAATTTGAGTCCAATATCATAATTTGATGGGATTGATCACATTATTATTATTATCATCCGATTATTATTATTACTTTACGGTAGAAACTTAAATAAAAATTTGGTTGATAGGTGGAACCCTCTGTTATGCTGTACCACTAACGAAGGGTGGAAAACTTCTAGAACTCTGTCACAGAGGACTAATTCATTTATTCTGGTCGTGAGTAATGTAAACATTATATTACTATTATTGTTACGTTCCTCTTACCCTATCCTCCCGCTTAGCATATTTGCTGTTATTATGTTGTCTCTTACTATGGACTACAGTTAATTAAATGTGTACAAGTTACCCCCCCTCCCCATTCACTGCCACAATCTCTTCAGTTTCTTATTAGTATAAAACCCCTAATTCGTTTGCTGTGTGGTCTGACTTTGTGTATATATAAAGGCATGATTGAAATACAATATGATTGGACTGGGATTGGATTAGATTGTGTCTGTTTGGCCCATAAATCGTTGTTTTCTTTATTCCGGCTTTGGGGACTTGTAGTAGCGGGGCAGACGTGTCTGTATACTGATCGGCAATTATCAAGTGAACTGCGTACCTCCGCAAAACATAACACCCTCCTTTCAATATATATGTACAAAGTTGCTATTTATGTGCTTTAAAATTACACTCCAACTACTGATAAATCTTTCCTGAAACCTGAAGTCAGATGTCAAACTTACCCAGTCAGATAAAGCAAACTGTTTGTTTCTGGAAATTGGCTTCTGAGCAGTAGAAGAGCTTCCTTATTTGTGGATAGCTAAGGTTCTCTTTATATAGTTACAATGGAACGAAAAAGCGGTTGCTTATAAATAAGAAGAGAGACAAGATTAAAACCCCTAGGATATTCTCCCCTAATGTAATTCGAGTAGATATAAACCGACCTTTTATTTAAATATTCAGTTAGAGGTTCCGTAACTCTTTAGTTAATGAGTTCCACAACTTCTTGATTATAATGCAAGAATATTTGCATGGACTTCTGTGAATATATTTGCATTTTTTACTAGGGACACTCTAAGGTTTAATTTGGTCCTGAAACGTATTAGTGATTGCAAATGATGTGATTCTGAATGTTTATATCCCTCCTTAATCCTTCTAAACTTCAGTAAATGTAAGTTTAAATCAACAATGAAAGCTGGGTTGGGTTCCCCAAATACATCCTGAGAGAGCACTACCTTTTCTAAAGCAGATAAATAAGGTATAAGATTTTCTTCAACATGAGGCCATATATAAGCATTGATAATATGTTTAGATAACACTGGAGTCAAAGTGCCTCATCATTATGATAAATCTTTCAAATTAAATATGACTTACTTTCTACAGAACATTTATAAGAACAGACAAACAAATAGCGATACTAAGTTTAAGAATGACACTAGAATTCCCGGAATGACACGAGGCTAGTGAATTAACCTTTATATGTCATCGTTAGGAGTCAAGTTATTGAACTAAGTCCGAAAAATCTATGGGGTTTACTATCACTGGATAGCTGTGTGTCACTTTCAGAATTCAGTCATTTCATGCAGTTAGCGAGCTACTACAATAGGGTCCACCCTGTTGAAACATATGGAAATGAAATACTAAAATCTGTTTCCAAAGTATTCAGCGAAGAAATAAGAAAAAATAGTCAATAAGTGTATGCCTTCCCTTAGTCACTACTTTTGTGAACATGATTAACCACAACCTTTTCTCACAAGGGTTTTAGTACTCTTGAACCGATAAACAAATAAATAGGGTAGTATAAGAAAAATGCTAGGCAAGCAGATGAATATGGGTTGAAGCGATTGAAAACTTTCCAGATTCTAAGAGACTCACATTTCACAATGAATAGGTTATTATAGGTCAGGTTAGATATATTTCCCCGCACCAATCTGTCATGTTAGTCACTATAAACAGCTGACTGTCCTGTAAATCCACGAAAATGTTGGCACACTATCATCATCACCAATATCCCTGCTAAAATCTAGCCAAATAGCAATTAACTTGCATACAATTCACTTGAATACATGTACTACGACAATGGTTGACGGTAAATCACAGACGTAACCGAACTAAGTTCTGTGTAATAATATATTTCAGACATGCCAACGTAAATTAAGGAAGTATACACAGATACTTTTCAAATGAACAGTCAAATAATGTAAATGGCATTTCAGTATAATACCAGTTACATACACCTGTGTTATATTAATTTACTGTCTCATGGTTTTAAAATGGAAACAAAAACACAAATTTGTATTTAAATGTCCATTAACTCATATAAACTGAATAAATTTAAAAAAGTGGTGAAAGAAAATCATGAGTATTAATTGCCTTTTAGTATCAACACATTTCTTAAAAGCATTCATATGAGGTAAAACAACAATTCTAATAAGTGAATCATATTTAAATCATTAGTAAATAAAACAGAAATATACATTACTATGTTATGGTTAAAATAGACCCAGACAATACAGATTTCAATATACAGTATAACTAAATTGAAATAACGAAAAAAATACGAAATTGAAAAGAAACAACGTGAATCAAATAATCTGATCATCATAGTCCTTTTATTGTGAGCAATATATATATATATATATATATATATATATATATATATATTATGTAGATTTGATATATTTCATATTATATACAAATATTTATAACAAAGAGATGGAATCACCAATAATTAAATCATCCTTATTTGATTCGCTTGTCTTTTTATTTCACTCATACATTAATTTTCTAGCACATAAAAATAAAATAAATGGTTTGAATTATGCTTTTTGTTGATTGTATTAATACTATAGAAATATTAAGCTATAATAAGTAGTCAGTAAGAAGAAAGGTTTGTCGTGTAAAATACCTAATATTGAACAAGTAATAATCCGAAACGAAATAATAACATCAGATACATTTATTTCAGTTATGGAAACTATTTATAGTATGCAAATGTATATAAATAGTGATAGAGAAATTACAAGGAAGAAAATAATAGACAATCAGAGAAGTATCGTTTTCTAAGACTTCACTAACGATATTTTTACATAATTAGGTTATTTGTGTTGATATCAAAAATTTTTCTTACCTGTTGGTAGCATATTCGCGGAAGAGATAGTGCTAATTGAATCTGTACTTAGTTCTGATGTAAGACTTATGTCAGTAAGAGTGGGAATTACACAGTATGTTGCATGAGATTGCACACAAGCTAAATTATCCTTGTTATAAGAGATGTTACTGATTGTAGCATTAAGATCGCTTTTTGCAACTGATACGGATGATGTTTTGGTTAAAGAAGCAAAACGACTTGTTTGTCCTAGTAGAATACGTATGCGAGACCGGCCACAATTAGTACCAAAAGGATCCAAAAGTGGAGCTTCGTGAGGCTATTATAAATATCCAACATTAAAAGACATAGTATTATTGAGTTAAAACTGCAACTCAGTGCATCATGTAAAATGGTTAGTAATTAGTTGAAAGTATGTCACCACTGAAAAACAGTACTCTTAGATCTAAAACATTAAAATAGTATAAATTAATAAAATTCATAATCCAATGAACAACAGATTATTCAGCTATTTAGAAACTTTCCATTTTATTTTATCAGATTGCCAAAAATAAGTTGGTCATGTTTATGATGTACAGCACGGATTCAAGTTTTGAACAACATAACCTAAATAATAAAATGAAATTATGACGTTCGTTCTTTACAATATAGAAGATGGAATATACTGAAAACCGCTTGTACAAGTGCTTTCTATGGTACTAGTCTCTTTTATTCCTTCCTGTTGGTAGAAAGATATGAATCTAAGATAGAAATATCATATACTTTAATGTATTGGTTGAATTCATCTTTTTAACTTAGATTTATGTGAAATCTTACTGTTCTTGGTTAGTTACATTTAAGCATCATTTACTAACATTTACATGATTCATTTGTTTTCCTACTTTTATTATATTATCACTTTTAAATAAATGTAACTTTCATTTTCAATGACTTTCATTGATAAACCTGTATAGTCGTATATTTATTCATTTATTCTACTTCGATTTTGTAGGAAATCTGGGGATTCATTTCTTATATCTAATACTAACTTCTAAAAGAAATATTTTATCAAAATAATCAACAAAACTAAGCTAACTGATGAACTTACATCTTTGTTTATGAAACATTATTTGAAAACAAGTTGAACTTGCAACGTAGGAACTTAAATATATTTAGAGAAATCTATCCATTGGTGAGTTATAAAACTGATTAGCTGATAATTGCCCATATATTTACGTAGGAAAATATTAATAAATAATGTGATTGTAGACAACTAAGTCATCGTTAGACGATAGTGTGCATAAAACAAAATTAATATGCTTAAATTGTTCCCAACGTAAGCATTAACAGTGTTAGGTAACAAATTTCAAACTGGAACATGGATTATATCATCAAATATACTTACATCTTACGAATGAGTTTTATTTATGATAAATACCTGTTTTATTTTACGAATAACGAGGAGATATTGATAGACCCTGTGGGTATATAAATATCCTTATACTGAGGGTTTGTATTAATTATGGAACAATGGTAAAATGTGTATTTAAAAAAATGGTATCTAACTGTAGTATGTAAGATTATTCAGAATAAAAGTATCTGAAATATAACTTTAACAAAGTTTATTGTATTTTAATAATTATACCAAATGATGTGCACCCTAATTCATAGCATCCAAAATTGTAGAAAGAGATCCTGGTTTTTCTTGGCTACGGTCTTCGTTATAGTCATAAATTGTTTTTGGAATTCTTAGACACTATGGCATAAAATAGACCTAAATGTAACCATTATTTACTTCCTTATAAAAATATTTAACAGCACACACTTTAACTTTAAAGTCTCGTATATTCCTTTTAAACCTTATGTTTTTTTCAACACTTTCATCTGTGCTATTAAGTTTCCCTTCGCTTTTATTATTTTGCAAGTTTCCTTTCACCATGATAATGTAGTAAGTTGGATAGATCAATACTTGTGCATTATCCTGTGTTACTAGTGATTAACTGAAAAATCCTGCGTAAATATAATGTTAAAAACTAAATATCAACTAAAAGAGATGAACAACGAAACGGTATGATATTTAGAAAAACTGCACTCGTTAGTCTCGCTGTAAGTTGCTCATTAATTATAGTTCAAAAACAAAATGTTTCACGACTGTTAGGATAATCAATATGTTATTGAATGAAAAAAACTGGTGTGATTAAATAAACCACAGCTATATCAGAGTTACAGCAACGAAGATTCTAAGGTGACAAAAGAAAAGAAACAGATATTAGGCCAAATAAATGTAACTTTCGATGAATTAACAGATAGAACAAACAACAGCTGTTATAGTTCTTAAACGAAATTTATAACATTATATAATAAATGATTAAGTAAAGGTCAATAGTGTCTGGTAGACTGTTTAAAAAACAATCTACACAATTAATACCTGTTTTCGCAATGAATTGTAAAGGTAAATCCTCTTTATTTTAACTTTCATAGATTAGCAAAAAGGTAAGCTGATAATAATCAGTTAGTATCGCCGATATTATTCATAATAAGTTAGATGGTCAAATACCTTTATATATACAAGTCTTTAACTTACACAAATAATCAAAGAATGTTGGTGGTTATTTCTAACCTTTATTTAGTTAACATGATAAGTTAAGCATCATTAGTAAATATTCTAGAAAAACAGTCATATTAACTAAATTTGTGGATAGTTACTTTAAACTTTCCTAACTTTGTATTTACATTCACAGTAGACACCACTTGAATAAATGTTTCTCGTTTAGTTCAACATTTGTTTTGAAGTACAGACTTATGTCGTGATATCAGTCTATTAAAAGTGTTCCTACATAATGTAATGATTTGCAGAATCTACGTCAAAATGTATACAGTAAGTAGTTACTAAATTTAACAGGTATGAATTTAGAGTTACTGAAAAATGTTGTTAGTAGTAACACATCACCAATAAACAATTTCAAAGTTAGTTTTTAGTATAATAATGCAAATGAGTGTTCTTTATATCTGTTATTTTTAATACTGATGAGAATAGATAGTGAGATAAAGTGTAATTAAGTTGAAGAAAGCAATGCATGCATTATTTACCTCCTTCTGACTCCTATTAACAGCAGTATAATATTCTATAAAATTAATGGGACAACTTAATAATGAAATAACATCTTACGAACTTTAAGTGACGTTATAAAACAAGCCATAACTAAATAAAAGAAATATTAACTGATGAAAAATTATATAGGATATAACGTGAATATGATATCACATTTAGCAAGTTATGTAATATATCTAAGTCTCCATCAATCAAAACCTAGTCGTTATCCTAAAGATTACTTAGGACCATGAACAGATAATATCTTAAAAATCGCTAAAAAATTAAGCATAAATTGAATAGCTATGTTGTCCTAAGTTTAGATCAGTACACAATCAATACCTGTAAGCTCTTGCTCTGAGTCGAGCCCCATGGTTTCAGGTCTCATGACATACATCGTAACTAAAGACCATTGAATAAGAATGAAATACTTTATATTTCCAAGTCTGCTCAGCTAGTAATGCATCTAGAAAATCATACAGTGTCATACATAATAACCGTTTCAGTCCAACCTACTCAAATCTTCAATCAGATTCAGTTACAATTCACACTTCTTAATAACTATTCAGCCAACTAAATAGACTAAAACTATGAATGAGCAGTAAACTTAGTTTCATAGGTCGAGTGAATGTGTAAATACATCATAATAACATACATAACGCTGGGCTAATCCAGATATAGATAAGTGTATAGTGACTTTAGCCAAGTGTACCATCCATATATTTATAGTAAGCCCACCATTTAACTAAACATACTTATTTGTAACGTTTTATAATCTGTCTGACCTTACCATGAAACTTCATTAATACTAAATAGTCATTCACTTCAGAAGTTATCAAATGAAGAGCACTAACAACGTAATGAAAATAAATGAGGCAAATAAATATCAACTGACAATATTTGACTTTACTTCAGTCTGTCTTATGTTCTAACATAAAAAGATTAAAGTGAGGTCAAAAGAAGAAAACAGGAATAAATAACTATCATAGTCAAAATTTAATCCTATTGGTGTTTGCATATATACTAATAAATTTCGATATTCCATTCCGTCTTAAGATCTAATGAAATCGACAGATTAAAGCTAAGTTACTGACTAGGCAAACCAATGAAATTTAGTCGGCATCAAATACAAACAAGCATTGCTATGAATAGCATTGTTAGAAAAATGTTTCGTCAAATACCAAAATATCTAGGAACCTAGGTTGGTGTGCAATGTGAACTTGAACGTATTTACATAAAAGATCTAGCAATCTAAATTATTTGTTTTATTACTAAGTGTTCTTCTAATTTCGGCAAGGAGAAAGACATTGTCAAGGCAGCCTTCCAGTCACAAAGATTACTTGGAAATAATCAAAGCTAGCAAACCTCTCGATCACTAATTAAGGTAATTGGAAAAATGGTTGGACGAAAGTTTAGGATTCTGTGATATACCAGCTAAAAGGCATCAGTAATAATAATAATAAGGAACGAATTCGGTACCCATTCTGGTTTCATTGTCTAAATAACTTCCCGACGTTGCAAACATCAAAAATGTGATGCAGGTGCATTCAGCTGACTGGTACTACACCTAACAAAACGCTCACCTTGTATTTCCTTTTGCAACTACAATTCAACATTATCGTTTATATTATTACTGAAAGTGAAAAACATTTATAAATGATGAAAGAACTAGGTAAGTGTAAACGAGTATATGCCATATCCTTCTAAAACTCAAATGTCCTTAGAAAGATTAGAGATGTATATTTAAATGGAATGACTGAAAGATATTTATTGAATGTACTAAAAAGTGAGATAGTTTGAAACGTAGAAATTAAGTTCATAATACAAAACAACTGAAACAAATATTTGATTAGTATAGACCAGGATTGAATAGTTAGTCACAGGGACGTTAATGAATAAAAAATATGCACAACATTTTTGAAAACTTTATTTTCAACTTATAGGTGACGCAGAATAAAAATGTATTGGTAATCAAATGTTCAGTGGTGAGAGTGGCACTCATTTTTTACACGTTCTGTACAAATAGCACTACCATGTGCGGCTAGACAGAAGAGAAGATAAATGCATGAATTCTTAGAAAATCATTTTAACGATATATAAAAAAATATCCAGTGTGACAGAATCCAAGCAATCACTTAGCCATTTCGGAGAATTCATTTCCATTCTGTACTGAAAAAATTAGCTGATTAGTTTGAAATAAAACTTTTTACTATGTTTTAATAATGACTATTCTAGTTTGAAACATCTCACTTAGGTGAACTCATCAAAAATTATGTTTATATTTAGTCAAAGATGACAATGTCCATAAATGGAGGTAGATGTTGTTGACGATTTTGACCCACTAGAACCGCTTCATTAACTTGTTATTTTCTGTAATTTATTTGAGAAAATTTGAATTTCCCATTTTAGCACCAAAAGCTCCATTATTACCTTTAGTTTGTTTCCCATTTCGAAGGACACTGAAATTTATTAGTCCGTTTTCAAATTAAGAACATCATTTCTTTGACGATTTCCAAAAGTATTCTTATTGCATATATACACGTGAGTTAAGCGCTTATTTCTTCTTCTTCCCTACTGCTCGTGGAATTGTATTTTTCTGCTCACGTTGGACTTCACTCTTTAGGTAGCTGGCTTGGGTAGTTTGAGCTTCGTTCCGTGACTTTGGATTACTGGTCATTGTTCTCGATTCTCTAATATCAGGCATTGTCGTAATTTTGCAAATCTAGCACATGTGTATTTCCAAACGACAATAATGCAGTAAGTAAGTTCAATAAAGTGGGCAAATATCAAGAAATAGTAATTCTAATTTAATAATTGAAAAAATGGATACTTTAAATAAATTATAAGTTATTTTAAGTTCAATTTAGTAAATGTTTACATAAGTAGACTGATGAAAGATTTAAATAAGAATGAAATTGTTATCATAATGCATTCAGTGATGTCTTTGGAAATATAGAATTTCAAACTAGACATATTTGTAATAGATACAAATATTTCAAATAACTTCATTGCTTAATAAATTTTAACAACGTAAAACAGACGAAACGTTCAGAATAAAATGAATGCACTTTCTATTTTGAGGATTCTTATTAACTGTAAACAGTATAAAATTAGTGTAGTGGAATTAGAATAAAAGAAATGATGAACTTTAAGTAGTTAAGTTGCGATGAATGTTTAAAATGGTGATGAAATTGAAATAAGTAGAAAGGGAAGATATGCCATTACATTTAAAGAAAACTGACATGAATTTTTTTGTTGGAAAATAGTCATGTAGAAACGATCGATTGTGTAATCGTCTATTTCAGTTATAGTAGTGGTCATGTGACTCCTTTTCTTTACTTTTTTATTAAAGTAGTTTGTAATAAAGTAAGCACTTAATAAGTCTGATAATTAAGCCCCCCACACACACACACACTTCATGTTACGCCGGGCGATTAAAGAAAAGTAGAGAACTTTCAGAAGTTTATTTTGGAGGACTATTCTCATTATTTTATTCATGAGTATTTTATTTCTATGACTGTTACGTTTCCCTTGCCCGGTTCTCCCATTTAGTGTATTTACTCTTAGTATATTCTTTATTACTATGATCTACAATTACTTAGTTGTGCACAAGTTGTACCCATTCACTGTCACTCTCTCCTTTGTACTGTATCAATGTTAGATTTGTGATTGGTTTAATGTGTGGTCTGGTTTTATGTATATATAAAGGCATGATTAAAATATAGTACGATCTCGGTTCCCAGTTCTCCGTTTTCCGGTCCCCAATTCTGGTTCTTGTCGGTTTGGAGGTGAGTGGGCTTAGGTCAGTCGCGCATTATCAACTAGGCACACTTCATTGGCGTTCGCGTCTACCAACCAAAACTTCTCTCTTTTTTCTGACGTCATAACACTTCATTAGATCGTAATCCATATCTCGCAATCACGAATGTTTAAAATTAATTTTATTCATTCTACTTTTGTGTGAAATATGTTGTAAACGAGTGAATAATTTTGTAATATAAAATGACATACTTTGAGAACCTATTATTTAGTCTTCTAGTATCCGTTGATGGGGAGCACTGCACCAATCAGCTAAAGTTGTGGGCAATTATGAAGTCCATCTGTCTACCATTTATAATGACATCAGTTTCTCATGTAATTGTTTCCCTACATAACAACAGTCATTAACTAAAAATTCAGTCCTTGACTTTATATGACTAACATCCAAAATATAAATACCCACCAATCTGTAATATTTGTTAACACACCCTATGAATTTTGTCTGTTTACAGTTAATAAGAAGTTTCAAAGTTCATTCCACCTTGAGAATCTTGTTTTTCTTGTGTTGTTTAATTATTAATAAGATATTAAACCATAATGTTGAAATAGAAATATCAAATGAAAAAGAATGTTAATAATTATACCGTTAAATAATAAAAGACTAACCTGAACACCTTGTCTCGATGGAGTGGTCTTTTTATAATCTATTGCACTTAGTTGTTTTAATGTGGAAGAGTTATCTGAACCTTTGACAGATTGCTTTCTAACTAAAGTGCTCGATTTATCTTCAATATCCGATGACCATTCCAAATTATCGGTTGAGTTGTTAACACTGTTATTATTATCCAGTGCTATTGTTGACAATTGTCTGGATATTTGTGTACTTGGAAGTAATTTATTTGACTGTTCATTAACACCTAATGATGATTTATGACCACGCGTAAATACACGAGCTAGACGATTAGTATTGATTAAGTCACCAGTGACCGTTAGAATTCGACGCTTTTCACGTCTCGGTGTCAATCCAATAGGATTATTTAATGTAAAATCAATATCCCCATTGTTGGCTAAATTTAGAGACTCTGCATCGCGAATAACATCCGTTTTCGTAAAAGATGATACAGGAGTATTTTTGTTTTGATTTATATTTAATAGATTTCCATTCATTGTTACTTGATTACGATCGGTAGGTGATTTGGTTTGACATTCGGATGAACTTGTTAATGATGAATAACTTCCATTAATTTCATTGACTGATGTCATACTACGTTGCATTAAATTATTTGAATAGTTTAACCGACTAGCACTACGTCGACGAAACATTTTATGTCTGTATTAGGCAAAAGATAAAGTCTAGTGACTAGATTAGCATTATAAACATATGTATCTAAACATCAAGGTAGAGCCATGAGGATAATAAATTCATTAGGCATATTATGAAACAAAGTTTATAAGGCCATCTAGAAAATTGATGAACATTGTTATGTACCTTGACCGAAATGGATTTGATACAGTCTAAGCGTTAAATCCTTCACACGAGAACACCATACAAGAAACCCATCAGTCTGTATTGGCTTCATGCTGGTCGAGTACTAGTATGCAAGCTCAGATTTCGGGTATGCATTCTGCATACATTCGTAAACAGTAGTAATAACTGAAGTACTTATATACTATAACATATGCAGAAACGTCCTAATCTGACTGCCAACCCATGTAAAATAAACCGTATAAGTATCTAGTTATTATACAAAAATACTTTTTATGTCTATCACTCTTTCAATAGTTAATCAACTCGAACCTCTAAAAAAAACCCTAACTTGTTCGAGGGGCATATAGTTATCTAAAACGATTTAATCATTCTTATCGCATGGATCATCTAATTTACTTAATATGAAATAGCACCCCTGAGGGACTACACAAAACATATTTCTACAAAGGAATATCTATTTGTGATTTAAATGATGTCTGACAGTGGCATGAATAATTCATCTCCAACTTATCAACACTTTCATTCTGTACTTATTTACCCAGTGATCATAACTTTTTAAGACTAGACTATAGAGAAATAATGTGTGTGAATTATGTATTTAAACAGACACTCAGTAATGAATAACAATTGACAAATTAAACTGGATTTCAAATCAATAGCATTGTTTATATCTAACTTACTACCTGATGTGTGCATAAAATAAATTAGTCTACGTCGCAATATGATTAATGCATAACAATATTGTTTACAAACATTCACAGAATTACTGTAACCCTAAAACAAAACACATAACTATACTTAATTAACAATAATGACAAGATGCATTAAACTTAGTAATTTCAGAAGCTAATACATTTCAGGAATTGTTTGTTGGATGATTTGTAAAAATTTGTGTCAAAAATTTAACATAAGTCAGAGGATCGATAACAATCGGCGAACCCGGATAAATATTTCATCTGTCCTAAATGAACTCAAGAGACCGCAAACTCAGAGAGTCAGTTTCCAAGTAGGTTTAAGCCGCTTCTAAATTTTATGACAAGTTACTCTCCTAATTTATAACTTCGCTACATTCATCTATTATTCTTTTGAACAAGATTACTTTAAATTCCAACAAATGAACAATCTTTGATAAGCAATAACTAGAAGAGTTTTCATTATGAAACATATTTTCTAATTCAGGGGAGAATTTCTACGTCTATCATTAATGCTTCTACAAACACGTATGCTGTTTGCATTTGCTCTATTATTTTAATATCGACGTGATGACGCGCATCAAATGGTTTCATTATGTTATATGAGAAGAATAATGTTGATAATGATGAGTGATGATAAATAACATTAAAGAGAATCATGTTACGGTATTGATATAAATTGGCAATTATTAATCTTTAGACTACAGACTTGGCTCATTAATTTCACAGTCTTGGTATTCTACGTTTTTAACAGGATCCGTGTACGACTACAACCTGATATTGGATAAATGTCAGTTTATTCTTACTGGTTTAAAGAAATAATCAATTAATATTAATGTAGAACTGACTGACGACTAATTTTGGAAAGTGATTCCGTGAGCCTAGTAAAAAAACTGATGTGACCAATGGGATCCACCTCAATCATTTCTTAACACATAGTACCAGACAAAGAAAGCAAATCATTTGATGGGATAATAATTGTTACTGACTAGTGGTTAGGAATCTATATTACATACTACTTAGCCACCACCTACCTCGACGCACAATCTGAGCTGGTGTCTGAGTAAGATAGAAAAAGTTACGGCCCCCCATGCTAGAGCGTGCATCATCCATACGTTGTTACTGTATGGTCTGAGTCCGTTTCTGATGTACGGTTGTTGTTTTGGGTTCTAACGAGTGAATCGCGAACTCGTATTTAGAGCCTCTTCATACGGTCCGTTAATTGATGGAACCACTTTTCTAAATCGAGTCTCATTATATCTTTCATACGAACCTTTTCATTTCTTCGTGTTACACTATGTTCGGTACTAATCACACCGTAAATGTAATATTTAACAAATTGGCAACTCTATTTGTTGTCTTAGAATGACTACTCGATCATCTCTCCTACGTCGATGGTATGACTCAGTACAAATAATCGTTTATTTGTTGCATGCCATAGATTTTTGGCATAAGGTTTAAAGATTAATTACTTTCTATCAAGTTTAAAAGCATTGGTTAATCATTTAATTTGATTTACTTCGAGTCCTAACTCTAGCTATAACGCAAATCGAATATAGATGGATTACTGATACCATAATGTGGCTGGGCGTGTGCATTATCGACCCAATTTTGCAGGAACACAGCTATCGAGTCCCAGAATATATCGCAACACGCAATCCCTGTATTCATGCTATTACAATTTCGTTCTCCCTTCCTTGTAGTTCAAAGCAATATAAGACCAACACCCTGCTTTTCATTTATTATTACCCTCAAAACTACACGCCACACGATCAAGATAATAATATTCTAAAATATGAAGAAGAGGAAGGAGGTCATAAATCAAAAAAAGGTCTACTTACAGATGTAGACCACATAGTGGGAGACTATTCACTTCTTAAAACCAAGCACGCGATATTGTTGTATAGAAGGTGAATGCTCTATTTAATTATAATAAATAGATATGCCTATAATACGACCTCTATTCGTGAGTGTGTCCAAACTCTAAAACCTTCCAAAGCCTGTTCACGGAATAGCGTTTCCTACAAACAATAATAATAGCTACAAAGGCATGACAATAAAAGACAACACAGTCTGGTTGTCTGTACCGCTTAACCTCCGAGTTCAAGACTATGCAAACAAAAGTACAGGGTAACATCGATGCACTAACAACGATTCACCGAAACTAGCATTGTTAACTTTTGGACTAAGCAAGAAGTAATGCATTCCTAAAAGTACATCAATAAATGCAAGAGTTAGTGACGATTAGTGTTTTGTCCAATATAACTGCTCATTAAATAGTAAATAGTGGAAATAGATACAGAATAAATTTTAACAACAACCCAAGAATACGTTCGTTAGAATTCTTCTCTTCTTAGGAAAATTACGCTAATCTCGCTGCTCACTCTATTCTTGCGAGTATCGCAGCCACCCCATTTACATTATCTCCAGGACCCTGAAGAATAGCCGTTATAAAACGAGGCTCAGTTATATACAGCTTACTATCGTACCATACACCATAGCGTAAACCTGGGCCCTTCTCTTTCGCATCAAGTTTCAATTGACGCTTCCGAATAATCTGCGTCATCTGGAAACCTATATTCGCCGAAATCCTCCGTTCGATGAACATATTCCCACGCAAGAGCTGATGTATTGTAAAGCCACACTGTCCACACTGATCACAACACCCCACATGGTCTAAGCCTGATGTAAACCGATTTGACTTTCATTATTCGGAGTTGTCCCTCATATATCATGCCACTACAATCACCACTCGAATCACTTACTAACTGTTACTAAAAAGTAAGAGTAGGACTAAGACCCGTCCCAGTCCCTAACAGAATACTTTGCCATTGTAGTTTCAAATACACGTCATACCTACGGACACTAATTGTTAATTGCCTAGTTGTATCGATGGTCATTACACCATCACACAGTACGATATATTTAGATTCTCGCCGCTTAACACATACCAATGGCGACCTGACAAAAATACATTCTAAACACAATGGAAGAATTCAAACCATTTTTTATTTACAAAAGGTGTATTTATTCGAAGTCCTTATCCTTGTCTTAGATTAGAACCCCATTAGAAGCGTGAGGCAATCAGTTACCACTTCTCATCTACCTTCCAAGTTGTGCACTTACACAGATAGTGGTTCTACTGTCACGGTTATCCAGCTGATAATCCTAATATGAGATTAATTGATCATATGATAGGTCACATGTAAGTCTTTTATTTATCTTGCGGGTCGTCCCCATTTGTTCATAACGTATGTATGCGTATGCACCGGAATGATGGGTCGTTGTCTGTTTATTCACAGAGCTAGTCATTCGAGATCCATCTGAATACCCTCGGAATTCATGATATTTTTTCCGGTTGAGCAATTGTGATCCTGGTATGCAAGACATTACAATGATTTCTCGGCCACAAGTACGCAATCCAAGACCTGTAGGCTGTGGTAGCTAGGCTTTGACACAATATGGTTAAATTGGGATTGGTTAAGATTATGTTTCTTCAAAGTCAGTATCTCTTGTCGTCCTATCTGTAGTAGTTGGCTTGACTTTAATAGATCGTGTTTTTATCGGGGAAATTCGTCAAAATTTATTGACCCGCAACAGACGGCGGCAGGCATTGTAATATGTTTCTTTGTTTTTGTATGGTGTGGACATGTACGTATTTTTATTAGATCCTGCCTTTTAGATCTCTGATTTTGATAATAACAAGAATGTTAGCTTACAATTTTGTTGTTAGGGTGGTTTTTAACAGGCCAGAAAATCCTGGACCTGGGTTTTTCGTGCTAGTTTGCCTTGTCGCCGCGTCGTACTTCACTCCTTATAGGAACCAATGCTTACTGTTGGAGGTACCAAGCCACACCTTCTGTGGAAAACTCAATAGTAGCGTCCCTTCAGTTTTGAATCGATGATGTATTTCAAATTTCAAAGGATACATCAGTTTCTCCATGAGTCGTCTAGCCTTCCTGAGGATCATCCAAGTACTCCGCGACCTTGGTTCAGAGATCTCCTGCGATGACTTCTTGCCACTTAATACCATAACATATATCAACACACTGTCTATTCACTTTATTATCATATTCACTACAACTTGGTTGAATAGAATTCGACTATTTTTATGATAAGACATTACTTTCGGTGACAAGGTCGGTAGTGATTTTATTTCTAGCTACCCTCTTTCAAATTGATGTTAACTAGGATAACATTAGAACCAGAATTACTAGGCGACCTATTGGTCGTCCTGCTATGAGCGCATCATTGATTCCCCCCCACTTGACCTTGCCGTATGCTCGAACCCGCCTCTTTCGGCATGTTCTGAATAACAGCAGATCACCTTCACAGAGCCACTGTTGTTGTTCGGCCCCTCCCGTGGTGTGATTTCGACCTACTCCTACACTTGTCAGTATCATGCATCTCCTGTGGGGGGGTTTAGTTTACCCATCTTGTCAACTACGTTGATCGTGAGATTCCTACAGTTATTAGCGATCACTTATATTCATGTGATTTTGTTCACATTATTTAAATTTCGTTTTAGAGTCTCCAATAACCAAAAAAATTTATTTTCTCTGTTTTCAATAGTCGATGAAGTATCAATTGTGCATGCTCTCCTCCACCACCTACAACTCGAGTTTTGTTTGTGTGGAAATTCTACAAAACAGTTTGATATCATTAATAATGAAACACTGAAACTGGCGACAGCTGTTCAACTCCCCGGCAATCAATAAACCGATCAAGAAGAAATTGTTGGAATTACAACCTGTGGACAGTAATGAGTTTGACTGGTAGTGAAGAATGCTTGGTGGTTGAAAAAGATTTCAGTTTCGCCTCATGTATGCATGGTTTAGGCGAAGTTATGGTTAGGGTATGTGATTATTTGTTATATTTAGGAAACAGTTAGTGGTTGTACTATTTGTATTTAAAATGCAACTTCTAGTCAATTCCTCAATTTAAAGATACTCATTCTGCGATCCGAATAACCATTGCAACTTTGAAATCATGAATCCGGTTTTACACCGTATCTAAATACTTACGTGACATTGATTGATACGAGTGCTAACTAGCATGAACTTTATCCTGGTGTTTGTCCCTCGAACTATCCCCAACCATACATAGGTCTCTTCTGTTGTCCATAAATGAACGTCCAACTTGCTACATTACATTAGTTCTCTAGCTGATACTGAAGTACTTGGAAGTTTCTAATTTAAATAGATTAAGCTTATATAATTAAATTCATTATGAGAGCATTTCTATGTTTATAAAAAGAAGCATACATTTCAGTTTTCACGGCTCAGATCTAATAGATGGCAAATCTGGTCACGGTATCGCACAGACCCGATAGATATTTGCTTTTACATGGCATAGACTAATAATCAGCGATGTAATGGATTTGTTTTCCTCATTTTGTTAATCTCTCCTGAGTGTTAAAGCCTATAAGAACTCATGTTTTAATTTACCAAAATAAGGATCTTAATATTTCCATTCTCACCTTAACTTATTCCTTGCTCATGTTCTTAGTGAACTGGATATAGCTAGAGCATTTTATTATCGCGTCTAAGTGGTTACAGTGTTTACTCGCTTATTTATGAATGGTTTTACGGAATATCATTATCCAGATTACCATCATCATCATCATCGTCGTCAACAACAATACCACGGCCATAATTAGCCGGTAGTTTCATCAAGTTCCCAACGGTTAATACCTTCCAGTTTTATTCTCCAAAATAATTTTCATTATCAATTGTT